>JARHVA010000067.1:8622500-9008631 GCA_037957365.1 Torreya grandis | reverse complement strand
AGAGATTATTTATTTAATGCATGTAATTGGTGAATTACAACACCAAGTACATCTTCTTACCTTAGATAACAAGGATTATATGTCTTGGATGGATGATAATGATTTACATGATAACCCTCTTCCGAATACATTCATAAAATCTTCAATGCATAAGAATTTCTAGATATAATCATTGCCTCAATTTGATTGAACTAGAGACCCATTCGTACACTTTCAAGCCTTTTGAAAGGCTTTTCCATCTCATGTGAGTCCTTCGATTCTACTAAAGTTGTTTCAGTAGACATTAGTAGGGGAAACATAGAATTGGTTCTTTCATCTACTCCCCATTGGCTCCTTACATACATATGATGATTTAGAGGAGGCATTTCTTAGATATTACATAGTAAACATGGGTCATCCCATTACATATGAGAAACTTACCACATTGCATCAAAATATTTTGGAGCTAGTTAGTGATTATAACTTACAATTCAATACTCACATGTTAAGATTGATCTATAAACCAAAAAATTTAGAGATTTATCATATCTTTATTATGGGGCTTCCCAACCCCTCCTAGAGCACATATTATATCAGATAGAGTCCTCTTTTAGGCACTTATGTTATATATTTTTATCCTTAAAAAATAAATTGGGATTGATTGAGTCAGATTCAGGTGATTGGATTACTCTAGATTTCACAACATTACCTCCATCTAAAAATATTAACACTTAGTATCCACCATGTCCAAAATAAGATAGGAGACCACATCTAGAAAAGTAACTAGTTAAGAATATAGAGCTAGTTTCTAGATCACAACCAATAGTATGAACTACAAATAACAACATTAGGGAACCACTATAATTTGATTCAGAGTAGGATATCCCATATGTCATATTATTAGTACTAATAGATATGAGATTAATCACATTGCCTTTTACTCATTGATGATATCCACATCTCTTACATATAGAGGAACATCGGCCCTTTTGTAACTATCATCATATCCATAGACACAAAGATAATGATTGTTATGGAATCAGAGATTGCATTAATAGATGTGTTGATAATGGAATCATAGCATTCACATAGGGGGCACTAATATCTCTTCTATCATAGAACCATAGACCTCATTCCTCCATGACTGAGTCATCCCAGGACATTCCTTCATAGGAATCATCAGTTATTCATCATGAGAGTAATGTAGTTTCTAGAACAGAGCCTCATATGAGATATATCCCACCTACTCAGAAGGTTTAGAGACTAGTATAGAGAGATTAACCTACATATAAAAGTATATTCTAAGGAGTACATAGTGTAATTCTATATGAATATCCAACACAGTCACATGTACCATAGTAGAATACTGCTCTAGACATATATTCCTACAACTAATTTTCAAGGTCCTATCTCATGTAGCAACCCACTATAATTAATATTATATGAACCCACATCAAAAAGTACTAATACAGATAGATATTCACTACAATTGAGTTCTTAGGGACCTATTTCATGTAGCAACCTATTATGATTGAGATTAGATGATCCCCCATCATAGGTTATAGTTCTATCTTGATATATTTCTTAGTCATATGCATCATAGAAGAGGTCATATGGTGTTAATTCACATAACAATCCTTTATGATTATGGATAGATGAACCTCTTTCACAACACATGGTTTTAGTTTAGCATTTATTGAGATTACATCTTATAGAGTCTCCATGAATAGCTACAGTTAGTTCACTATAGACAATATCAGATATAGGGCATGTTCCTACACTACATGAGTAGTATGGGCATTTGTTCAGTTAACCATCAAGGTTTAGATAGTGATTAAACACATATACATATTAGTATCAGTTCATAGCTTCACTTAATGGGTAATTATGGAACCAAATGGCTAGCCTTTGTACTCTTGAGCCACCTACTTAGAGGGATTAGACACATAGTCCAAACATTGATTAGCACTTGTATGATTACATAGTTTCACTTAGTGGGAAATGATGGAGACAAAGGACCAACCTTTATATTCTTGATCCACTCTTAGGGAATTGAGCATAGAATTCTCTCTTATATCCCCTTCTACTAACAACCAACATTCCTAGTTCCAAATAACCATCCCTAGCTAAACTAAAATTATCCAACTTTTGACCTTACCAATATCCTATTTTACCAAAGCTTAAACCAATTCACTTTATCAAAATAATTTACCAATTAAAAAACCAACAAATTTTTAATTTACATATAATTCAAAATCAAAACTAACATCAAAATTATCAATAATAATCAAATCACATATCCCAAATACCATTTTACTAAAACATATGCAACCTCAACATCAATCTCAAATAAACTATTTGTAATAAATATACCAATCTACTCCAAAATCCATAACACAATACACCTGAATCCAAAATCAAACCAACATCCATATATAAATAACAAGTTTTCAAAAATATATACACCGTATCAAATACAATCAATCATGAATGGGCATCATTCCCTTACTCACTCTCCCCACCAGTACTAGTCCCATAATCCACTCTAATACTTGATGGCTCTGTACCTCCTTGATCTCCCAAATGCCTCTTAAAATGACTCTCTCACTCTAGTAGCTAACCATGCTCCTCATGCAAGTCCACATACCACCTCTAAAGGTATTTATACTCATCCATAATCTTCATGATAATAGAATCAAAATTAGGTGAGGCATATTCTGCCTATCCAACTCAGCTCTCAGCTCATCTCTCTCTCTCCTACTACCCTAACATATATAGTAGTCTCTATGATAGCCCTATTAAATAGATGAGCATGAATACCAACCATGGCCATCACTCGATCTATCAATACCTCCTCAACTACATAATCAATAACATCTCATGTGAATGCTAAGAGTGTTGACTCAATGATGGTCTTCCAATAATCATCATCTCCACTCCCCACCCCTAGCCTATGCCTCATTCTACATACCTCCCACTCCACTTGCACATAAAATTATGATACTATGTTAGCTATATACTTTAAAATAAAATTAAAGCACAAGTTTATACAAAGTTAAAATATAATCAATGCTTACCTCCCATCATCTAGATCAACTTAGGATCTTCATACTCTAGAGCATCCCCTACCTCAATAGGGTATAATGGAGCCCACTGATGCCTATCCCACCATGTAGTATATAAATCTATACATACCATATCTTCTACATTAGGAATATCTATAGTCACATCCCATGCATCCAAAGGTAATGGTGCTAGCTTAGCTTTAGTAGGCCTCACATGAGCTTCTATGTGATGTCCCTTACTTAGGGGCTCCTTTCTACCTACAAATGCTCTGATACCACTGTGATGTCCCCTTCTAATAGGGAATATAAAACTCATATTTTGCAAAATAGATTCACATATGCATAAACAAATCACAGTATAATCTCTCAATAGCAAATCAAGATCTCATTACTTGTTCTTCTGGACGATTACACAATTGAGTTTCCGTTATACAAAATAAAGAATATTAAAATCTGGTCTTAAAACCCTGTGTTTTACTAATCTAGCAATGAAATCTGAATCTGGAAGGGTCTCGACCTTTCTGTGTCAACACACAGACGCCATCGTCGATCGATATCTCACCGACGTCGGTCGCTATCGATCGGCTTTCTGTCGACGTCGGTCTTTAGTCGACCAATGTCAGTCACTAGAAGCCCTCTGTCTGTCGAGGTCGGTGCCTGAGCTGATCTGAACGGACCTGTACGGACTTGGTACAGCCGCCAACCTGTCTGTTCTTAACCCCTGATCTGAACAACCTGATCTCAAGAATATAGATTCTAACACAAGATCTATCTCTGTATAACTTATTGGATCAAAACTAAATAAATAAATACCTGTAATATTGTGATAACTTCTAAGTGAAATTATCTCTCAACCCTGGAATTCTGTGATAACTTTTGGATGAAGCTATCTCTCAGATCTGGACCTCTGTGATAACTTCTGGATGAAGCTATCTCTCAATTTGGCAATAAATCAGCTGATATCTCACAGCCTCTAAATCACACACAATGAAGAGTTGATGTTCTCCACTGCAATGGAATCCTGGAACCCTTGGCTCAGTCTTTACAGAAGAATTTCTTCAATTTTCAATAATCAATAATCTATGCATAATCAATAATGGCCTCCATGAGAAACCCTTATACCCTCAAAAAGATATGCTTGCCCTAATTAGGGTTTCTTAAATTAGAATTAGGGTTTATAATTAAAAATAGGCTAAATAATTAATATTTGATTAAATCAATCAAATATTAATATCTCCCTCAATACATGTCGATTCCTCGAACCAATCGAAGCTAGTGAATCAGGGAGTGATTCCGCACATGACCATACCAAAATAAAGGTGCTCCGCTGCATATCAAATATCCCTAAAAAGTAGGAGCTCAGGCCCAATGCATCTGAAATAACCTGAATGAAAATCAAATGTAGAAATCTTGTGAATTAAAGTCAAGCCAAGCTCCATTATGACCCTCTATCCATCTTATTAGCCTACGAAGGTCACATAATAGGCTAATCATCAAGACTGTCAATGTCCATGAAAATGGGGACATGACAATCCGCCCCTCTGGAAATTGCTTGTCCCCAAGCAATCTCGGAACAATGAACTACTCGATCCCCCTGGATCCCAAATGTAGTTATGCTCTGCACTACTGTGAATCAATGTAAGTACCTACAACATCAGTAGAAGTAAACAAAGAAAGACTCATAATCAAACTGACGCATGAAACTCTAACCTCCAAGATTAAAAATACCATATACAAGAGCATATGAGAAACAAACTCTCAAAACATCATAACCCAAGTAGAATGGACAACTCTAGCTGCCAATTCCATCTGCAAGAGATGGTGCCAATCCATCCCATAACTGATCCTTCTGTAAAAGTGGCACAGCGAACAGTACCACACTATCATATGTGTGAGAAGAATCAATATGGAAACTCAACTCCACTGGTATCTCAAACTCATCAGAATTAGGTACTCCCAAATCTTGAATATATGTGTTAGCCTCAACAACATGCTCCTCATCAGCAGCTACAAAAACATACTCATCACCAATACTCAATGTACTAACCTCTGAGTATACCTCCACACTCTGAATACAAGCCTCAGGCTCATCCTCACTGTCTAACACATGAGCTTAACTTAAGACAAAGCTCATCCACAACATCCTCAACTACTCCTACCTGTGAAGATAATATAGATAAATCATTACCTGAAGATGTGTTAATATCTCCCTGTACTAGATCAGCATGACTGTCCAACTCATCATGCAAGTTGCTGCATGTCATAGGGAAAGCACTACGATCCTTAGGCCTATTAATTAAACTCTTTAACCACATAAAAGCTCTAGGTGAGACATTTTTCCCTTTTGTCTAGACATACCATAAATCTTTTACCAAAAGTTTAGAGATTTTATCCTCCTCAAACAAGATTGTGAACATGATAGAGTGCATTGATGCTAATACATCACTGGAATGAAACTCATCTAAAATATTGTAAAATATTTTAAACATATTGCGAATGCCACCAATAAAACCTACTAACATCATAATGTTTTCAAATCCATACCTTGTAAAAGTTTCAAGTAATCTCGCCCTCTTTGCGAAATGAGGATCTCTAATGTCGTCCAACTTTTTGAAGATTTTCACCATGGCATGAAGTACCTCTCTCATAATCCGATCATCATAAAAATTAAAGCCAGCTATTATCCTCATGATTTCACTAATACAAGAGAGAGTTTCAAGCCTTACCTCCTCATCATGATGTCTCAATAATCGGGGCTTCACCAAAGAATCAAACGCTGGAGATAACACTGTTTGCATCTCATAAGAATTTAACTACTCAACCTTGCTTAAATAAATTTCTAACTCCTCCAGAGTTTATAGAATGTCATATGCTTGCTGTAATGGATTTTCTAACTTCTTTGCATTGTGCACTCTTTCTTCCAAATCTTTGACACCTGTTAGCGCCATGCTGATACCCAAACTACCCAACAGGATGGCAAGACATTAGCTCTGATACCACTATGATGTCCCTTACTTAGGGGCTCCTTTCTACCTACAAATGCTCTGATACCACTGTGATGTCCCCTTCTAATAGGGAATATAAAACTCATAAAGCTCTGATCACAGATACAATTTTGCAAAATAGATTCACATATGCATAAACAAATCATAGTATAATCTCTCAATAGCAAATCAAGATCTCATTACTTGTTCTTCTGGATGATTACACAATTGAGTTTCTATTATACAAAATAAAGAATATTAAAATCTAGTCTTAAAACCCTGTGTTTTACTAATCTGGCAATGAAATCTGAATCTGGAAGGGTCTCAGCCTTTCTGTGTCGACACACAGACATTGTCGTCGATCGATATCTCACCGACGTCAGTCACTGTCAGTCGGCTTTCTACTGACATCGGTCTTTAGTCGACCGATGTCGGTCACTGGAAGCCCTCTGTCTACCGAGGTTGGTGCCTGAGCTGATCTGAACGGACCTGTACGGACTTGGTACGGCCGCCAACTTGTCTGTTCTTAACCCCTGATCTGAACAACCTAATCTGAAGAATATAGATTCTAACACAAGATCTATCTCTGTATAACTTATTGGATCAAAACTAAATAAATAAATACCTATAATACTGTGATAACTTTTGAGTGAAATTATCTCTCAACCCTGGAATTCTGTGATAACTTCTGGATGAAGCTATCTCTCAAATCTGGACCTCTGTGATAACTTCTAGATGAAGATATCTCTCAATTTGGCAATAAATCAGCTGATATCTCACAGCCTCTAAATCACACACAATGAAGATTTGACATTCTCCACTGCAATGGAATCCTGGAACCCTTGGCTCAGTCTTCACAGAAGAATTTCTTCAATTTTTAATAATCAATAATCTATGCATAATCAATAATGGCCTCCATGAGAAACCCTTATACCCTCAAAAAGATATGTTTGCCCTAATTAGGGTTTCTTAAATTAGAATTAGGGTTTCTAATTAAAAATAGGCTAAATAATTAATATTTGATTAAATCAATAAAATATTAATATCTCCCTCAATATATGTCAGATCCTCAAACCGATCGAAGCTAGTGAATCAGGGAGTGATTCTACACATGACCATACCAAAATAAAGGTGCTCTGCTGCATATCAAATATCCCTAAAAAGTAGGAGCTCAGGCCCAATGCATCTGAAATAACTTAAATGAAAATCAAATGTAGAAATCTTGTGAATCAAAGTCAAGCCAAGCTCCATTATGACCCTCTATCCATCTTATTAGCCTACGAAGGTCGTATAATAGGCTAATCATCAAGACTGTCAATGTCCATGAAAAAGGGGACATGACATTCTACCCTTGTTGGTGCTTATGCACTCCTCAGTTGTACCCATGCTATCAGGGGTACATCCTGTGGTACCCTAAACTATCTAGTCACATACTCATATTAAAATTGTTCATAGACTCTAACCCAATGTTCATGTATCCAATATCTAAATATCATATATCATAATTGTACTCGATCCTCTATCTACTTAAAAAATCCTCTGTAAGGCCTCTATATGATATCACCAACCACCAATCTATCTAATACCCACCTATAATGGTCCACCCTAGGGGACCGGATAGCCAAGGTACTCATCCACCACTCTCTAAATGGCTATGGAGGTTCTCATCTTTCCCTTGATAATCTAATCAGTTTCACAACTACTATGTGCTCATAATCCCAATAATGCAATGAGGTTATCATATTCACATTGCCACTAAATAACTCATATGTAAACTTATAGACATTTATGTATAAGTGGGAAAGCATAGTCCTAACCCATGAGAATATGGTGCCATATACCTCCATGTTTTACACAATCCTATGCATCCTATATGCAATAAATACTCCTCTCCCATCCATAACAATAAATGATGCCAACAAAATAGCCAACCACTTTTGTAAGCACAAAACACTAGACTACATAATAATTGATAGTAATACATCACTGTCACTCCCTCTCTGATGTATACCTGAGGGCACACTAGTAAAATAAATGCATGCATAATCAATAACATTAGCACCCATGTCATCCTACAATTTCACACACCATCCACTAATTGATAAGTGTAAAATGCAATAAATATCCTCTAGATTCAAAGTAATCTCCCCTTTAAGAAGATACGAAGTACATGTATCTGCATTCCAGCTCTCACATACGGTGGTAATAAAATATAAATCCCACTACACTATGCTTAGGTCACATACATCACCCAACCCTGCCCTATCCATGATAACTCTTTCATCAATAGATAATGGTAATATCCCCAAGGTCTCCATCACTTGGCCCCTATAGAACTCTCTCATCCACACCTCACCCTTAAAAAAAACCAAAAATAGAACATCGATTAGTCAATAATATGAATTCAAAATCAAATAAAAAATAATAGAAACTAACAAATTAATATCTTAGAAAATCCTACTTATAGGATAATAATATTGGCTACAAGACATCAGTTTTTAATAGGAGCATTGTAACCTAGATAGGAGTGTTAAAACCTAAATAAGAGTGATAAATATAGGATGGGAGCACTAGAACTAGAAAATATTTTCCTAGTCTACTTTAAAGATCTCAAAAATACTAAAACATGTCAAAATTTGATAAGAACCAAGCATTTGGGTTACTAACCATGGTCACATCACTATCAGCATGAACCTAGGCTATTAACTGCTCAAACTAGGTCTTGATAAGTGATCATCTCTTTCACATCTCTCTCACTCTAGAGCTCAAGATCTCAACCTATTCAATACACAAATGAATCAAGAATTAATCTAATTTCCTATATTAGCCAAATTTTTGGATCAAAACAAAATACCTTTGTTCATAAATTAAACCCCATAACTCTATTTTTCAAATGATTTTCTTCCATGGGATCATGACAATGATACCTTCAATATCACTCAAACTTTGCTCTCTTACTACCTTGTCTACCTAATATGGAATGGACATCTCTATATTTCTCTTATACTTAGACACACACCTTGATCATCACCAATCAAAACTTGTTCCACTTCCAATAACTCATACTAATCAATCAAACAACCTCTCAACCTATTTATAACATGCCAACCTTGTCTCTATTATTACACCACTAGTCATCACTTTTGTCTCAACCTCCTCTATCAAAAATTTCATCCCTCTCCATAAAAGGTGGGAATTGTTCCTACTATTCCTATTTATACACATACCCAACATACCCACCCACTTTCAGAGGTGGATACACCATGGTTCTTACACATCAAACATTCATATTATCATATTTAGCTCAGATCGATCGAAATATATAGTGACTCAAATTTTATGGGTCACTCACCATTACTCAGGACATTTACCTTCAGTTTATAGATACACAAACTATTCAGATATAGTGGTTCGGATTATATGGATTCATAGTGGTTTTGATATAGATATAGACTTAGATATCAAATTTGGGGGCATGTACATACTACATGTCTCATACAAACAACTTTATATAGCATGACAAAGATACAGAATCAGATAGCAGACTATAGACATAGTGCAAATGACAATGTTTTGGGTCTCCATTTTTCCACATGTGGTATGACAAGATATGGCATATCACATGTGATT
Source organism: Torreya grandis (assembly GCA_037957365.1). NCBI lineage: Eukaryota > Viridiplantae > Streptophyta > Pinopsida > Cupressales > Taxaceae > Torreya > Torreya grandis. Next base: position 8,998,973 of record JARHVA010000067.1, on the reverse strand, counting down.
ATATAGATTACCATATTATATAGATGCATCACTCACATATCAGATTTGTGGGCATTGCATAGATGTTCATTTTCTTCATCACTCAATATTATATAGATGGAATGGTAAGACATGCCATTCTTTTCTTACACATTGACTAGATTTATAGATTACACCTAGTTCTACCTAGGTTATCACCAGGTTGGATTTCACAGCTGTCTATAATGGTTGGTCCATTGCGTTACCTAGACCCAGACTACATGAGTTTATGTAGGACAAAGGATAGACATTGATTTTAGTCCTCTAAGAATTTCTTAATTCTAGTTTAGATATTTAAGGTGGGGGCATGATATATTTTACTCTTCATAGAATATAGATGTTTATACACACATTCTAGATTACATGAGTTTATGTGGGATAGAGGATAGACATTGGTTTTGGGCCTCTGAGCATTCCTCATTTTCAATCAGATTCAGCATAAGGGCAAGCATTGCCCTCCTTCTCCATGATACATAAATTATGCATTCAGATTTAGTATAACAGACATCCACTTTAGGGATTCCTTCTTTCTCTAGGCACTATTTATCTCTCCATCCACTTCCCTAGCTAGGAAGTGAGTTGGATCCTTACAACACATTCACCTCCACACACGTAGGTTTAGGTACACATGTTTCTTTTCTTTCTTTTAATCTAGTATTTCATTTCATTACACAACTAGAATAAAAGGGGGAAATGTATACACCCTTAATTGGTCAAGCAACCACATATATCATGTTTTTTCACATGAGACTCCAACTAGAGAATATGAGCTTTGTTCACATTATCCATGTCTTTGTTTTACTTATCTTGTTCTTGTTTATTACTTTTATCACCTCTATGTTATCTCAGTCAACTAACCTATACCTATAGAAACCCCCAGAGTTGGTCTATGTCAGTCTCAACCTATTTTTTTGAGTCTTGGATAATAGAATTATGCATGACTATAGTTCCTGATGCTCTTATCCTACTTGGTGTTGTTATCCAACAGTCATTTTTTCTTTCTTAATGGGTATTAAACCCTTCTTATCCCCTCCATTAAGTTTTATTTATATTTTTTATGTTGACTAATGTGAATAAAGCACAAAAATTCAAAATAAAGAGTCTCCTATATAAAATAATTCCCAAGGAATTTTATATCTAACACTTACTACTTTGGCACAATACATAATTAAAAATTAGTTAATAGTTTAGCTCAACATTCTACATCACACATAGATTTGTATGCTTGATCAAAGAAGGGCCTAAGTGAAAGTCATTCTTGCATCTATCATGCATGTTGATTATACACATTCCCTAAGGGAGAACTACATTTGATTTGAGACCCTTGCTTGAGGGTTAATGTAGGTAGTGATCAGGACAATAGGGGTTCTAGATCATGCAATCATACTTCCGCTAACCTAGTTTTTCCCCCTCTTAATTTTGATGTATTTTAATATTTCATGTGTATAGATAGATCTAGGGTTTTGAAGATTAAAATAGATCTACAAGGATCTCTATCAACATTCAAGATCCAAAATTTCATAAGCAAGATCATACAAGGATAACATATAAAACCTAAAAAACTTAGATCTCTATAACTAGTTTGGATAATAGTGGTAGGACCTAGACTATAGCATTAGACCCTGAAGTGTCCTATTTTTAGTGCTCCTATCCTTTCACCAAATTAAAGATAAATATATATTCCTAACATCTTCCCAATCCTATGTAGTGGTGTTTAGGCCTTGAAATAGTCATCTTAGTCTATGTTTCCAAATAAGTTACTTCTTTTCCCTATGTAATTAATTTGATCAAAATCTATAATTTACCATATTAAATTAGATTTTTCCTCTTACTCCAAACCCTTTATTGTTTAGGAACTAAACACTAGTTTCCAAAAAATAATAAAATAGAATTCCATTGATTTCACATTTCAGTAGCTATCGATTGGAGAGTATCATTCATTGAAACTTAATACTCTCCCCACTCCATAAGAATATGGACATCTAGATAAAGAACAAGCTTATTATCCAAACTTATGATAAATCATTCCCTTCAATCCACTTTTCCTTTATAACCATTTAATCTATGGGGGAATTGATCAGCATTCTTTAGGCCTTTCTAACCAAACCCACACCAAACCATTTATCTCAAAATTTTCATTCCTCGATAAACCCTACTTTGTAAAGACATACCTATAACGGTGTGCTTGGAAGGGTTTTGGTATAGGATACTACAAATAACACCCATACAAGGTTGTGTTGGGATATTTTAGAAAACCCCTTGAAAAGGTGACCTCAATTTTAGTAAAAATCCCAAATCTACCTCAAAGATTACTCTTCTTCCTATCCTTAAATAGGACATGCCATCCTCACCATCTAGTACCCTATCTTTGATAGATGATGTTGTATCCATTCCCCCCAAAAAAATTTAATTTTAGTTCTATTATTATAGAACCTCTCATCTATAATTGTGATGGGGAGGTCAAAACCATTCCTCTATCCTACCCATACATGATAGGTTAGTATTTTCTTACCATCCTTGTTGTTCATTGCCAAGATGATGAGTCGATCTTAACTCATTTAGGCACAAAGAAATCCCATCTACGTAAATCCCTTCCTTATGAAACATATAATATATTAAATGAGGCTACCATTGACATTAACATAGGATCTCATGAGACTCCATGAATAGTTAAGGTTAGTAAATATTTAGATCCTTAGAAGTACTAGGATTTCAGTACATTTTTAACAGATCACAGTGAAGCATTTGCTTGGTCCTATAATGATATTCCTAGAATCAATCATGCTATTATCATCCATAACATTATCACATTAATTGATGCCAAAAATATAAATATAAATATTATAAAGATGCATCTTTGTGTTGTACTCTTGGTTAAATAAGAGCTAAAGTGCCTCTTATTCATTAACTTTATCCATCTTATCAATCAACCTCAATGGGTATCTAATATCATCCTTGTCACCACTCCTACAAGGGGATTATGCCTTTGTACTAGCTTTTGATACCTTAATCTTGCTTGTCTAAAGGATGATTTACCTCTCCCTAATATTGACCAATTAGTGGATTTAACCATGGGACATGAAATTTTATCACTTATGGATGGTTTCTCTAGATATAATTAGATCTTGATCACACCAGAAGACCAACATAAGACTTCATTATTACTAACTAGGGGACCTTTTGTTATCGAGTTATGCCTTTTGGCCTAAAGAATGTAAGATCCACCTATAAAAGAGCCATGAAATATATCTTAGATGATATTATCCATAAAATTATTGAGGATTATGTGGATGATCTCCTCAATAAATCAAAATTATGAAAATACCACCTTTTGGTCTTCAAGGTAATTTTCACTCATTTAATCTAATTTTGTGTTCATCTAAATTCTAAGAAATGCAAATTTCGAGTATTGATGAGTAAGCTTCTAGGATTTATATCTCCATCCATGGGATAGAAATCAATACAACTAAAATCAAAGCCATTTTAGAAATGCCAGCCCCATCTAATCTTAAGTAACTTCATAGTTTACATGGTAAATTATAGTTTCTCCATCATTTTTTGTCCCAACTATATGATCAATGTCAACCATTACGTCACCTCCTAAAGGAGGATATACATTTTACATGGGACTCTAACTGTTATGAGGCCTTTGAAGCTCTTAAGATCTACCTTCTTTCACCACCAATTCTTACTCCTCTAAAGAGGGATAACCCTTCTTGTATATTTCCACTACAAATGATGCCCTTCGAGCCATGCTTTCCCACCATGAGTAGAACAAAGAGAAGTAGTTTACTATATCATTCACACACTTTTTGAATATGAGACACATTATTCTCATATAGAGGATTTGTTTCTAGATCCAGCCTTTGTTGTTTCTAATCTACACCATTATCTTCTTATCATAAAACCTATGTGGTTAAAAACACTGATCCCCTAAAGTTTATGCATTCCAAGCCTTATCAGAATCAATGAATGGAAAAACGTATTATGTTTTTGGTAGAATTTGATCTCAATTTTATCCATAAAAAATTAATTAAAGGTCAAATCATTGTTTATTAGCTTGTTAAGGCACCTTTTTCTAATAATCAACCAGTTAATTATGAATTCCAAGATGAATCCATAGCCTCCACATCTCAAATAGATATACAATATAAAATGAATCTATTATTTCATGGATCCAAATGTGAATATGGTGGGGGAGCTGTAATTATCTTAATTCCTCTTAGGGGAATAATTATCCCTCTATCTTTTAAGCTTGATTTTAACTACACTAATAATATGGAAAAATATGAGGCTTTAATCATAGATCACCAAACTACTTTAGCCTTAGGTATTAAGACACTTAATATCTTTGGTGATTCCTAATTATGGTCAATCAAATTAAGGGCATATATCAATGTAAGAATGATACCCTTCAGAAGTATAATACCTCGGTTGATCAGTTGCTAGCTACTTTTGACTATTATTCTATCCAAACTACTCCTAAATCAAATAACAAGTTTTTGGATACTATGCATTCATTGGCCTCCTTAATCCCATATTCATCTCAAGAACCTAATTTATTTGTCATCATCCATAGGATTAATCAGCCTTAATTTACCAAAACTAACCTTCTTTCCATACATAGTGTGGAGGAAAATCCATCAGATCTCTCGTACGCACAAATATGTGATTACCTATCAAGGGGGATTAGTCCTTAAGATCTATCCAAAAATGGCAAGAAATATTTATAGCATTATGTCATGTATTTATCCATATTGGGGGGTGTTATTTATAAGCATGGTTTTGATGACATCCTTCTTTGTTGTCTCCAAAATCATGAAATTACTCTCACTATCAAATAAGCCCATGATGGGTCATGTGGTGGACATTTTAGTGGTCATACCATTACTAAGAGAATCTTATGATTAGGTTACTATTGGCCCACCTTAAATCAGGATTATTTTAATTATGTTAAGCTATGCGTAAATTTTTAGTAGCAAGCCAACCTATCCCATGTCCCTAGTCAATCATTACATCTAGCACATGAATTTTGGCCTTTTTCCCAATGGGGGCTTGATTTTATAGGTTAGATCAACCCTAAATCTTCCTAACATCATGTATTTATCATTACCACCATTGATTATTTTACTAAATGGGTGGAGTTTATCCCCCTTATCTCATCTAATATAGATAAAACTATTGAATTCATTAGTCAGCATATTATTTGTCACTTTGGTGTCCCTCATAAGATTATCACAGATAATGGAAAATATTTTAAGAAAAAAAGGTTCAAGATCACTGTGATTTTTTTTTCCTTAAGCTCAACTTTTCCTCACCTTATTATCCTCAATTTAATGGATAGGCTAAGTCATCCAATAATTTTTTTGTAAAAATCCTAACTAAATTCATTAATGAAGCATGTAAGATCTGGCATCTTCATGTTTCCTTTGCCTTATGGGCTTATCAAACTCTTAGATGAGAATCAATCAGTGGCCCTTGACCTTCTACATGTATATTAGGAATGAATAAATCACTCCTATAATAAACATCTAAAGTAACATGAATTTAATATCAATGATCTTGTCTAAGAATAAAATCAACATGTAACTAATATGGAAAAAATCAAAAGGGCAAAATTTTCTGCAAATTAGATCGATTCATATATTATCACCCATAAGTATGGATCTAGGGCATGTCACATGGCCTATCTTGATGTAAAATTAGAATGAGAACCTCTTAATGCATTGCATTTGTGTCCTTTCTATTGTTAATAAATCTTAATCACTTTGGTCTGCCTAATTTAGTTTCTTGGTTTTGATATCCTTATTATTCCTATACCAAATAATGATATATAGACACATGCAGTTATCTAGTGGAATTACCCATTTTTAAAAATAAATATGAATGCCTTGAATCTATTCATAGCATGATCTAATTGGATAATCTTTGCCTACAATGGGAAGGACCTCTAAATCATTATCCCATGAAATCCCTCCCTATCACTAATTCATTATGAGATTAAGTGTTTTATCTTGTGTAATAAAGCTTTGGGAAATTATCTTAGGATACCTAAGGCCAATCCATAATATTAACACTGAGATCACAAAATAAAATCAAAGCATCTACAAGGCAAAACAAAATAAATAGACTGTTTCCTTGAAGGTCAACTATGAAATCTACAAAATTTGTAAAAATATACAAAAAATCAAAAGTACAGACTACTCCCTCAAATGATAGCTATTTTAAAAAGAATATCTTAAAATATATACCACTCCCTTGAAGGATGGATATCATGTATAAAATATCCCAAGAAATCTTTCTACATTGATCATCTTTCTTTAATCTGGTAGACTTCTTGCATTGATCAGTCTACATGGATTGGCACAATAGGATTCTAGGTTTGACTTTAGTTTTGGGTATGCAGGATGAAAACATCTTCCTCTTAAATAATCCACTTTCTATCAAATCCTAAAAATAAATCCTCAAATTTTTACATCTCAAACATCCTAAACTTAGTTGACCTAAAGTTTTTAGGGTAATTATTAGCAGTTGGTTTAGACACACATGCATTCCTTTCCAGTAGTTTTCTTGGGTCATGATACAAGCTAAAATGAGTAATAAATACTTTTGTAAATTAAATTTGTGATAATTAATTACATATTTTTTCCACGTATATTAACAAATATCCTAAATCTAGTAAATCAACCATCCATAATCTGTAACCTGTAAATCACATTAATAATAACCATGATCCATAATGTAATCCAAAATCCCTAATCTAATATAAAATCACAATTTAAGACATTTTAAAATTTTAAATTCATCATCCATAATCACATCACGTAAAATATATAATCCATAATCAATAATCAAATATATATCCTTAATCCATAAACTTTTTGTCATAAAAACCCATAATCCATAATCTAATAAAATCATTAAAACCATAATTACATTATCATAGTTACATCCATATCAATTTAATTATGAGCATTTTTAACATTACATAGATCCATACATCAAAATCACATCCACCATAATATAATAATCATGATCCATAAGCATTTTATAACATTTAGAATCTTTAATAAAATAATATAATCACATCATATAAAAATATATAATCCATGATCCAAAGTACATCCATAATCCCCATAATCCATAAACATTTTTAAATATAAATCCATCACACATAACAATCCTAATAAATCACATCATCTAAATCCATAATCACATAATCCATAAAATGTAAGCATCTATGAACATCCATAATCCATAACAACATTATAATCCATAATCATGAACCATATATATAAATAATCAGTGTACGTCAAAGTATCTATATACATGTTTATGGCTCTCTAGCTAGTATAATGAATAAAAATACATGAGTTACTATGTAATCTATAGCCTGATCATAAGGATGATATCTAAGGCTCCACCACCATCTCCATTCCTATATCCTCCCCTGTCTCCACCTCTATCCCTATCCTTGTCTCTCCTTGGGATACACTCCCAATACTCATTGACCCTATGTGGATGCACCTAAAAGACCTGACTTACATGGCTAGATGAGAAGCATAGTGAGAAATCTCTAGATGCTAATCTAAAATAATCTTCTCATAATATCTCATATCCACTTCCAAATCCCTATATCTCTCAATGCTCATGCTCCTCACCTATCTAATGCTTGGTCAAACCACCCCTCCAAGTATTTGTACTGATGGCTCTCCCTCTCCCCTCCTTAGAGCATCCCTCTCTAATTGGTAACAATCTCAATCCTCCACCACCATATCATGTCTCAACTACAATGATTCAAACCCAACTTAAAGTTTATATAATCGGTTCTAAAGTGTATCTTGCTTAATTTTCACTATGGTCAAATTCCCCTATGCTTGATCTAGGTGGATCCATGTACTGTTCCATTTTTAAAGTCTTCAAATTTTGATCGAACCATTTTCACATCAAATAATTCATTGAGAGATTTTTGACACTTCTTGTAGAATGCAAAATGGAGTCCAGATGCTCGAGATATAGCTTGTTGAAGCATTCTTGCGACAAGGGACTAATGGGTGTCAAAAAGTGGCGTGACACTATTTAAACATGCTAAGTGGTCCAATAACCATTTGACACATGGTAATATGAATTTGTGCAAAATATTTGGTTTGGTGTTTATTTTTAGCCTCCAGTCTTTAATAGGCAGTCATATGAGGATTCATGGGCCCTGCTATTTGCTCGCTAGGGGCCCTCAGCGAGGGATGACACACTCTTTTAGAAGGGTGCCTTGGCCTCCTATTCTTCATGTGTTATTGTATTAAACATTGTATTTAAGTTACAAATTCTGTTGAAGCCCCACCAATGTGGGATAATTGTTTTTTCACTTTGTAATAAGAAGTCATGAACCATCACATGGTAGAACCACCAACCAACACACGTCATCCACCTTCACCACACACAACCCATGCTAAGACCACGTGTTTACCCACATTCTCCAATGGCAGCCTAAGGTAAGCATTTAGCTAAGTCTTGCACCTAAGTCTCCTTCAAAAGGGACGTCGGCACTCATAAAGGAGGCTGCCAACCTTAACAAAGAATGAAAATAGTTTTTAAACTCCCAATGTGGGATAAAGATAAGTTTAAAGTGCCCAAAAAGGAGGTTGATGCTTTGAAACCAGTACCTACCATGCAAAATGATAATCCTTGACCACTTGAGCCATGGGTTTGTAAGTGCTATAAAGAGCGCAAATTTCCATTTAACGAGTATTATTCAGCCGACTATGTAAGAGAATTAAGAAGGTTAGAGATTTATTTATGCCTTGTATAGCCTTGGGCCATTAATGAAAGGTCTAAGAGATATTTTTATAGGTAAGCAGAGATCAGAGAAGGTGAATTGAAGACTTGTATTGATTTTGGAAGCCATTTGTTGTACAAAATTAATGAAAATGGTCCTCACTTTGAACAGACCCAAAGACGTAGGCTATTGAAGATGAACTCTCTTATCAATTTGCTGGTGATTAATTCTAATTTTCTCTATTATTTATTTAATTCTAATCTTCATTTTAATTATGGTTTTAATTTATTTATACAAAATTAAATGAAAAAGTCAAGAAATAGTAGATCTTTTAAATGCAAAAGTGTGTTATTCAATTTTTGTGACACTTGCATTTTTAGTTTTTAGATCAGATTTTTGGTATCAGAGTGGTTGTTATTTAATAGTGATTGCTAGTGTATGTTGACAAGATCTAAATCACAAAATGGTGAAGTAAAACTCATTGAGTATAATCCAAATATTGGCTCAAGGCATGCTTCAAGGATGGCCGAAGAAGAGGTGGAATTCGAACAAGCTTTCCACCGAGCTTTCATGGAGATGAGAAGCATGGTTGAGGAATTATATCATGAAAGATAGAGGAAATATGAGAATGAGAAAGGTGATTCACAAGAATCAAAAGGTAAAGAAACCAAAAAACCTTCTTCATCGGATGATGCTAAAAAAACTATGGAATCTCTCCCTTCACTCAAATTGGATATTAAGTTTGAATTGCCAATGTTTGATGGTGAAGTTAATGCAAAAAAGTTGGATAATTGGGTCAAGCAGATAGAAGTTTATTGTAGGGTACAAAATATTGCAGGGGATGAATCAAAAATTCATTTGGCTACTCTTCATATGGGAGGCACAAGTCTCATCTGGTGGGAGAGTAAGTTGAAGAAAGCTGAGATTCAAAAAGGTAAGTTGATTTCTACTTGGAATGAATTTTTTGAAAAAATCATAAAGCAATTTTATCCTTTAGGCTATATGCAACAAGCCATGATGGATTGGCAAAGTTTCAGACAAGGAAAAGGCCAAAACGTTCAAGATTATACATAAGAATTTAGGAAAAAAGCTTTACTTTTGAATGTTCTTCTTTACACACAAGAAACACTACTAAAATATATAGGTGGGCTACATAGTTACTTAAGACATATGATTCTTTTGTTCAATCCCACTAATTTAGATGCAGTATGTGTACAAGCCACTCATTTAGAGGCTAGAGGAAAACAATCAAAAGAATCTTTTCCTAAAGCTAAAATTAATCAATCTAATGTTAAGCAATCTTAAGGGGAAAGTTCATCAGGAAAGGGTAAATAGAATCCACTTTTACTATTAAAAAAGAAGGAAAACCATTTTGTAATCATTGCAATAAAAATCATGATGAGTCTAAGTGTTGGAGACTACACCCTGAGTTAAGGCCTAAAAGGTTTAAAAAGAAAGAAAAGAAGACTAATGATATGGTTCAAGACTTAGGTTCAGATTTAGGTGATGAAACTAAGATCACAACTATGGGATTGCATAATGATTCTTCTCTTTTAGTTTATAGCACTAAGTCATCAAATGATGCATCTTCTTCTAAATAGAATTATGTGCATGTTGATAAGAAAAGAAATGAATTGTTCCACATTAGATTTGTTTCAAAACATACTAATATTGACACTCTATTTGATAGTGGTTCACAAGCAAATTTAATTTCTAAAGAGGTTGTTAAGAAGTTAGTCTTACAAACCAATCCCCATCTAAAGCCTTATCCACTAGGTTGGGTGTGTGACAATGTAAAGCTACAAGTCTCACAAACTTATAGACTGAGGTTTGCCATCACATCCAAGTTCGTAGATAAGGTTGAGTTGGATGTTGTCCCATTGGACATATGTGGGATTGTTTTGGGAAGTCCATATCTTTATGATAGAAAAGCAATATTTTATAGAGAGGAGAATAAATACTTTCTTGTTAAGGATGGCATTGAATATATAGTCAGAGCACATCGCATTAAAACAAGTTTTTCCTTGGTTACAATAGGGAAAATGAAAAGACTAGTTAATTCAATCAAGACTTTTTGTCTCATGTCGATTAAGTCTAAGGAAAAAGAATATTCTCAGGCTTTGGAAAATTGTGATCCTAAATGCAAGTATGAATTGGTTGAAATAATTTCTACTTACGCTGATGTATTTTAGGATCCTTAGGGTTTACCCCCTAAAAGGGGAGTTCAACATGTAATTCAGCTATTGTAGGATTCTCCTCTCCCTAACATTGGCATGTACAGGTTATCAATGGTGGAAAATGAGGAAATCAAAAAATAGGTAATGGATCTATTGGATAGAGGTATTATTCATCCAAGTTCATCTCTTATTGGTTCACCCATTATTTTGGTGCCAAAGAAAGATGGCACTTGGCAAATGTGTGTTGATTCTCATGCTTTAAACAAAATTACTATTAAGAATCATTACCGTCTTCCTTATATTGATGATTTGTTGGATCAATTGAAACATGTTATTTATTTCACTAAGCTAGATATGAGAAGTGGATATCATCAAGTAAGAATTAATGAAGGTGATGTGTGGAAAACTGCCTTCAAAACAAAACAGGGATTGTTTGAATGGCTTGTTATGCCTTTCGGGTTGTGTAATGCCCTGGCTACATTCATGAGATTGATGAATGATGTTTTTAGACAATTCCTTAATGATTTTTTTATAGTTTACTTAGATGATATATTTATTTTTAGCAAGTCTTGGGAAGAGCATGTGATCCACATTAAGAAAGTCATGGATGCATTATGAAGGAAAAAATATTATTCAAAAATGTCAAAATGTGAATTTGGCAAGACCTCTTTGATATAGTTGGGTTACGTTGTAGGACATGGTGAATTGAAAATTGATCTTGTAAAAGGAGCAGCCATTGTTAACCGGCATACACCCACTAATACAACTAAGGTTCAAAGTTTTCTTGGTGCAGTACAGTTTTGGCGAAAGTTTATTGCTCAATTTTCATATATTGCATCACCTTTGAATTATTTGACAAGTGTCAAATGGGTCTTTCAATGGGGAGGAAAACATCAAAAATCCTTTGACACTTTGAAAGAAAAGATAAGTACTGCTCCGGTCTTGGCAATTCTTGATATACAACAACCATTTGAGATTGAGATGGATGCAAGTGAGTATGCTATGGGAGCTATTCTAATGCAAGGTAAGAAACTAGTTTGTTATCATTCTGAAACCTTCAAAAGTGCAGTAAGAAAATATCCAACTTATGATGAGGAATTGCATGCATTGGTTCAAAGTGTTAAAAAATGGAAATATTACTTAATGGGCAAAAAAATAATAATACATATAGATCATCAACCCTTACAGTATCTCTAATCACAAACCAAACTACAACAGTCTAGACATTTTCATTAGATGGGTTTCTTACAACAATTTCATCTTGTGATTAAGTATAAAAAAGGTATTCAAAATAAGGTTGCAGATATGCTATCTAGGCCTCCTATGGTTGTTGCATCTATTCTTTTACAACATGGATCTTTGTCTCATGAAAGTTATAAAGAATAATATGTTAATGATCTTGATTTTTAGGATGTTTATAAAGACTTGATGAGTGGTAGACAAGTATAAGAATTGGAATATCATGTACACAATGATCTTTTGTATCATTTGGGTAAACTATGTATTCCTCAAAATGAGAGGGTGCACATGATTAGAAAAGAACATGCTTCTCTTATTTTTCATCATTTTGGAGTTGCTAAAATGGTTTCACATTTGAAAATGTATTTTTACTGGCCCCGTATATAGGAACATGTTACCAAATATATTAAGGGATGTACTCTTTATGCCAGAAGCAAACCTAGTAACAGGAAATTGGGACTTTACACTCCTCTACCTATTCCTACTCACCCCTGGGAAAGTATCTCCATGGATTTTATGGGGGGTTACCCTATGACACAAAGAAAACATGACTATTTATATGTGGTTGTGGATAGATTTAGCAAGATGTGTGTTTTGATTCCTTGCACTAAGTAAAGTACTGGGGAAGGCACTGCACACTTATTCTTTAAACATGTATAGGTTCATTTTGGTTTGCCTACTTTAATTATTTCTAATCATGATTCTTGATTTATTGGGGAGTTTTAGTCAACTTTGTGGGGACTAATGGACACTAAATTAAGAAAGAACATTACATTTCATCTGCAAACTGATGGTTAAATAGAGGTTGTGAACTGCATTATGGTACATTTTCTTAGGGGATATAGCAATAAACATCCAAAGTTATGGGATGAATAATTGTGTTACATACAACATGCATATAACTGGGCACTTCATTCTTCTAATATGAAATATCCATTTGAAGTTTGTTATGGATACTTGCCTAAATCTCCTCTAGATGTTTGTTATGGACATGATATAGCTGTTGGTGAACCAAAAGAAGCCATTCAAGCTAAGAAGTTCATTAAATAAATACAACTCATATATTATATTGTTTGTACTCAATTGGAGAAAAATCAAGCCAAGTATAAAGCAAGACATGACAAACATCGTATTGATCACCAATTTGTTGTAGGTGATATGGTATGGCTTCACATCAATAAGGAAAGACTGATAGGTGAAGGTAAAAATTTGAAACCAATTTGGTATGGTCCTTTTTGGATTATGGAAAAAATTGGTACAAATGCTTTCCAGTTAGATTTACCATCTTACATGCAGATTTATTCAGTTGTAAATATGGAAAATCTGAAATTGTATGAGCCTCCAATGATTATTGATCATGATAAAAGTGTATCCTTTCCTTTTATTGATGATTTTGCTCCTAAATATATAACATAATTATAGGAAGATACTATTCTTGATAGAAATGTGAAGACTTCACGAAGAGGTGATGTTGAATATCTTTATTTTGGTCTCAAAGGGATGCACCCAAATAAGGCCAAATGGATGGAAGCTAGAAGGGTGATAGAGAAATACCCTCACCTTATTACCAATTAATTTCAACTTTTAGAGGCCCAAAAGTTCCCATTAGGGAGGAGTGATCGAGGTGGATTTATGTACCATTCCATTTTGAAAGTCTTCAAATTATGATTAAACCATTTACACATTAAAGAATTCATTGAGATCTTTCTGGTGCTTCTTCTGAAACACAAAATAGAGTAGAGATATAGCTTGCTAAAGCATTCTTGTGACAAGGGAATAATAGGTGTCAAAAATTGATGTGGCATTGTTTAAACATGCCAAGTGGTCTAATAACCATTTGACATGTGGCAATATGAATTTGTGCAAAAGATTTGGTTTGGTGTTTGTTTTTAGCCTCCGGTCTTTGAAAGGTGGTCATATGAGGATTCATGGGCCCTGCTATTTGCTCACTGGGGGCCCTCAGTGAGGGTCAACACACTCTTTTGGAGGGGTAACTTAACCTCATATTCTTCATGTTTTATTGTATTGAACATTGTATTTAAGTTACAAAGTTAGCTGAAGCCCCACCAATGTGGGATAATAGTTTTTTCACTTTGTAATAAGAAGCCATGAAGTAACACACGGAAGAACCACCAACCAACACAAGTCATCCACCTTCACCACACACAAACCATGCCAAGACCACGTGTTTACCCACATTCTCCAACAATGGCTTAAGGTAAGTATTTAGCCAAGTCTTGTGTCTAAGTCTCCTTTAAAAGGGACGTCAACACTCATAAAGGAGGCCACCAACCTTAATAAAAATTGAAAAAAAAATTCAAACTCCCAATGTGGGATAAAGATAAGTTCAAAGTGCCCAAGAAGGAGGTTGATGCCTTGAACCTAGCACCTCCCATGCAAAAGGATAAGCCTTGACCGCTTGAGCCACGGGCTTGTAAGTGCTATAAAGGGAGCAAATTTCCATTTGAGGGGTATTATTCAGCCGAATGTGTAAGAGAATTAAGAAGGTTAGAGATTTATTTATGCCTTGTACGGCCTTGGGCCATTAATGATAGGTCTAAGAGATATTTTTACAGGAAAGCAAAGATTAGATAAGGTGAATTGAAAACTTGTATTGATTTTGGAAGCCATTTATTGCACAAAATTAATGGAAATGGTCATCACTTCGAATGGACCCAGAGAGGTAGGCTATTGAAGCCAAACTCCATTATCAATTTGCTAGTGATTTATTCTAATTTTCTCTATTGTTTATTTAATTTTGATCTTCATTTTAATTTTGGTTTTAATTTCTTTATTCAAAATTAAATGGAAAAGTTGAGAAATAATAGATCTTTTAAATGCAAAAGTGTGTTATTTGATTTTTGTGACACTTGCATTGTCAATTTTCAAATCAGTGCTACACCTAGATATCCCTATAAGGTGATGCATTGATCCCTTAGTGTATCTCTCTTTGTGATAAGATATATCACATTGATATCCTCTTCCTCTATCTCCTCCTCCTTTACTTCATCCTCTCCCCCATCCTCCTCATATCACATCTCATCCTCTCCTCTATCTTCCTCATCCTCCTTCATCTCCTCATCCCCTCCCTCTTGACATGGATGCACCACCTTGTCCTACCTCATTACCCACTATTTAGCCCACCATGTTGTAAATGCGGGAGTACACCCTGCATCCTCCACATCATCTCATACTAGATCTATATCCTCTTATACTAGGACATCTCTAGTGACTGGTCTTGGAAGCTCCCTCTCTATCTCATATTTCTTATATACATGTGAGACCCATGGAATCTCTTATGTCAGACCAAACTATCATCATACTTACCCAAAATGGAGATACTTGAGGTACTCCATATTCCTCCTCATTACCCACCTCTCCCTCTATATGCTTATCAGCTCTTCCTTCACCCCAAGACATAAAAAATATCAAATAATGTCTCCAAATGTTTTATTCATCTCTCATCCCCTCTAAGACCCCTCGATAGTAGTAAAGGTCCCAAGTAATGGCATCTATAAAACCTCATGATAGATCAGCCTTCCATCATAAGAAGGCCACATTATACTTAATCTCATAACACTATATCCATAGGGTATCAATGGGATACACTACCATGATGTGTTCATAAGACCAACACTATAAAATAACAATCACATCTAGGCCATATCACCTTTAGGTCCTCCAACTCTAGATCTCACTCTAAATCTATGCTAGTAAAGTAGACATCCATGCAAAAACTATTTGATACTCTAGCATTTCTACAACTAGCCCTATCAAAATCCATATAAGTCTACCCCCTCAGTCTAGGATTGCATAACAAGATATATCCAACATCATCATAATAAGTACACATTTCCCTACTATGTCAACTACATATAATGGCTCAAAAGTAAATCTATCAACAATAAATCTGATATCCTCTATGTCCTCACCATATAGGTATGCCAATGTTTCTCCTTATCCCTTCTCATCCATGGGTACTATGGATGCTCCCTACATAAGAATTCATAAAATTTGATAGATTTATTCCTTAGTGATGGTCATCTCCCTAGTAAGAAGCCAAACTATCCTGATAGTAACATCCTAATGCTCCAATAAAGCAAATATAAATATTATATCTCGATGGATGCAACTATAGTGATGCATCCCTCTATAGTGATGCATCCCTCCTAGGCCTATGGCCTCTAGGTGAGCCTAATCATCATCACCAAGTTAAACTCATAGTCACTCTAATAAAGGTCATACTCAATCTTGCTTCCATTGTAGAATCTATTCCTATCACTAACATCCCCTATAAACCTAAATTATCCTAAAAAATATAACTTATCCTAACCCTAAACTCTAATCTAAGCCTTTCACATTTTTGTGTTAATTAGTTCTGATCCTTTATGGATCAATGCCATTCTGTAAGGATCAACATCATTTTGGTGAAATGACATTGATTCCCTATGAATGATCATCGATTCATTAGGGAATCAAATTTGATTCCCTAACACCATTTTACCACAACCCTAGCCCTATCCTAATTCTAAAAATAAAAAACTTAATAAAATAATAAACCTACCTCATCTTGAGAACATCATGATCACCTTAATTAACTACTACTAGCCTCCATCTCATTTCATATAACACTCATCATTTGAGCTCTCAAGCATCATTTCATTTTCAAAAATAACAAATGAGCCCTTCTCCACATCAAACAAGCCTATATACCCCACTTCATATTGGCATCGATCTATTTTGGATCAGTGCCAATTTGGTGGATTAGCATTGATTCAATTTGGATCGGTATTGATTTGCCCATTTTTTGCACTACTTGAAATTTACATCCATCTAGCTTGGTCCTTAGCTTTATCTTGATGCCTTATCACACCTACCTTATTATTTTTCCTATATAATTTCAATTTTGTGGATTGTGACTCCCTATTACTTCCACAGCCTATGTAAGGCATGTATTCTTCTAGTTATCTCCCTTAGTGGGTCTCAATAATGTAATTTCTCATTAGAACAACTATCTATAGGTAGTATGCACATCGTATATCACACCAAATGTTTTGGTCAGCCAAACCCTATCACTTATCCTCTTATTTAGCCTTTGTTAAGCCCACTTTATTTTAGTTATGGTATCTTATTATGGGATTTATCTCAGGTCATCTATGCCTCTATTAATTTACATCCTATCATTAAAAACATACACTTCATGTTATGCATCTACGTATATTATAGCTCATCTATTATCTACGCATACCATCCATTATTCCATTTTTCAAACCTGACACCTAATCCTTATCCTATGTTGACTCCTGATTTGAGGGGGGATACTTTCCTCACATAAACCTGGAGCATTGAAGCTCTCATGGTTTTTATCTCATAGCACGTATTCCATACCATTCTATAAAAGGGATAAATGTAGACATTAGAATTTTATACCCTATATATGAATGATTATATGTCATAGGTCTATATGTTTATTTAATCTCCTAAATAATCCCTATACTAAGGTTTAGTATATTTATCATTGATAATTCAGTAATATCATGCCTTTACTATTACCTTTCTACCTCCCCCTAACCTCCTAAAACCATTAATAACCTAAGGAATCTACCTCTCAACCATTTTACCCTCGTATACTTTTGTTACCAAAAAATTCACACTCATTGAAACCTATTTACCCATGGTTGAAACAAAGTTACCAATTTGGGTGAATCAACACTGATTTACCCACGATCAGTGTTAATTCTCTAGATTAGCATCAATCTATAAATACCCAGTCAACCTTTGGATTCTAGACCATAAACTATGAACCTCAAATTACTTATAGATTTATTAGGGACTTAAGATGTCCTTAATGACACTCTATTAAGATTTTATTGCATTCAATCTACACCCACTATCATAAGCCTGAAAGACTGCTTGCATTCATGAGAATTTGCATTCTGCTTGAAAATGGATCTAAGGTAAGCGATCGTGTTTATTTTTATCATTTCCTATCAATATTTTTTCTATTATATATTTATTTCATCCTTAGAATTCCATCTATATCCATATACATTCATTTATTTGTCTCTATTATCCAATTTTATTCTTTAATTTATTAATCATAGATATAGATAAAATTGATGCTGATTCATTCTAAATCAACTTTGATTCTAGAGATCGGCATCAAACCTATCAAGATCAATGTCAATCCACTATTTTTAATTTTTAGAATCCAAGACCTTAATCTAAGATCCTTATTTGCAATCCTTATTTATTTTTAGTCATTTTGAATATGGCCTTTGTATGTAGATGACTCTAATAGGCATACTACATGATGTATTCAATATCATAAATCTTCTCAAAGCCACTTCTAACCAACTAGATGTCATACATGATGATGTAGATGTTACTATGGCTTATTAGGATGAATATTATTCTTATATTGATAGCTTTAACAATGATTGAATCTTAATTATCATTTATATCATATCTTTTATCTATTGTAATTTCTTATGTTATTTATCCACTTGATGGTGTAAATAAGTGAGCTTACATCCATTTGAGGAAGCTCACAATTTTTTGGGACTGGTTTCTAACTAGGCATCTCACCCAATTATTTATTAATATATTTTTGTCTGAGTGTTTATATATGTGTAGGTTATTCTTCTCAACTAAAAAGAAACTCTCATAGTCACTAGATTCAAATTAGTACACAACATCTCCTAATCTCCAGGTATTCATCATAAATCTTGATTTCACTTGAGTTTTTAATAATTAATTTAGATTTAAAAGAAAACAAAAAATTAATATAACATACACTTCAAACACAAACCTAATATGCACATACACTAATCCAAATATATCTATTACATTAGTATTTCTCATGGAGGTTTATGAGTTAACAAGAGAGTATCTCCATAGTCCATTGATTTCCTAGTAGAGTTTCTAGATAAAATCATGTATTAGTTTTAGACTAATGTTTTGGTTAAAACTCGATGAACCATCATCAAGGTATGATAATGAATTAAATCAAAACATAATCTAGGAGGACTAAACACAAGGTCATTACTTGACACTAGTGAAGAGACAACTCACTAAACTCATTAAATAATTCATTAGAACACTTCAAGAGACCTACAAAAGAATTTTAATGTTGAATATGGATGTAAGCAAGGACAACATGCTAAGGAAGACAAACTATCACTTAGTAAGATCAACTAAATTAACATACACATTGAAACAAATCATGGAGAAGGTAAACTAGATCATTCTTTATTACTCAAAGGTTGAAAATGAGCATGTCTTCACCATACTTACATGGAGGATACAAACTTAGCCAAAAGTGGCTCAATATATAGAGAAAGTGGGAGAGAAGAGAAGAAGGGTGTAGGAAAGAGAAGGTAGACAAGTGTCATGTGAGTTAAAACAAGAAGGGTGGTTATGGAACTACCTCTACAATTCCTAAAAGTCATGTGTAGTCCTATAAAGATGCTTTGACCCTCCAAGTGGTGTGGGAGTTAAATTACTTGTTTAATACCTTGAATAACTTCTTGAAAGTCCTATTTATATTGACATGTTGAAATATAAGTGGCCTTATTGATGGTTAAATTAGTTTCTTTTACATTTTTTATGTACTCTTGACACATATCAACTGATCCCAACAAGTTCTCATTAACACATCACCTTTCTCTTTCAAGGTGTCTAGAGGACTCTTTATTTCCTTAGGCCTATTTTGTATACAAGTGTTGAAACCTGGTTTCAATTACTTTATCTCATCCATACTTCATGTATGGTCTATTTATATCATATTGAACCTAAAAAAATTCATTTTGAGGCCTCAAACTATTCCCAAAAAGTCATTATCTACCAAAATCCTTAATTAGGCCTCATTCCTTATAACCCTAAAATGATGTAAACCTCCTTGTGTTGAGCAAAGTATATAATATATTAATAATATAAGGTCATATTCTAGTACCCTTTATGGCCTTACATCTCCAAGTTTAATTTCGTGCTCTGAAGTGAGTGTAGATGTCATTTTCTATCCTTTCTCTCTCCTAACTAGGCCTCCCTACCAAGAGAGTGAAAAAATATTATACAACTTACCCACACATGAAAAACCACAAGAAAGTGTTTTATTCACTTATACAACATACTCCCCCTCATCTATGACAAATTTTAAGATTTGACTCACTATACGGACCTATAAAATATTAAAAAATAATCATTTTAGCCTTATTTTATATGGTTTCATATAGTACCATACAATCCAATGGCATGATATGATGATAAAATGAGTTTTGAAGATGTTATTGGTAATTTATAAGTCCATCTCATCCATTTTGAGGCATGAATGTTGATTTATCTCTAACTAGGTCCTTATGGCTCTCCTAGGTAGCCTAAAAGTGACTTGGGTTCTTAATGATGGTTCAGAAAGCTGGATGCATGAATCCATCAACCAATTCCACAAAATTCAAGTTTACTAGGCTATTCAACTTCCCCTAGGATCCAAAGGTCACATACAACATGTGTAATCCATACCAAGCAAGATAAAATGACCTCTTAGGCTCGAAACAAACATTTTACAAGGTTGAGCAAGATTGAGGTCTCTAGGTGTCTTTTCTGAGTTGGTTTTGGTATCCAATGACCTTAATAAGTTATGTAACATAATGTTTAACACTTTACAATGGTTTTATAACCACCTTACTTCATCAATTCTCTTTGTGCCCTTATTATCCTATTTTTAGGGTTCTTATGTTAGTTTACCAATTATACCCTAAGCTACTTGTGTTCTCACATTTCCTCTCACTATCAGATGTTTGTGACTTCATGGAAAGTCTATTTAGACTCTTTCACTATATTATCAAGTCTTCAAGGTCTCATATTACTCCACTAACTCCATTTCATCTCCTCGAGACTGACTATGCAATAGTATTATGTGTGCTCTTAAGATTGATAGGAGTGAAGAACAGAGTCTATCAATACTCCATAAACTTATTGTTGTTTTAACACTATTGTAGATTGAATCCATCACATTCCGCTATTAATATCATATAGTCTTTCCAAATAAGAAAACCCAGGCCTCCAAGAGTAGGAAGGTTGTAACTCTCTATTGGACGAGTATGTAGGATACCTAGTATTTATCCATAGGTATGAAGATCAAATTTAGTTTCATTACTTGAATTAAATACTTTAAACTAAATAACTTTCTCTCTCAATACTTTTTCAATTCTTTAGACCATTCAAATAAGTTTTTGAAGGAAGCATGTAGGACTTTGTGAGGGTTATATATGACTAGTAGGTAGGGTTTGAACTTGTTCTACCTTCAAGTCAATCAAAGAGTTGTGTGAGGATCTATAAACCTTTTGACACCTATTTTAAATGTTTCAATATTCATTATTCTCATATACTTCTAAATTACAAGTAATTGATCTTATGAGTCTTAGGTAGGACTATAAGTGGAACTTCACGGTCTAATTTATAAACCTTATTTGTTCTCTATGATCTGAGAACCATTTCTGTCTTGATGAGTTGATAATTGAAAACTCCTTTAAAACCTTAAAATCATAACAAACCATAATCTTAAGTCTTGAACAACTTGAGTTATCGAAATAGACCTACAATTTTGTGTTTGCCTATGCATGTACATTTGGGACTGTGACTGCCAAATTAGGTGTTTTAGGAGTCTATTTTGAAACATTAAATCTATTTAAAATTATTTCATGCCATTTATTAGTAAAATACCTTATCAAACCTTGAAAACTTAGTGTTTTCACCAATATACTATCTCAATATAGTCTTATACTGTTGGTTGTAGGTGGTCCTCATCATAATTTTAAGTGCATAGTTTACTATGTTTTAGGCTTCTTACCCTTATCTTATCACCCCTAGATATCTCAATGTATTTATAATGTTATGATACTATATAAAAACCTTATTATTATCCTAAAATTGTAGGCCTTAGCATCATTCACTTATTCTAGGTACAATCTCTAACCTAGTTGCTTATAGGTGGTAATTAGGAAAGATTGGGTGTGTATATGGCCTTAAATTAGGATTTTAATCCAATATTTAACCTCTTCATTGGATTTGATCTATGGTTTCAGTCTTATACACTTATTAATTCCTTGGAAACTCCAATTCTCATCAATATTACTATCAAGACCCATTTCCCCAACTGACTATAGATGTCAATTTTAGTGCAGCTTTGATTATGTTCTTAGGAGTTAGGCCTCTTAAACAAACACATATGTATTAGAATGGATAGTCATCCTTAGGATTTATTTCTCACTATCTTCCAAGTTCGGGTAGCATCTTCAAAGCACATGTTGGAAATATTTTCATTGATGTCAAAGGTTTAACATTATTGGTGATAAAGGCCCCATTACATTTAATGTTGTTTGTAATAAATATATCTTGGCTAATATGAGTTAATATTTATTTAATATTAATGAATATATTTTTGGTTTCATATGAGACAAAATAAGGGCCCATGGAGAAGTCGAAGAGCCATGGGATAAAGACAAAAGAAATATGGGAGGCATTTTCCCATGAAGAGTCATCTTGGGGAATACCAAGAGTCACCAAATGAAGACAAAAGAGTAAAGGCGCAATTTCTCATGAAGGGACACTTTGAGGAATACGAAGAGTCACCAAAGATAAGGACAAAAGTGGGAAGGACGTTTTTTGCCATGAAGGGTCACCACATGACTTTTCAAAGGCTTGAATATGAAGGGTCATCCAAGATTGGTGCCATTTTCCATGAGGATTGAAGGGTCACAAAGGGGGAAGGCCAAAGGTCATTTGGAAAGCTATAAATAAATGCTTGAGTAGCCATTTGTAATGTGGAAGTGTGAGGTTGATTTGATATTGTAATATCTAGCTTAGAAGAGAAATTGTGAGAGATGAATATGATTTGTATTTGTTATATCTAGCTTAGAAGAGCAAAGGTGAGAGAGAGAGGAAGGAGATGTTGTATTGATCTATCATTTGTTGAGATAGCAACATTGAGAGATAGGTGTGTGGTATACACAAAGGGGTTGGTGCTCTTGTGGGTTGGTGCTCATGAATTGTTTTTGGGTTGGTACTCGGTAAAGGGGTTGGTACTCTTGTGGGTTGGTGCTCAGAAAAGGGGTTGGTGCTCCTATGGGTTGGTGCTCACGAATAGGTGCTGGGTTGGTGCTCGACAAAGGGGTTTGAAGCTCCTATGGGTTGGTGTTCATGAATTGTAGCTGGGGTTTGTACTCAGCAAAGGGGTATGGTTCTCCTATGGGTTTGTTCTCATGAATATATTTGAGATTGATTCTCCATGGTTTTTCCCACATTGGGTTTCCACGTTATATTTGGTGTCTCACTCTATCTTGTGTGATGTTTATTATTTGAGTTTTATTGCATATCTTGAATGTTTGATTAAGTGGAATTTGTTAAAGGGAAAGATTTATAAGATATATAATATACTGATTCACCCCCCCTCTCAGTATATTCCATGCTTAACAATTGGTATTAGAGCAGGTTCCTTTTTGAAAAGTTTTATAGCTTGAAGGTAGATCGGGAAAACATGATGGCTGGGTCAGAGGAAGGATTCTCTACAAATAAGGAACCTTTGTTTGATGGGACGAATTATGATTTTTAGAGCATGAGAATGAAGTTTTAATTGATGGCCCTTGGATTTGACATATGGAAATTAGTGGTGGAGGAATATGAAGAGCCACAGACATCTACAATTACTCTAGCAGAAAAAAAGGCAAGTGAATGTAATGCTAAAGCTTTAAATGCTATTTTATGTTGTTCATGTGAATCTAAATTTGTTAAAGTTATGCAATTTATATCTGCTCATGAAACTTGGGTAAAACTTGAGAATATTTACAAAGTTTATTGAAAGGTTCAGCAAGCTAAGCTACAAACTTTTAGAAGGCAATTTGAAAGTTTGAAGATGGAAGAAGAAGAAGATATATCAAGTTATCTCTTATGAGTTGATCAGATAGTAAATCAGATTCAAGGTCTTGGAGAAACATTGGAAGAGTAAATGGTGGTGCAAAAGGTTTTGAGATCTCTACCAATGAGATATGATGCAAAGGTTTCAACAATCAAGGAGATGAAGAATTTAGCCAAGCTAAAGATGGATGAGCTTCATGGTATTCTCACAACACATGAGATGTGGATAGAACAAGATAAACCCTCAAAGAGAGAAGTGGCTTTCAAGACATCAAAGAAGGAGAAAGCTAAGATTCAAGAATCAAGTGATAGTTCCAGTGCTGATGAAGATGACAATGAAGTACTTTTCATTCGCAGGCTGAAAAGAGGAATAGCTAAATATCAAGGAAAATTACCTTTTAAATGTTTTAATTGTGGAAAGATTGGACATTTTTTAGCTAGATGCCCAGATAAGGTTAATGATGAATAAGAAGAAAAGCCTACATATAAGAAGAATTTCAAAGGCAAATCCAAGAAGGGATTCGAGAAGAAGAGCCTGTATTCTAAGGATCCTAGCTTAGTTGAAGATAGTGGAGTCAGCGATTCAGAAGAAGAAGAGATTTTACTCATGGCCATACATGATAATCAAGAAGAAGAAGAGGAGGAAGCTAAAGTGGATATGGAAGGAGAACTCAATTGTGCCCTAGAAGAGTTAGAAGTTGTTCAGAAGAAGAATCGAAGGTTAAAGTGCCAAATCAAGAAAAATAAACAAGAGTCAAAGGAAATGATTGAAGATCTATAATCACACTTTGAAGAAGCCAAGAAGAATGAAGAAGATCTCAAATCATAGTTGGAAATAGAAAGAAAAGATTGTGAAAGGTATGTTATTGAAATTGCATCTTTAAAAGAAGATATTCAGAATGCAGTCAATGAAAAAGTAGTTAGTTATTTAAAATTTGAGGATAGCACTAACATGTTGTATAAGATATTGGAAAGTCAAAAAGCATATTTAGATAAGACAGGGATCAGATTTGAAAAGAAAAAGAACTATGCTAAAGTTCTTAAATAAGAGGAAACAAAAAGGGGAGAAGATAAAAATATAGAGGACATTCCAAATAGAGAAGGCTGGAGAGAATAAAGCTACAAAAGGCAATCAGGTCAGAGATATACAGACAGGTCTTATTTTTATGGCTATTATTTTTATTGTAATGGATATGGTCACAAGAAATTAGAATGTAGAAAAAGAGATAAAAATTTTAGAAATAAGGAAAGTCAAGTAGATTCAAGCAGAAGCCACAACTCTTTTGCTCCTCTATCAATCTTTGATGAAGAGACATAGTATGCTACAAGTGTAACAACTTCAGACACATAGCTCGGTATTGCAAAAGCGTGTTCGAGTCAGTCAAGAAGGATCAGAGCTTCAAAGCTCCATTCATCAAGAATAAGGATCAGAGTCTCAAAGCTCCATTCATCAGGGAGAAGGTTCAGACATGTTCATGGCAGAAGAAACACCCTAAAGATTCTAAGATGGTGCAGATAGCTCTACATGTGAGAGGTAAAGATCAGCCATGGTTAATTGATAGTAGATGTTCAAGGCATATGATAGGAGATAAAAGGAAATTCATATCTCTAAAGAAGATAAATGGTGGTACAGTGAGATTCGGAGATAAAACCACTACCAGGATAGCCGAAAAAGGTACTTTGAGTTTGGATTATGGTAGAACTAAGACTAAGAATGTTCTGTATGTAAAAGGTCTTAAGCATAATTTGTTAAGTGTTAGTCAAATATGTGATCAAGGATACACATTAAGGTTTCATGCCAAAGGTTGTGATATTAGAATAAAACATTCAAATGAGTTGATTTCAGATGCTCAAAGGATAGGGAACAATGTATATGTTTTGTCACATATCTTCTCAAAGGCACGATCAAAGGATACATTCAAATATTGGTGAGAGGAGTTGGGAGTAATTTCTATTACTTACTACCATTGATGTTTAACATCAAGTGAGGGGGAGATAAGTGTTATCTCTAGGTAGGCCCTTTGCCATTGATGTAAAAGGGGGAGAATAACAGGTATAGGTATAGGTGTAAAAATAGATACAAGGAACAAGTACAGGTTACTACATTAAGGGGGAGTTACTGTATGTTTTCAAATGACAGGATGTGTAGGTGACAGGATGTGGCAATTTCAGGATTGAGGTTGCCATCAATGATAAAGGGGGAGATTATTGGAAATATTGTCATTGATGTCAAAGGTTTAACATTATTGGTGATAAAAGCCCCATTGCATTTAATGTTGTTTGTAATAAATATATCTTGGCTAATATGAGTTAATATTTATTTAATATTAAGGAATATATTTTTGGCTGCATATGAGACAAAAGAAGGGCCCGTGGAGAAGTCGAAGAGCCATGGGATAAAGGCAAAAGAAAGATGGGACACATTTTCCCAGAAGAGTCATCTTGGGGAATATCAAGAGTCACTAAGTGAAGACAAAAGAGTAAAGGCACAATTTCTCATGAGGGACACTTTGAGGAATATGAAGAGTCACCAAAGATAAGGACAAAAGTGGGAAGGACATTTTTGGTCATGAAGGGTCACCACATGACTTTTCAAAGGCTTGAATATGAAGGGTCATCCAAGATTGGTGCCATTTTCCATGAGGATTGAAGGGTCACAAAGGGGGAAGGCCAAAGGTCATTTGGAAAGCTATAAATAAAGGCTTGAGTAGCCATTTGTAATGTGGAAGTGTGAGGTTGATTTGATATTGTAATATCTAGCTTAGAAGAGCAATTGTGAGAGATGAATATGATTTGTATTTGTTATCTAGCTTAGAAGAGAAAAGGTGAGAGAGAGAGGAAGGAGATGTTGTATTGATCTATCATTTGTTAAGATAACAACATTGAGAGATAGGTGTGTGGTATACAGAAAGGGGTTGGTGCTCTTGTGGGTTGGTGCTCATGAATTGTTTCTGGGTTGGTGCTCGGCAAAGGGGTTGGTGCTCCTATGGGTTGGTGCTCACGAATTGTTATTGGGTTGGTGCTTGGCAAAGCAGTTGGTGCTCTTATGGGTTGGTGCTCATGAATAGGTGTTGGGTTGGTGCTCGGCAAAGGGGTTTGAAGCTCCTGTGGGTTGGTGTTCACAAATTGTAGCTAGGGTTTATACTCAGTAAAGGGGTATGTTGCTCCTGTGGGTTTGTTCTCATGAATATATTTGAGATTGATTCTCTATGGTTTTTCCCACATTGGGTTTCCATGTTATATTTGGTGTCTCTCTCTATCTTGTGTGATGTTTATTGTTTGAGTTTTATTGCATATCTTGAATTTTTGATTAAGTGTAATTTGATAAAGGGAAATATTTATAGATATATAATATACTTATTCACCCCCCCCTCTCATTATATTATGTGCTTAACAGCACATTCAAAGCTTCTATGTCCACTATTTCAAAGCACACATTCCTGTACGTTCATCTTAGGCTACTAGCCTGTCATTTAGACACCACTTTATTTGGCTTAAAATGCTTGAAAACCTCAAAGATACATGGCTAATTTAAAAATAAAATCTCACAATGTGATATCATTATTGGATAGCCTTCAAAATTTATTGATAACATGAATATACATTGGAATTACAGACCTATATGTGATAGGTGATTGTTCTATAATATTTTATGTTTATAACCTTGAAAGCTGAAAATATGAATGCTAGAATCAAATAAAATTACCTTTATTACACCAACATTTTAAACATGAATTCACAACTCCAAATTTTTGTAAACATATACTTGAAACCACTCAAATCAACTGAATTATAGACACAAAGAATAAACAATCCACTAAAGGTGAATGAAGAAGTGGCCTCTTGGGACTTGTATGAAATATACAATTTAAAAAGGCAATGAAGGGATTGATAAGGATGGTATGAGACCATAAAAAACCATTCAACTATATCATATGACCTAGATAACCTACACAACATAGAAAACTAACAGTCACTTGAAAATTGCTCATAATATCCACTTTTCATGCTAAAAGGACATATAAACATGAAAATAATATGAGTGAATGTGTGTGAGGAATATAAATACATATAATAATATAATAAAACTAGTTTTATGTAGCCATGATCTCACACTTTGTACTAGAGTCTCATCAAACTCAGCCTGTGGGGTTTTAAGCTCTTAAAAAAATAGCTTCTTAGAAATTGCTCATAAATATAATAGCACAAAAATAACTAAAAATTACATAAATATTAATCCCATATGGGTCCCAAACTTTAGACAAAACTTCAACCCCCAACTCTACCTTTACAACCTATACCATCTATTTGAACTATGCCTTCTCTAGCTTGTGAATGGAATGATGGGAGAGAGAAATGACTTGTTGTAATTTTTGGATATTCCAATTAGTTAAAAGTTTTATTATTAATTTTAATAGATTAAATGACACCTATTTAATTTTTTTACTTGCATATGACTTCCACAAGTTCATACAACTTTTCTAACTCCTTAAAGTGGCTTTGAATTTAAAGAACATGGCTTTTTCTTGACATGTTAACAAGTTTGGAAGTTGAATAAATGATCCAATATCCTTTTAATGTGTATGGTATGTATTTTTACTTTGGGTTAACTTTGATAAACATAGAGTTAGCCAAAAATTCACTTTTTATGCATATTTAACACCTCCAAGACTACAAGTGAGCTTTAAACACTTCAAAACTTCATGAGCTATTGTTAGAATATGTTTAAGACATAAAATGACATGAGTTAACCCATAATAACCTATGACATAAATTGACCATGAATTATTTCCTCATGACACCCCTAGACCATTATATGATTATAACATGAAATTACCTTAACTTCTCCAAACTAACCTTAAACCATGCTAACAAGTTAAATGAAGACTCTAGGGACTGTAGAGGGTATGAAATGAACATATCACAAGACCATGATAAGTTTGAATTTAGAGGGGGTGACCAAATTTGACTTGGGGTCAAATTTGGTCAACACTACCTCATTAGGTAGGTCTGTTAATTTTCATTCTTATTTGTTTTGCATGTTTTAAAATGATGAATCCTTGTAAATACTATTAAGGGTTTTATCTTTCTCTTTTATTTTCAAAATAACTAGGGTATATATAAATATATATATATATATATATATATATATATATATATATATATATATATATATATATATATATATACCTAGTGCTATGAATGTCTTGGCCATCCATAGAACTAGGTATATGATTCCCTTACCCTAGTTAAAAATGACTATATATATGAACACTATGACAAAATGAAACTGAGTTTTAATATAGATAGTTATGTGTGTATGAGGAATTTCGAACAAGATGAGTAAATATGGATATATGTGGTTTTAAATTTAGAAAAACCTACATAAGTTATTAGAGTATTATTTGAGAGAAATTTATTTTGATAGATTGTTTGTGCATAATATAATCCCTATTTTTTTCAAACTCAACGTGCTAAATAGATTACTGAATCTTTTGTATAAATATATTTTGGTACAGTTGAAATTTTAAGGATAAAATCGACCATAAACCTATTATTGGGTCATTTCTTTTCCTTATAAATATTTATACACTAGGTTGTAGTTTGTTAAATTTGAGTCATAGATTTCTAAAAATAACCCATATAGGGTATGACTAGAAATGTTAGTTTAAACTCAGTACTCTAAAAATATCATTGAACCATCCTTTTCTCTATACAAAGAAATAGCTTATGATATATTTTATTAAATTTTATTAATGCCAAACTAGGGCATGACTGAGTATAGGAACTTAGTTGAGATAAAAATATGATGCATACAAGTAGTATAAACCTATGGTTGGGTATTATTGTCTTACATAAGACACATCAGTTATAGAAATTTATTCTTTGTATAGAAATAAAACAAGTATGGTTATATTTCACTTATAATACTTATACTAATATTATAAATACACATGGATATGTATCCAGGACTTTATTGACCTTGTACACACACACACACACACACACACACACACACACACACACACATGTGTGTGTGTGTGTGTGTGTATACATACATAGACATACATACACACACACACATTTATATAAACAAATATATATATATATATATATATACACACACACACATATACACACACACATATACATATATACATATACATATACATGTACATGTACACACATACACACGCACACACATGCACACACACACGCACTCATACGCATGCACACGCACACACATGCGTGCGCGCACACGCGTGCGCGCACACACACACACACACACACACACACACACATTAAGATATACATATAGACTGTGTGTTTATATATCTCAATGTGTGTGTGTGTATAAATCAGGTTTATAGTTTCTTTATCAATATACATCATTATGTCAATATAATGATTGAACCAAAAATGGGATATAGGTCAATTGGGTGTTTATTATAGATATATTCATGGATTTCTTATGTTTAAACCTGATGTTGGTGTATGTGTTTACATTGAGTAAACACAAGTTGGGCTATTAAAACTATAGAAGCATAAACATTTATATATTCACTTTTATTTAATTGGCTATCTCAAACAAGATTGAGAATGTTTAAAATGTTGATTAGTGGTTGTTTGGTTATAGATCGTAGAAATGAAATTATTTTAAATCTCTCTATTATTGTAAATAACTCGATATTATTTTATGTTAGAGTATGCATATGATTATAGATGGCATAATTAGGAATCCTACAAGGAATATTATTTATTCTGATATGATTATTGGATTTAATTATATAAAACTTAGATATAGTAATATAATTACTACTTGACTGGGTATTAGAAATGATTTAATATATCAATATGTTGAATATGCATACCAAAACATATACGTGATACTCAAGATTATAGAAAAAAAATTATCTTAAATGAGTTACATATCATATACTAGTATGCTTAATCTTTTGGTTTGATAATAAAAGAACTCAAATGTAGTAACTGAGGTTAATCTTTACTAAGTGATGGAAATAAAAGTAATATAATTGTCTATTCATATTTGCATATTTATATACATATGTGATACTCTTAAATATTAAACCATACTATAATAAATTGATTATATCTTATGCTTGTATACATATATAAATAGACAATAATATATTTATAACCATGAGTTTTGAATGCATTTGATTACTTGAGTTAACAAGGTTAAAATTAAGTATGTGTATAATGGTTGAAGGACTTTTAATTATGCAAGAAATATTCATGCTTGTAAGTAATTGAATAAGTGTATAAATGTAATTTTGGTTTATGGATATGAAGTATGTAAGATATTAAACAATGTTATTATATGGATGAATAACAAAAAGTTATAGTGACATGTTGATATTTGGTAATTTGATGTCTTGATATATGTCTTACTTGGATGGTATGATTTTATTGGATTGTATTTGAAACTTCTTTATTATGTTGCAATAAATTAGATGATTGGGATTTATTACATTGCATGTGATGGAATAAATGAATGTATTTAATAATTCTCCTTTTAACACATTATATCTACTAATAGGAAATATTCATTATGTATCTATTAGTTTTACTATTATTAAATATATAAACATAATCTGGTATTAATGACCTTATATAAGTAAGTTGGTTGAACTTCACTTACTTAGATATTGTTACTAATACATAGATTAAGTGCAATCTAATTGAGTGGTGTGTATGAAATTGAGTGATCTTAAAGATCAACAACTATATGAAAATTTTGGTCAAAGTAGTGTTTATAGTTAAAAATTATCATTGTATCTATTTGATTTAGTTTACATGTTTTGTATGATATCATGTTAGAATGGGTTTATTTATGATATACCTCATGTATTAGTTATCTTACAACACAAAGGTTTTAGTTGTCACTCTTGATTCATACACTATCATTATCTACCCATCCATGAAGGGCCATTACCTAGTTGGGAGATTGTGTGAGGGATCAATGGTCTGTGGTTGGTGTGAAAAAGCACTCAGATGATGTTCTCCTTCCCCTCAGTAGTACTTCACTAGTGACTGCACTCAAGATTACTTATGGATATTACGAGTTCATTGAGACTCACATTATCCATGGAGCTTTGCATCATTTTATATTATTATAAGACATGTATTATGCTAAAATTATACTTCTTATTCTTATGTATCATTATAGTAGTTGGTTGTAATAATGTATCAGTTATGTCTAAATTTGTAACAATACTTTTATGAAATAAATGTAGTTTTAGTTCATGAATTCAATATTGTACTTGAGCTTGATATTGATATTGTATCATTAGTTAAATATACTAGCTATAAAATTTTTTATGGTTAGCTGAAAACAAATGTATTTAATTAAATATCACTTATGTTAGTTTCATCATGATGAAATAATTTTTTTAAATTTGTGTAATTGCTTTAAAAATAATTACCCTATTTTAGTAAAAACTAGTGGGGTTATTACACACTACCAAGTTAACCTCAAAGAACCCTCTATTAATGAGCTTTCCCTATATCACCACAACTTTTAATAGGGCATCAAAGTGTTGTAGTTATCCCCTATGTGGGAATGCGTGTGCAAAAAGGTGAAATATACTATATGTGGATTCACATAGTGATCTATCTTGTAAATTGGAAAATATAGCTTATGAACTACTCTTTGAATTTTTCAAGCATTTTATATGACTACTGATATGATTGATAAATAAATAGGGATGAATAAGTTAGAATAACTTAGTTGTGTGAATGATTGAATAAGCTTTTGTAGATGCTTACTTGGTATTTATTATATGACAAACTAGAAGGCTTAGACTTGTATTTATACCACACCTTTTGAAAATATCTTGAGTTAGGGTTTAATAAGAAAAATAGGTTGACCCACATATTTTGAAACTTTTAAATTTTGCATGAGTTTTGGAAACTAGACACTAGATAAGGATCTAGACACTATCATTGGTGGTAGTGTCCCTCTATGACCGGTAATGTCTAGAGAGTTAGAAAATAGGTTAAATTTTGAAACTAATAGTGATAGATGTTTATCAAGTTTTAAGATTTATGTATATTATAGAGTAATTTTTACTCTACATCATATTTAAATTTTTGGTTGAGCGCTACAATTTTGGTCCTCAGACGTAGCGGCAATGTTTTGGTTCAATGAGGAACGGGTCCAATGACAAGGCTAAAAAATGATAGGCCCAAAAATGTCAAATTTCATAGCAAAGGAATCATCAAATGGAAGGAATAAGCGGAAGAGGCCACGTGTTGACTTCTGCGTGACCCTCAAAAGACCCCACGAGAAAGCGGATGTCACCGCGTGTCCTCACCCGCCTCAACAGAATGCAACAAGTGTCTATGGCCGAGGCTTCAGGTTCCTTTTAAACTTCAAAGAGAAGCCTCTGTTGAAGGGTCTATAGAGGCTTCCAGGTGTCTCCATCTATAAAAGTCCAATATATGCCCCTAGTGATACTACAACATAGCAAAAAGGAAGTGGAGAGAGCTGCGTGTCTTTGATGAACCCGGCAGAAAGTGCCAAGTGTCATTTTTCGGTACCCCTTAAGTAATAAAGAGGATTTTTCAAAAGCTAAGTGTCCTCTCCTATTTCAAAATAATAGAGTGTTCCATATATTTGTTGCCAAAAGCAAAATGGAGGGAAAGTCGGCTGGAGTTAAGCCGAGTAGATGGAACAGTGCACCGGGTAGATTTTTGGAGCCCCCCACAGCATTCAAGGCACCATCTATTTGTCCCCTAATAGCGGAGGTAGAATAGATAGTTGAGTGGCCCAGTAGGTGATGAAATTTGAAATTTAGGTGCGAAGAGAGGAACTAGTCAGGGATCGCCATGCTGCAGTTAAGGGCAGTCGTTCTTCTCCAGCATGGCTTTTAGAAGCATTGAATGTGCCAAAGTTCAAATTATTATTTTTTATTTACGTATCCAAGGCTATAAAAGAATAAGAATTGTAAAATCTAGGAAAGGGAGGAATTCTCATAGTTTTAGACTATCTGAAGTTTGTGGCCAATAATATCATTTGCTCTTGTCTTAGTTTTCTTGCATTGTAAAGTTTACGTAATCATGCATGTTTCTATGCCCCTTATGTGGCTAAATGAATTGAGGAAATTTGAGCTCCATGCCTTTGTTGATGTTATCTGTGTTGTTTGCAAAGTAGTCTAAACTATAGATTTTCTAGTGCGGTGATTGGAAATGTTATTTGCTTTTGTCCCATTTTCTTGAATCTGAAGATTTACATGACTGTGCATGACTTCTGTGCCTCCTATGTGATTGGAAGATTCTATTAAGAATATTGAACACTATGCCTTTATTGACAATACCTGTATCTCAGCAAAAGACTCCCCTGTTATGAGCCTATGTTTTTGTTATTCCAATCTTTTACATTGATCATGCACTTGTCTGCTCTTAAATGTAATAGAATCACATAATAGTTTCACTGTGATCAGGTTAGGATTAGGATTAATCTTAGGTGCATCTCCATAGTTAGGTTTCAATTCCTGCATTTTGCATTTTTGTTTAGTCTACTATCCCTTTTCTCCAACACCCAATACAAAAGAAGAGACCAGCTTCTTTAAAATCTGGAGGTTGTTTTCAAGCCGCATTGTCCCACAGCTTGAAACTTCCCATTATTGTTGATTAATATCTAGCACAATTTTAAGACATCGACATATACTACATGAGACTTGGGTAATTAGAACAATAAAGGTTAGACTAAAGATAATGAATTAGGCACAATGAGATGTCAAATGGGAGTCTTTCGGTAACATGAAGGTCTAGAATTGAAGGTTAGAGACCTAATATGTATTTTCCAAGTATAAAATACTAAGATGATATAAGTATTT
Source organism: Torreya grandis (assembly GCA_037957365.1). NCBI lineage: Eukaryota > Viridiplantae > Streptophyta > Pinopsida > Cupressales > Taxaceae > Torreya > Torreya grandis. Next base: position 8,963,994 of record JARHVA010000067.1, on the reverse strand, counting down.
ATATTTATTATCTTTAGGTTAATTGTAGATGATAATAAACTCCTTCACTTCCACTGAACTATATTCACTCATTCATTGGGAATGAACATCTCTTCTAGTCTTTATATTTTACCTTGATATAATATATTTAATGTCATCAATAATGAATTATATTCTTATACCAACTCTAAGATATACATGGCTGTGAGTAGTGGGAAGGATCATGACTCCATGTCATTAGAATAAAAGGAAAATATGTTGGAAAAGAGAGCAATGCAGATTTGCAAGGTGATTGCAGGGCTCATGTAGATGAAGGACAAGAACAAGGGCACTACAAATGCATTCAATTCTATTGTAGGGAATACATGAATATTTTCCAATATAGATGAGCTATTTGATTTAAATCTAAAGGACGTCCTTCCATAATTTATCAATATCTACAAAATTATATAAAGATGAAATTTATATCATGTTTGCATACTCTTGGCCTATGGCCCATAGCCCTTCGCGATTATTCAATCATTCAAATCTATGACACTTTCCAACAATGTGATAGTTTAGTATAGAAATCAATGTTGTAAGCAATTTCAATAATTATAAGATTATAAAAACTTCAAGAACATGTTTAATATCTTATTTTTGTAATGAGGTTAATATTATTTTATAGGTCAAGTCCACTGGCACCAATAATCAAATAAATAGATTACCACAAGTGGAATCATTTTAATATTTATGATTCCCATGGAAAGAACATTTAATGATGTTTTGGAGAAATAATTAATGAGTAGTGATTTCTCACCATTTGCATCTCCATTATGACTATAAAAAAATTGCCAATAATCTTGTAAACCTAAATATCTAGCAGAGTCATAGATAGGGTATATTTAGAGCATTGGTTTCTAGTGGTATACTACCCCTTGGATTTATGTGAATATGTTTTGTTATTTCTCTCTTTCTACCTGTATATTTGGCATGGTGTAATATTATAAATAAATAATATAATAGGGTAAGTGTAGAATGATGGTGGACTAAATGGGTCCACCCATTGACATGTTTTTCCTAAAAATTGAAAAATATCATCTTCTGTAGATTACTTGAGATGCCTAAACTCAAAATTTGAAGATGGTATAAGAACATGAATCATAGAATTTAGAGTCTAGTTTACAAAGCACTACTTTTTAAAAAAAAATAGCTAGTGTAAGTAGGTTAAACAGCTAAAATTTGAAGAGAAACTCCTATCTTTTTTAAGAAAGTAAAGTAGATAGTCATTCATATGGCACAACTTTTTCATAGAAAATTTTCATATTTTTTGAAACCCTATTGTGGAAATTTATATAAGATCATCTCCTTTGTGACATATATTATATTTAAAAAAATTAAATATTTTTTTTAAAATCAATTTTACAAGTAAATAGATCTTGAAAACTGATAAAAAAAGGATGGATAGCCATACGACCTCCATAACTACCTAAATAAAAAATAAAAAATTGGTTATTTTTTGGAATCCATATAGAATTACCCTAGTTTGTGACCATATAAGTTTTTTTGCATTTGGATCAATGAAAATAAAAATACATATATAAGCATGTATATTTGTAGCATGAAGTGGCCTAAAAAATCCATAGTTAGAAATCAACATAGATCAAAACCTTAAAATAGTTCAAAAATTAAAAAATGATTCAGAAAGAGGAGAGTGTGCTCATCATTATGGTAATAATTTTATGAATTGGATCATTGAAATTCATATGTATTTGGAAATGGAAGTTAATTTTCTTAATTTTTATCAAAGATCTTGGATTTAACTATGTGTTGACAGGTCCAAGCCTTTGGTTCAAGATTCAAAGCCATTTTTTAGCCAAAAGACTTGGTTTTTGAAATCAAACATAACATAACACATACATGTTATGTTGAAATTACACACAAAAATTTAAAAAAAATATCTATTTATACATGTTTAGGTTTATATTTATTTTTATGTTTATTCACATTCATAATTTTATATTTGTATTTTAAAGTGGAGTGTGTCAATATATACACTACCACAAAAAGGACATAATTTATATAGTGATGCAATTTTGGTGCATTTTCACCCATGAACATAATTTTGACTATATAGAACATTATTTATGGTTCAACTAGGCCTAGTTTCATTAAAAAATGAATGAAAGAGTTAATTATTTCAATGGTAGAGGTAATTAGGGACACTTTCGACCCATTACACATAAATACCAATATATGATATGATTTGGGGCTAAATTAGATTAGATTTCTTAGCATATGTAATGAATTAGTGAATTGCTGCAATTAGTGATGAAATTTTAGTGAAGTGAATGTAAATTTGACTATAAAAGATGTAATTTTGGTCTCTAGACCCTAATATAGTAACAAAATAAACCAAATAGTCCATTAGTTCAATTTAAATGTAATTGGGGGTAATTTCAACTCATTCAACTCAACTATGACTATAAAATGTGATTTGGGCCTTAATCGGCTCTAATGTCATCAGAGAATGAAGTAAATAATTATTTAGTTAAATGAAAAAAACAAGTTTGACATATATAGGACATGGTTTGAGAATAAGTAAACTTAATGTCATCATGTCATTAATGAAATAGTCAATTGGTTCAATTATGGAGGAAATTAGGGTCAATATGAGCACCTTGAACCTAATCACAACTATATAATGTGATTTGAGACTAATTTGGCTCTGATTTCATGATAGATTGAGCCAATTACTCAACTAATGTAATTAATGACATGATTTTGTAAAAAATAAGCCACGATTAAATGTAGTTTTAATTGTATATGATGTGTTTTTGAGTAAATATGACCCTAGTGTCATCATATAATGAACCAAATAGTTGATTCATTCAATCAAGGAGGAAATTGAGGCCAATTTGATTAGTTTAAACCTAATTACAAGAGCATGAAATGATTTAGGGCTGAATTATCTTCAATTTTGTCATTATTTGATCCAAGAAGTCAATTAGTGTAATTAAAAACATGGTTTGGTCCAAATTAAGCATTGTGGACCTAAATTATGGGTTAAAATTTATGGTTTAGGGTTGAGGGTTACATTAATCAATGCAAGTTAGATGAGATTAAACCCTGTCAACCTAATTTTTACTTTATAGGATGTAATTTGTGGGTTAATCAACCCCAATATGATAAAAAATCAAATAGTCCACCAATTAAATCATGAAGGAACTTGGGGACAATTTGAGCCCCTTCAACCTAATTATAAGAGGAAATCATGATTTGGGGCTAAATTAGTCATGAATTGATCTAATTAGTCATTTAGTGCAACTAGAGACATGATTTTGGCTAAAATGATCCCCATGAACTTAAATTATGGGTCAATCAATTTTATAGGATCCAACATATGGCTTATCAACCCTTTAATTATATTACAAATGCAAATACAAAGGTAATTAGGGCCAATATGAACCCATTGAACCTAAATAAAAGTATAAGATGTGATTTGGGGATATAAATTATCTCATATTTCCTCATATATTTATCTAATTAGTCAATTTTTATAATTAATGAAATACATATAAAGATGACATCAAGTTATTCTATTATATGGATATGTACTGCATAACACAAATCATTCATACCATGTGGGAATTATGCACATAGGGTCACTTTGGTCATACCATATATATTATGTATGTAATTTAGTAGCATCGATCATTAATAACATTGTTTAGTCATTGATAGACTTATTCAATCGATAGAGTAAACTAGATATAGCTAATAACATTGATAGACCTTAGCCCAGGTTGTCTTTATTCAATCTAATTCTATATCTAAATCCATTTATGGGATCAAGGTGCCAATATATTTTGTGTCAATTAAACTATATATTGTGTTAATGCCAATGAAATACACACACACACACACACATATTTGGGGGGTCGTCATTTGATCATGTTGTTTTTCATTGATGAAATATGGTTTCACCATATCATTCACATTGATTCATTCACTTAAAGTAAACTTGACATATATAGATATGGGATATGGTTATGGCATTGGTTCATTATGGTCATACCCATATCAGATGAAGTAGGGTAGAGAAATCAGTTAACTCATTAGGACCATGACTAAAATACTACAAGTTTAAACCTTGTGCACCCATCTCCTTCCTCAAATATAGATATAGATAATAAAGTACCCATTTATAGATAGGGGCCCTTGACTGTGACTAAAATACGGGCCCTTGATTAATATAGTAAATTAATTGAGTCTTCATTTATAGATAGAAACCTCATCATCATCCCCAATCACTCCCTCATTAATCATTATTCTCCCTCATCATACTTATTCACTCACTCATCATTCTTCATCCTAACTAATCATCCCTAATAACTCACTCATTTACCCTCATTTACCATCCTTTTTCCTAAACACACCCTCATTGATCCTCATCATACCTCATCATCTCTAATTATTCTCTCATCACCCATCATAATACCTAATAACTCCCTCATTGACCCTAATCATCCCTCATCATACCTAATCAGTCCATTATTATCCTTCATCATCATTCATAGTACGTAGTCACACCTTCATCAGCCCTTTTTTTCCTCCATCATCCCTAAACACTTCATAATCATCCTTCATTATCACTAATAACCCCCTCATTGGCCCTCATCATACCTCATCATCCCTAATCACTCCCTTATTGGCCCTCATAGTCCCTAATTTCACCTTCATCTGCTTTCATTATCCCTAAAAACTTCCTAATTATCCCTCATTTTCCTTCAACATCCCTAATCACTAGCTCATCTTCCATGATTACCCCTTATAATATGTAGTGAATAAGTCTTGTGTCATATCTATATATAGGGGTGATATCTATTCTCTAGGTGTCCTCTATAATAGTGCCTGGTGACCATTCAAGATGTCCAAAAGTGCCCATTCAGTGGGAATTAAGTTCTCATTTTTTAGTTTATATTTCAATGCCCATTTTATTTGTTTCATCTGAAGCATGTGTTTCAATGTCCATTAAATAGGAAGGAATGGAATGAATCATTATTGCACACATGGGGTAGAGAAAGTCACCCTTGATAATATATATTAATCATATATGTGTGTGTGTGTGTGTGTGTGTGTGTGTGTGTGTGTGTGTGTGTGTGTGTGTGTGTGTGTGTGTGTGTCTGTAAGTATGTATGTATGTATGTATGTATATATATGACTCAAGACTTTTTAATCATCATTAATCACTCCCTCATCAGGAAGGTCACCCCTGATAATAAATATTAATCCATATTTATGTATGTATGTATGTATGTATGTGTATGTGTATGTGTATGTGTATGTGTATGTGTATGTGTATGTGTATGTGTATGTGTATGTGTATGTGTATGTGTATGTGTATGTGTATGTGTATGTGTATGTGTATGTGTATGTGTATGTGTATGTGTATGTGTATGTGTATGTGTATGTGTATATGTGTATGTGTGTGTGTATGACATAAGAATTTTTCATCATCCCTCATCATCCTTAATCATTCCCTCATCGACACTTATTATCCCTAATCACTCCCTCACCGACCAAAACCTCAAGGCATTAGTGAAATTTTCACATTAGGATCATAACATCCCACCACACTTATAAAGCTTAGACTCTGTTCTATATGTATACCCATAAACGAAGGTTCCCCATATGTACAATCCCAAAATGAACATGACAATGCTGGTGTAACCACATTTTCTATGACTTAAACCTAGGTGGAGGCTATGATACCAAATGTAATTAACCTTTACACCAAAACCTTGAGGTATTAGTGAAATCTGCACATCATGATCATAAAATATTCCCCCACTCCTTTCAATATATGTCTCATTCAATTCCCCCTCTCCTTTATCTATATAGACCAAATTAATCCCCCTCTCCTACTTTTCAATAATCTCTTGATAATGCCCCCTCTCTTTTATCTCTTAATCTAATAATTCCCCTCTAATAATTTTCAAGCCTGATAATGCCCGCTCTCCTTTCAAGATATGGATTTTGTATTCAATTATGTATCAACTACTAAATATATGGTGAGGTAAGATATATATAGTCAAAATTAAATAAGATTATTCAAGATCAAGATATGGCTTAGGTATTTTATCGAGAAGAGCATACTTGATTAGGTAAATGAAGTAGGTAAGGCATACTCAAGTAGGTAGGGAAAGAAGGATAGGTAGATATGAAATATTAAAGTAGGTAAAGTAGGTAGGGAATATTAAATTACAAGAAGGTAGGTAGGGCATAATCAAGATCATGATATGGCTTAGGTATTTAAGTTGGGCATATTCAAGATCAAGATATGGCTCAGATATTCAATCGAGTAGAAGATACTCAAATAGGTGAATTGGGTAATGCATACTCAATTTTATAGATCTATTACATATGTAACATGTTTCAAAATTTCATTTCTCATTTTATCTATTGGGAAGCAATATTCACTTACCAAAAATAGAATATAAGTAGGTAGGGCATAAAAAATTAGGTAGGGAAATAATATATGAAATTTGTAGATCAAGAAAAAATCTTCCATTGATATCTAAGAATCTATTTTATAAATTTAAAGTAGGTAGGACAAGAATAAAGCTATATATCAGGAAGAAAACTTCCCTTACCTTATCAGGTAGGGCATAGTTAAGTAGGTTGGGTAATATCAAATTTATCTATCAAAAAGCAAGCTTCCCTTGATAGCTATGCCTTAATCTATAAGAAAATCTAATCTTTATATTGGGAAGGCACAATTCCATTGATATTTTTTCCTTACTCCCTTACTATCTATTAAAAATGCAATATTCCCTTGATATGTTATTAGTTGATGCAAATCTAGATATCAAGAAGGAAAGCTCCCTTTGCCTTAATCCTTGGTATATATGAATTAGGTAGGGAAAGTTTACCTTATCTTAATTGGGTAGGGAAATTTTGATATTGGGGTAGGGCCTTAAGAATGGAGACTTGATATATCTATGGTGGGTGGCCATTGTTATGTTATCCTGTGATATATTATATTGGGGATCAGGGTATACTAAGTTAATGGAAAGACCCTAGTTTATCATTTAAGGATCACTAGGCCCTACCCAAACTCTATATATCCCCTTCCTAATTAACCATATTAATCCATACAACCTTCTTTCTAGTCATAGATCAAGTTGGGTATAGATTGATTTGGGTTGGGAAACACACTCTACCAGCTCCCTCATTGGAATACATTAGATGACATTGGTAATGATCTATCTATCTATCTATAAATCTACTCTACTATGGATAGATTATGAATAACATATAGATAAAATGAGACTCAACTATGGGTTTGGGATTGTAATTCTCAAACAGTGTCTAGTCACCTTATATATATAGGGATTTTCAATGATGGGATTTGGATTCCTAGATGCCCAAATCCTAATCTATATATGTAATCAATATAATTTCATTCCACCCTTTTGTTGTTTTCCTACCTATTTATTCTAGTTCAAGGATTTGGATACACACTCTCTCCATAGTTTGGGCATGAATCTCCATATGGATCTCTAAAACCCACCCAAAAATAAACTGATATCTTAGAATTCCTTATTTAAGTGAAAGAATAATTTTTTTGAGCCTTATATGAGTTAGTAAAATTTAGAATTGGAATATAATAAAATTGAGCACAAGTGAGAAGCCATTGAAACCACCATCAAGATATTGGAGGGAGTGATTAGAGATGAGGAGGAATGAGTAGAGATGATGAGGGATGATGAGGGACAATGAGGGTAAATGAGGGAGTGATTAGGGATGACACAAGATGAGGATTTGGTGATTAGGGATGATGAGGGATGAGGAGGGAGTGATTAAGGATGATGAGTGGTGAGGAGGGAATGACTAGGGATGATGAGGGTCAATGACTGAGTGATTAGGGATAATGAGGGAGTGATTAGAGATGCTGAGGGGTGGTGAAGGTTAATGAGAGAGTGATTAGGGATGATGAGTTATGATGAGGGACTGATTAAGTATGATTAGGAATGAATAATAAATGATTAGGGATGAGGGAGGGATAATGAGAAAGTGAAATTAACATAAAGTGGTTGTTTGGTGTGCACAGGTCATCAATGTGACCTATGTTTCCCAAATCACATCACGTAGGATTGAATCAAAATTTAACTAGGGTGATTTTGCATACATGTGCCATAATGTTTTTGAATTTCCATGGTTATAAGTGGATATGGTGTTCTTGTGTCATTTTTGGCAATATTACTAATCGCAAGTAAAATCAACATAAATTGGTAATTGGACATGCAAGATTAATAATTGGGTTTACTTTAACAGCCATATATTTAATATTGAATTTGAATAGAAATGGTGTGGTCATGCACAAATGTGCCTAAAATTGTTTGTGTTTACCTTAATCATAAGAGGATATGGTGTTTTTGTGTCACCTTTGGTTTATAAGGGACCTTATCTCAAGTAAAATTGACATGATGAGGTGGTTGGATGTGCATGGGTCACTAATACAACCTATATTTCCATTTTCACACCACTTTAACATGAATTAAAATTCAAATGGGGTGATCACACTTAAATGTGACCAAATTTTTATGTATTTACCTTAGTCTCAAATAAATATGGTGTTGTTGTGTTGCCTTTTTGTGTATAACAGACCTCATCATAAGTAAAATTGGAATAAAAGAGTGGTTGAAAGTGTATTGGTTTGTAAACTTTAATTTTAAAAAACCTAAAAATCCTAGAAATACCATAAATCAATCTATAAGGCACCTAAACCTTAAAAATGACTATATGTTTACCTAAAAAAGACTTCTATTACAAAATTTATGCCATGAAATCCCTAGTTTCAATACTAAAACCATAAAAATTCCTAAGTATTGACGAGATTGGATTTTGAAAACCCATCTCCCACATCATAAGGCATGCATCTTTGAGACCGACTTTATTAGATGCATAATGACCTTAATTTATTATATTTACTAAAATAAATTAAAATTATACAAAGTATAAATGTAATAATATAAATTTCAACTTATACTTAACATTTATTTTATCATAATGTATATGCATTATGGTTTGGTAAACATTGAAACTCAATTCAAATAACGCATACATGTTATTACTTTAACGTGTACGCTTCATGCAATACCATGTTCACATTATGCTAAAATTTTCATAGAATTGTCCATCAACTCCATGCACTTATCCATTATGTATGATGCACTATTTAAATGGTAAGTACTCATGCAAATAAAAACTTAATAATCTTTATTATAATTCTAGTTTAAATATAAACTTTCAAAGCTTGCCAAGAATGGGTCATAGAATTTAAGAAAGTGTGGGAATAGTGAAAAATATAATAGAATACTAAATTGAAGCCGAGAAGGGAAATTATGTAGAAATTTTAGAGAAATAATTTATATGAATTTACAAATATCTTGTTAGTCCATGATAAAATAGGGATGGTATATATTTCATCCCAACCAATAATATCTTAGCTCTAACTAATCATAATAAATACTTGTGTATCATTCACTATCCTACTAAGCTCACATTTTAAATTTATATGAAAACTCAACCATAAAATTTTTTAATACAAATGCATGGAAAACTAGGCAAGTAAAATTTCAAAGGGCAAAAGAAACTCATGACATCAAGCAACATATTGTTTAGCTTGTCTAAGTTTATGTAATCAACACCAAGACATTTTATTTTTATAGGTCACCAAACATATAAGAAACATGAAATCTATTACTAGAGGTTTGAGTAAACTCTCTCATTTATGTGTGCTTCCTCACTATGAAACCTTGATCCCTGTAAACTATCAAACAATTCATAATTCACTATGAATCAAATCATTAATTTTATTTTATAACTTTGAAGTTCATTCTCAAGTATTGAGAATAGACTCAAACTAAGAACCCATGTTTACATATTTTATTGTTTGACTATCAAAATATTTTAACATCAAATTTTTGTGTAGATTGTTATTAGAAAATGTAGAAATCTAAAGAGAAATAATGAATTATGGAGGAACAACTATAAAATTAGCATCTTTCACTATGTTAATTTATCAGAATGCCTTAGAAGAGTATTACCAATAAATGTGATATTATTTCATGCAATTCTATAAAATTTATTCTCAATAAAAATGGTAGTGACTAACCACTACATAACTCTAGGTTTTATCATATTAATCAAACTTAAATAAAAATCTTGATTGTAGTAGGGTAATACGATGATAATTCAAGGAGGGTATAGCTATAGATATAAATGAAAATGAATAAATTTATGTGGGCATAAGGTGGGAGATGGGTAAAAAATGGTTAGGAAAAGTGATAAAAATGAGTAGGTCGAACATACCTCAAATGATGCCACTATTAGCGATCATTTTTTCTTACTTGGTTATAAAAATGGGTAGAATCCATATCATACTTTTAGTGATTTTTATTGATAAAGGATTATTGCACTTTATTCAAAGGATACTTTGTAGTCTGTTAATGGTGGGCTTAGGGGATCATTTGTCTTCTCTTCAGGCATTCAATTGGGAACATGGTAGTGTTGAGGCTTAGGGTGGAGGGACATCAAACGATAATTTTAATGAATAGAAAAACTGTATCATCTACCAATTTTTAGGGAAAATGGATCCTTAGAGGCATTCACACTAGGGGATATCCCTGTTCACCTAGTAGAGGAAGTAGTTGATCTATTATTTTAGATGAGAATGAGAAATATTTTTCACATAGAATGAGGTGGGTTTATTTGGTTGGCAGATTTGCAATAAAAATACCTTCAATTCTAGAGACTTTGATATGGATGGACACTACTTGGAAAGATATCTTATTCTCTTCAATGACTCTACTGGCAAAGGGTTTCTTGCTTATAAATTTTATTTCCCTAGAGGATCAAGAACATGTTAAGAAGTTGAGCCCCTATTTTTTGGTAGGATAGGTTTGTGTTTATGTCCTTAGAAACCTTTCTTTGATCCAGTGGTGGAATCCATCGATGGCATACCCATCTGGGTCATTTTTAGAGCCTTCCCTTGGGATTTAGAAATCCAAAAAGGATCAAGCACCTAACTGAAAAGATGGGGTTTTATTTTGAAATTTGACCCAATAGTAGATGGTACACAATCATCCTTTTCTAGGTCTACATCTTGGTGGATGCTTCAAAACTAGTTTCTCTTTACATATAGATTTATTTTAAATAGGATTTTTGGTTGTAACGTGTAGATTTTGAAGGGCTTCCTTTCAAATGATTTAGGTGCAAGAAGATGCAACACAAATTTTTGGGTTTCATAATGTGTAAATTGGTTTGAGTTTCAAAATATCAGTGTAATAAATGGACTCCTATTATAAAAAATGGTGGTTTATCTTATTCTTCCTTGTCCCTAATGTTCCCTATCTTTCCTTTGGTAGTTAGTTCTAGGTTTCGAGCTTTCAAGGAAGTGTTAGCTCCTGTTACATGATTTGAGCACAACACTTTGGCTTCCAACATAGGTGGTATTACAACATAATGCACCAAGTCTCTAAGGTATTTGATGGAGACTTAGTTATCTATAGCTTTAGTGAAATAGTCCTCAAATTACTTTCAAGATATTGAGGGACCATGTTCTTAGGAGGATGAAGAAGAGGAATTGACTTACAAGGAGGTTATCACTATCTCACAAATAGAATCATTGATTTCTAAACCAAATTTTAGTGCCTCTAAGCATAAAGGAGGAAAGACAAAAGTTGAAAGATTATAACTAGATGCTTTGAATGTCATTGATAGGGGTACACAATAGACTATGGAGAACCTTATTTATTTTAAGGGAAGAAGGGCACTTAATACTCTCTACTATGGAAGTCTTGGATGGTGAAGAGATAATTTAACTATTGAGTATTGGTCAAAAGACCTTTTATGGTCACATAAATGATTACATAATGGATAAAATATAATTTATATGCATCTTAGTCTTTTGTGTGTCAATGATTAGTTTTAGTTGATCTTTGTTCTCTTTGATTTTTACTTGAATGGGTGAGGGATCCCTATAACCTAAAATTACCCAACATTTATTTTTATTTTTATCATATCCATTAAAAATTGTAAAATTTTTCATACAATGATATCTCACAACTAGGTTTGGAATTTCAACTTTATTAGTGTACGAAAATAACTATTAATCAAAATTTTATTGACAACTACATTCTAAAGGGTCTTTTTAATTTAAAAAATTTTAATACAAATTTTCATATTAAGAGTGTTTGTCTTCTCATAAATATTAATACTCATATTTTTATATATTTAAATGAATGGTTACCGAAAAAAATATTATTTGTTAATATTTAATTTTTTAACGATTTACATCCTACTACAATTTTTACTTATCTCAATTAATTAAAAACAATTATATATGATTTTTTTAAGTATAAATAAATGATATATATATATATATATATATATATATATATATATATATATATATATATATTAATAATATCAAAATAATAATTTTTATTTGAATTTATAAATAATAATTATTTTTAATATCATTAACAATTTTTTATTTTCATATTTAATATTTTTTATATTAAAAAAAGAGCACCATCCTTCCCAAAATATTATACATATTTAATTATAAATTATTTTAAACCATAAAGTTCTATATAATTCGTTAAACTACCATACTTGTGATAATTGAACTAGGCACCAAACAAATTGAAAAGGAAGAGAGAAATAATCATAGCATCTCTTCCCAATACACAAATATGGATGTTTGATTAGTGGTAATAATATTCTTTGAAATTACATGTCCAAAAAAGTGACAAAAAAATTGTAGCATCTCTTTTATTATAAGTATGAGACATTTGATTAACAAAGGTTGTGTAACAATTAGTCTCTACTTTTGTATGGAGAATTGTTTGTGCTAGACTTGCAAGTAAATTTGAAATGTGAACTTAACATAATAGTGAGTGATTTAACAATTTTAACTTGAAAATAAAAATCTAATTTTGTCTAATTCTTTGGTGTAATTTAAACTTGATTACCAATTATTATTTTGGAAGGGTCTTATGAGTATGCAAAAAGTACACTTTAATGATTTGAGAATAATGATTTCTAAAATTATATTACATATAATAGAAATTTATCATTTTAAATATATTTTCCAATAAAAAAGATGAATTATAATTGTAATGCTTAAATGATACTTTTTATAAAAATGAATTTGGAAAAAATAGTTATTAACACAATAATAGGTGTTATAATATTTAGTTTATTTATAAATGTACATTCATCATATAATATAGGAGATTTAAAAAAGTTTAAGTATATTAAGCCCTACAAAATCAACATAAATAACTATTTTAATATAAAGAATAAAAATCATCAATTATACGAAATAATTTATGCAATTTATTTTCACTACCACATCATCATCCATAGAAGTATATATTTTACAAGGTTTGTATATTATCATGAAAGTTGGTGCACATTCATCACTAGTGTGAAAGTTTGAACAATAAATACTTAATGCTATAAAATATTTTTATACTATAAATATGTTGACATGACATTTACAATCATAAAAAATATTTATAATAATTTACTTAATTTTAATTTGATTTTTCTTTTAATATTTATGTTTTCTCTATTGTAACAATTTATTTTTATATATGTCAGTTAATTTGAAATATATTTCAATCCCATAATCACCTTTTCTTTATCGAGAATACTTAAAATTTAGAAACTTTCACTTACACGAGGCTATAATAAGTTCAAATTTGTGTGCCATGCCTAAAGATTTGAAGACCACTTTTGCAAGTGCCACCTAGCGTATTGCCAATGTTTTGTATTTGTACAATACACTCTTACAATAAAGCAAAATTATATTATACACTTCACATTTAATTTAATTTGACATGACTTAGTTTTTTTTTCAACTTAATTTACAATGTAATATGATTTTTGACAACGATAAATAAATTACGAACTTGCAATTTATAGTACTTTTGATATTTTAGTTCTAATGGGTATATTATAAATTTAATGAATAATTTTAAAATTTTCTCCATAAGAAGCAATATCAAGGTATAATTTTTGTAATTGACATTTATTTTGGATAAAGATATAGTGGATTTTTAAAATTATGTTATTCAATAGAATCAACTATCGTGAAGATATCCTTAATCAATGGGAATATCTTATCATAAGATTTTTCAAAGTCGAGATTGAGAAAAATAGTTATTTGATGAGAAACTTTAGCCCATTCCATGCCTTCTCAAATGTTAATAAGGTTATCAAGGATGTATCTCCCTCTAATGAAACTAGTTTTCTAAGGTCAAATAATGATAGGAAGAATAAAATAGAGCTGATTGGCAAGATCTTTCGTGAGGATTTTCTACAAGACATTCAACAAGGTAATTAGCTCCCAACTGGTAAGAAGCTCTGGATCACCTACCTTAGGTATGAATTTAATATTGCATCAATTAATTAAAGCTCCAAAAGAATGATTTTTTAGGTCTTCTTTGTACACTTGAAGCAAGTCGGGCCCAATAAACTCCCATTTGAATTTATAGAATGCACAAGGAAATCTGTCAAGCCCCCAAGTTTTTTTGTTGCTCATGCTCTGGTGAGCCTCTGTGAATTCTTAGAGGGTTAAGGGAGAGTCATAAAATTTTTATCTGGTCATTTTAACTTTACAAGGAACCACATTGAGGCATTTCTGCAAGGCCTAAGCCTATTTAGTCATAATCACCTAGGATTGGAACATTAATTTGTAGTGATCCATGAAGGGCAAAGAGATGTTTGGAAGGGAAGTGAACTTGGCTTGGGCAATCTTAATGGACTTGATTTCATCACATACCTATTTGGCTTGGATGTATTTGAATAAATCCTTGGAGGCCTTATCGCCAACCTTAAGCTAGTGCATCTTGGTACATAATTGTGCCCCACTAGCAACATGGCTTTCCACCACCTTAATGTGGTGTTTGAGCATGACACCAAGTTTCCATAAATTAGTGTCAAAAGGATTGAGCTCAATGAGGGAGAAGACCTTCTAAAACTCCTTAAGCATAGCGTCCTCACTACATTTCTTGCTACCTACAACTTGTTTCCCATAATGGCAAAGGAAAGTGGTGGCATGCAAAATGGCCTAATTCCACCACTCAATCTAGTAGGCAGCATAAGGAGGGTGAGGAGCCAAATTCCTTATTCAATAAATTAGATGAATATTACCAACATGTCTTAAAAAATAAATATCGAGGATGAACTGATTACATGGTACCTTATATTGCCCCGTGACCCATTCTACTCTACAGGAAATAGGAGAATGATCAAAGTGAACCAAGTCAAAATGGACAATGATAGGATGGACATTAATGTTGAAGAAAGAAAATACTTTGATCTAAAAACATATAATGGTCAAGCATTTTTAGCATATGGTGATCCCCATCTTGATAGTTAGACCACACAAACCAAGATGTGTTATTAATGGAGTGTCATTGGAGGAGAGGGTTGATAAAACCCCATTTATTCTTGAAATAATACCACACTTCATGCTCTCTGATGCACCACCATAAAACAAAGGCAACAAATCTATCCTTGAAACTCTCAACCATATTGAAATCCCCACAATCAAGCCACATGGCAGGGGGATATTGTCAGCCAAGGATCACCAAAGTAGAGATCTATTAGGGCCATCATTACGACGTAAATGTTGAGAATACCAAAAGAATGGCCATAATATCTAGAAGTAGCCAAATAACTTGGTGTGATAGTTCTTCCCCAATGGCAATAATGAGGGGGAAAACTTAGGTGATACCAATATACTGGTGCCCCCACGTCCATCTTCATGTAGAGTGGAAAGCTAGGTGGCATCATGCCAAATATAATGCATAGAAGTCTGCAAAAGAAAACTTACAACTTTAACTTCTTACAGACAAAAAAAATCTAGAGCCAACTTATTGTTGATGTTTAAAATTGTGCTTGTTTCTAACACCAACAATGGGAAGTTTCAACATGTGGGACTTGCGAGTTGAAACAACCTCCAAATTTTTAAGAAGCTAGTCTCTTCTTTATATCAAGTGTATACTGGGAAAAGGGATAGGAATTTTAATAGAAACACAAATGCAAGAAAGGAAATCTAACTATGGTGATGCACCTAAATGTAATTCGACCTTAATCCTGAGCACAGTGAAACTATATGTAAGATTCGATTACATTTAAGAGCAAACAAGTGCATGATCAATGTAAAAGATGAAAACAATAAAAACAGAGGCTCATAGCTTAGAATACTTTTGGAGCAATATAGAAAATATCAACAAAGGCACAGGATTCAATCTTCTTATTTTAATTCTCTAGTCACATAAGAGGCACAAAAACATGCACAGTTACATAAACCTTCCAACTCAATAAAATAGAACAAATGCAAATGATATTACTAATCACAGCTCTAAAAAGTCTAAACTCTTGACAACACAGCCTAGACTACTTTTGCAATGACACAGAAAGTATCAACAAAGGCACAGGATTCAATCTTCTTATTAATTCTCTAGTCACATAAGAGGCACAAAAACATGCACAATTACATAAACATTCCAACTTAAGAAAATCGAACAAAGGCAAATGATATTCCTAGTCACAACTCTAGAAAGTCTAAACTCTTGACAATAATTCTCTCAAAAAATTCTCTCTGGTATCTGATGATTCTTTGGTGATCTCTACACCCTTATTTATAGCCTTGGATTCACTCTGGATTGTCTGCTTGTTCTGAATCTAACAGCCCAACTGAAATCTAATTGAACTGGAAGTGTCTAACAGAAGATATTGCTTAGATTTTGAAATGCTCTATCTTTTGACAGTTCATTGGCTTGAACATATCGTAGGATGCTCCCTTCTCTTAAATGGAAGAGACACTTAGCCAATTCCTTGAAAACCTTCTTATTACTTTAGGATACATTGGAGGATGACACTTGGTGGGTTTTGTAACCTTATTGAGGACCCATGGCCCTTTTAGTGTAATTTATACTCATTTTGTGTCTTTGATTATGAGTGTTCCGCCTTTGACACCTGTCACAATCTGCTTCCTCAAAACTTTAACAACTTAAAAGAAAATAAGATGCACAGCCTTTCTTTCCCAAGCAACTTGAAAAGGAGCATAGGGACAGGTGGCAATTTCTGCTTCCCTCAACAAAAGACATGTGGAAATCTCTGCTTTACTTAACTGGGGTTATGTGGTGGTCTTCGCTTCTTTTAGCTACCTTTTTAGAAACCTATGAAAGGTGACACATGGTGGTCTCCACTTTACTCTGTTTATATCATAGAAACAATTAGGTCTCATTTCATATTTACACAGACAATGACACCTAGCGGCTTTTGCTTGCTTCAGAAATAAAACTTGAGACCCACCACAGTCTTTACTATATCGATGAAGCAAAATGAAGATAATTTAGATCTCGACACGTGGTGGCTTCTGCTCTCTTCAATTGGGATATGTGTCATCTTTTGTCACTTTTAGAAAAGCAAATTGAAACCTTTCACGATTGCCACTTGGCACTTTCCCTTTGATCTTGATACTTATCTTGTTGAAACCTTTCGCTAAAAAGAGATGAAATGTAGGTGCCGATATGAAACATAGATGCTAACACTTGTCACATTCCACTAAGTTGCTATGGGACACATGGAATGTTCCGTGGCCTTATTGAAAATTATGAAATGTGCCTCAAAAAATGACACTTGGTAGCTTCCACCTGAGTTCAACACTTAAGAGAAAAATGAATCAAAAGGAAATTAGATCCTGCTCTTTATTTCAAAATTTTGCCATCTTAGACCAAAGTATGTGGGAACAAAATTTGGATCATGATACTAAAATGTAGAGTATTCTTTACTCTACAATTATAGATGACCCCAAGGACTTTTGAGCCTGTTCAAAAAGAACCTACAACTCCCGAATGATCAAAAATTGCTAAAAACATAGCTTAACTAAAATGTTTCAAATAGATTCCATTGACAAGAATCTCTTCAAGTTTGTCTTCCATTGTTTCTAGCTCAAAATAATTTTTTTATTTACACGTACAAATTCTATAAGGGCCAGTCCATAATGCTTCAAACTTAGTGTGTTGACCCGGCTTGGCGGCTCTTGCATTCCATTGCAAAACAATTGAGCTTGTTTTGAACTGAGGATTGGAAGTTCTTTTATCAAAAGAGTATTTAATTATTTTATAATGCTTTATCAATGAATCATGTGCTACATCCCTCTTTTCTTGAACTTCTAGAAGTTTCACGAGTCTGACCTACATGGGACCATTTTCTTCAATTTCAATTTGTTTGATCAGCTGGAGAGCAGGAATCTCTAAGCTTAGGGAAATTACAATAGGTTTCCCATATACCAATTCATATGGGGACATTTTGATCACATATTTAGGCATAATTTTATCAGCCCACAGTGCTAAATTAAGTACTTTATGCCATTCCTTGTGATGATCAGCCCCTATTCTTTTGGTGAGTCTAATCAGGTTCTTATTAGTTGATTCTGCCAAACCATTACCATGAGGGTAATAATTAGAAGAATTTTTTAGATATATTACATGCTTTAATGCAAATTTGAATACTTTAGACCCTAAAAATGCTTTAGCATTATCTAAAATTATGGTGCGAGGAGCCCCAAAATGAGTAGTGATACTCCCTAGAAAATCTAGGATCACATTTTCTATTGCTTCCTTGAGGGGCACTGCCTCAGTCCATCTGGTGAAATAATTTGTGGCTGTTAAGATCCATTTGTGACCCATACTAGATACTAGATTTATCATTCTAATGAAACCAATACCCCATTAAGTAAAAGGTTCATCCACAATTATAGGACTAAGAGGCATTGCTGCATTCCTTCTCATCCCCACATAATATTGACAAGATTGACATTTTTTAACCAGCTGATAACAATCTATAAATAAAGTAGGCCAGAAATAACCTACTTCACTTATCTTTATAGCTGTGGTCTTTGCAGAAAAATTTCCACCTGATACTCCATGATGCATTTCATGTAGTATTTTATTAGCCTCATCCTTTTCTACACATCTTAACAATTTGCCATCAAAATTTCTTCTAAAAAGAACCTATTCAATTAAAACAAAATGAACTCCTTGCATCCTATAGTATATTCTCTTATTTTGAGGGAGTTCTCTTGGGTAAATCCCATTTCTCATAAAATGAATCCTGCTTGTAACCCAAGATTCCTGATCAACTTCTTGTATTCTCAATACAATTTCTTCTTCTGTTCTTAAATTTATCTCTTTAGGTATCATCTTTTCAAGCTCTTCAATCATATATTGGCACAAACCCATACCTCTAACTAATTTAGTGGGTTTGACTTCTACATCATATTCAATGATCTTAGTTATCTAGTTTTCTCTTTTTTCAGTAATTTCACTCTCCATGATGTATTCTCTGACACTTGGATGTGCTACAAGTATCATAATTTTACTTCCTGATACTATATGCCTAAAAATTTTGAGAGATTTTACCATAGCATATGCTTGTTTTTCCACAAAGTTATATCTCGTTTCATATTCCCTAAGAGTCCTCGACAAAAAACCTATTGGATGTTCTCCCTCCTATTTATCATCCTTCTGTGTTAGGACAGTAGCAATACTGAGCTCTCCTCCATATACATACATTACAAAAGGCTTAGAAAAGTCTGGGTTTCTAAGTACTGGAGTTGTTGAGATAGATTTATTGACCTCTTCAAAAGCTTGCCTTCCTTCCATAGTCCACTTGATAAATTAGGCCATTTTTCAACAAGAGTGTCACTGGTCTTACTAAGCCTGCAAATTCAGATATGAACCGACTGATGAAATTAATCTTTCCCAAGAAAGATTGAATTGCTTTCTTATTTACTGGAAGAGGTAAGTTCATTATAGCTACCACTCTTTCTGGGTCTATGGAAACTCCTTCTTTAGATACTATATGTCCCAATAATTTGCCTTAAGGGACAACAAAGATACATTTCTTAGGATTCAAGGATATTCCAAATTCTTGACATTTTTTAAACACAGCTTCTAAATGATCAAAATGATCAGCAGCATTCTTTGAAAAAATAGTAAGATCATCAAGATAAATCAGGATGATTTTATTTATTAGTTCCCCAAATGCAACATCCATAGCTCTCTGAAAAGTGGCTCCAGCATTTGATAGGCCAAATGGCATCTTAGCATATGCAAATGTTCCCCATTTGGTAGTAAAAGTAGTCTTTTATTGGTCTTTTTTAGCCAACCAAATCTGATTGTATCTAGAGAAACCATCTAGCAAAGAGAATCTCTCTGATCTAGCCATAGTTTGTAGAATTTATTCCATGGAGGGCAAGGGATAACGATCCTTCAAAGATGCTTTGTTTAGATCTTTGAAATCTACACAAATTCTTATATCACCATTCTTTTTTCTAACTGGTACCATATTTGATACCCAGGTTGAGTGTTTGATTGGAGAAATTATTTTAGAATCTAGAAGTTTCTACAACTCATCCACCATTAGAGGCTCAATCCTTGGATTCACTAGCCTCTATTTCTTTCTGATAGGTTTAGATCTTTCAGTCAGTTCTATTGTGTGTTGAATGATGTCTCTATTATATCCATGAAGGTCTTCATAGCTCTAGGCTATGACTCTATCATATTTTTTACATAATTCAATTAGCCTTTCCTTTTCTGATTGAGTTGTAGAAATTCCAATTTTTTATTTTTTTCCTTCACTTACCTCTATTTCAGAATAATCTGCTTTGTTTGCTTGGAACCTTTTCTTCTCCAGGATTACATCTTCTAGATCAAAAAGGTTCTCTAAAGTGATTAAACCTTTGGGAAGCTTATTATTCTTTAATTATACAATTTGATCCCCATATGCCTCTTCAATCTTTGGTTGCAATTGATCGGCAAATTCCCTTGATTATTGAAAGAATGAGAGTACTTGAAAATCATTTTCAAATACTTGCCAATTCTCCTCATTATCTGGGATAGTTGGCTTTACTATAACCTTTACTGACTCATTGTTAATTGATAGGTCAGTTGCTGGATCAAACTGTGAACCAATTTGTGCCATCCTATCCACTTCAAAATTTTGAATCTTGGGAACTAGTTCAATATTAAAAGCTTCAAAATCTTCTATTAAGTCCCAAATTCTATGCTTATAGGATTTCATCGTGACATTCTTTGCTATTGCCTTTTCTCTAATTTGCTTTACTACTAATTCTGAATATCCTTTTACTATTAGATTCTTTATTCCCTTTTTCTTAGCTAATATGAGCCCATGTACTAAAGATTCATACTTGGCATCATTATTAGTACAAGCAAATTGAAAATGGATAGCCTTTAAAAAAAATTCACCATTTGGAGCAGTAAGACAAATTCCTGCTCTAGCACCATTTTTACTTCTAGCCCCATCAAAATTTAAAGTCCAGATTTCTTAATCCTTTTCGGATCCTTGAGTAGTTGGCATTTCTTTTCTTAAAACATTTGGGATCTCATGGTCCTCATCAAAAATAATATAAGTGCCCAGACCAGTAGAGTTATAATTTTCATATGGGTCACTATGCATCATAGCTAACAACTGGTTATTTTATTTTTCCTGATTATGCTTAGTCCAATCACCTATCTTAGTTAAATATAAGGAATCTGGTTTGGATTTGCTTACCTCTGGTGCATTGTTCACTAAGGTTGTTGCCTGTAGATGAACTGTGTCTTTGAGCTTTCTTTTATCAGCAGGTCCTTCAGTACATTTGGGCATTACTTGATTTTAAAGAGCTTCTTGTAATAGTGTCCTTTGTTTAGGAATAGCTAATATGTCCCAAATTGATACTTGTGATGGGGTCATCCTCAGTTGATCCACCACATTCATTGGTTCCAAAGTTTGAATTCTTGGAAAATAAGGATAACTTGCCCTTTCTTGAATTTGTCTAGGAATTACTTGGTTTTGCACTAGCTGAAACACTTCTTGTCTAACTATTGTGTTTTGATGACCTTGAAATAGAGTATTCTCCATAACTTCATTGTTTACAACTTCAGGTTGTTCCAGCATTCTTCTCTTTGATCTAGTATAGTAGTCTGATGGCACCACTGGTTTCTTGGAAGCAGAAACTTCATTCAAGAATACTGATTCTTCATCTTCAACCCATGAGAAAAAAGCATATTCTGAAGCTATTTTTTCCTCTTGTTGCAATGACATCCCTTGCATCTAAGCCACTAGGACTGAATTTTGCATACCAGACGACTGGTAGGCTTGATTGTCACTAAAACTTGCAAACTGACCATCCATTCTTCTTTGCTCTACCACCTTTTGTTGCAGATTACCCATAGGACAATCTCTAGGTGTATGAGCATTGTTGCAAGGAAAACACTAGGCATTAGTGTTATCTGCATAGTTATTTTGACCTGGAACAATCTCCCTATTTGAATTGGGAGGAATAGTCTATGAGGGTGTAGGGACTGCAACTAATTGGTTTGCTGGATGAGGGTTATTTTGCCTTGGAGGACCCTGGTATTGGTTTGGCTGAGATGAAAATCTATTTCCTTGATAGCCTTGATATGGAGGCCTAGGAAAAGTATTATGTTGTCTTTTTATATTGATCAGCTCATTAGAAAATGTCCTCAAAATATTATTGATATCATCAAGCTCAGATGACTGAGCGGGAACAATTTCTTTAACAAGTGGTTGAGGATATGTGTACATAGACACAGGTGGGGTTATAGATTTAGGGGCTTCTTGAGGTAATGGTGAGGAAATTTCTAGGAACATGGGCATGGGAGGCCTTGGGGGCAACTTTTTAGCATCTATTAAATTATTCTCCACTCTGACCGCATATTCATAAGCCTCTAGCAAAGTGTGTCCTCCAAGTGACTGAATCATAACAGATATATCTAAATTTAAAGCTTTAAGATAGAAAATTATAGCCATACCTGGTAATGGTCTAGCTGTAGCAGGGATTCTTTCCCAAGTTTTCCAAAATCTAGAATTGAAGTCAGTCATGGCTTCTTATGGTACCCTTTGGATGGTAATCAATTGTTGTAATAAAGAAGACTTATCACTCTTCTCTTCAAATCTTTCAAAGAAAAGATCTCTAATATGATCTCATGTAGATATGGTATTTGGGGTCAAAGATCGATACCATTCTAGAGCCTTCCCTTTAAAAGAAGCTGCTAATAGTCTTATTGCCAAATTTTTTTGTGTGACAACATGTATAGGATAGACATCTGATACATCCTACAAATGTTCTTTAGGTGTTTTAAAGTCTTGCCCACTGAATTTGGGTAGAGCTTTTAGGGCATTCACTGGGATAGGGTCCCAAGTGGCTGGTGGTGTTGGGAGAATCAATGGACTACCAGTGTTCCAACTTGCATAATTTTTTGGGGGTATAGGGGCTCTCATATTTATTCTTGGTATTGGTATAAACTGGTTGACTCTTCTTCTTAGACTAGTTACCAAAGGTGGTAAAAGAATACCTAGATTTATAGTAGATTGTGATCTGGTTACTGGTCCACATCTCTGACTCCTTGTAGCTCTCTGGTTCATACGATCTTGAAAGAAACTTCAAGATTGGTCCCATCGGGTGTGCCAAAAACTATTGATGTTTAAAATTGTGCTTGTTTCTAACACCAACAATGGGAAGTTTTAAGATGTGGGACTTGCGAGTTGAAACAACCTCCAAATTTTTAAGAAGCTGGTCTCTTCTTTATATCAAGTGTATACTAGGAAAAGGCATAGGAATTTTAACAGAAACACAAATGCAAGAAATGAAATCTAACTATGGTGATGTACCTGAATGTAATTTGACCTTAATCCTGAACACAGTGAGACTATATGTAAGATTCAATTACATTTAAGAGCAAACAAGTGCATGATCAATGTAAAAGATGAAAACAATAAAAATAGAGGCTCATAGCTTAGACTACTTTTGCAGCAATACAGAAAATATCAACAAAGGCACAGGATTCAATCTTCTTATTTTAATTGTCCAGTCACATAAGAGGCACAGAAACATGCACGGTTACATAAACCTTCCAACTCAAGAAAATAGAACAAAGGAAAATGATATTACTAATCACAGCTCTAGAAAGTCTAAAACTCTTGACAACACAGCCTAGACTACTTTTTCAATGACACAAAAAGTATCAACAAAGGCACATGATTCAATCTTCTTATTAATTCTCCAGTCACATAAGAGGCACAGAAACATGCATAGTTACATAAACTTTCCAACTTAAGAAAATAGAACAAAGGTAAATGATATTCCTAGTCACAGCTCTAGAAAGTCTAAACCCTTGACAATAATTCTCTCAAAAAATTATATCTAGTATCTAATGATTCTTTGGTGATCTCTACACCCTTATTTATAGCCTTGGATTCACTCTAGATTGTCTGCTTGTTCCCAATCTAATGGCTCAACTAAAAGTTAACTAAAATGGAAGTGTCTAACAAAAGATATTGCTTAGATTTTGAAACGCTCTATCTTTTGACAGTTCATTGGCTAAAATAGATCATAAGATGCTCCCTTCTCTTAAATAGAAGAGACACTTAGCCAATTCCTTGAAAACCTTCTTATTACTTTAGGAGACACTGGAGGATGACACTTGGTGGGTTCCACAACCTTACTAAGGACACATGGCCCTTTCTATGTAATGTATATTCCTTTTGTGTCTTTGCTTATGAGTGTTCCACCTTTGACACCTGTCACAATATGCTTCCTCAAAACTTTAAAAACTTAAAAGAAAATAAGACCCACAATGTTTATTGCCTGAGCAACTTGAAAAGGAGCATAGGGATAGGGGGCGATTTTCGCTTCCCTCAGCAAAAGACACGTGGTAATCTTTGCTTTACTTAACTGGGGTTATGTGGTGGTCTCTGCTTCTTTTAGTTACCTTTTTAGAAACCTATGGAATGTGACACGTGGTGGTCTCTGCTTTACTCTATTTATATCATAGAAACAATTGGGTCTCATTTCATATTTACACAGACAGTGACACCTGGCAGCTTCTGCTTGCTTTGGAAACAAAACTTGAGACCCACCATAGTCTTTGCTATATCGATGAAGCAAAATGAAGATAATTCAAATCTCGACACGTGGTGGCTTCCACTCTCTTCAGCTAGCATACATGGCATCTTCTATCACTTTTATAAAAGCAAATTGAAACCTTCTGTGATTGCCACTTGGTGCTTTTCACCTGATCCTGATACTTAGCTTGTTGAAACCTTTCACTGAAAAGAGATGAAATGCAGGTGCCAATATGAAACGTGAATACTGACACTTGTTGCATTTTGCTGAGTTTTTATGGGACACGTGGCACATTCTGTGGCCTTATTTAAAATTATGAAAAGTGCCTCAGAAAATGACACTTGGCAGCTTCTGCCTGAGTTCAACACTTAAGAGAAAAATGAATCAAAAGGAAATTAGATCTTGTTCTCTGTTTCAAAAAATTTCCATCTCAAACCAAAGTATGCGGGAACAAAATTTGGATCATGCTATTGAAATGTAGAGTATTCTTTACTCTATAGCTACTATAGAAAATAATTACATAACTAGATCAAGGAGTCACATGTTGTAACTCTTCTGTTATTATTGTCCATGCAAGTGTTTTATTTAGTACATGCCGGTGATCTGCTGTAGCAGTATTTGTCATTTCATGATATGATATAATCTTATATGTTTTTTATTTAATATGTTCCAGCAAAGATAAATAGAGATAAAATTGAATTTGTTTAGGCATTCAAGAAAATTGGTTTAGAAAAAAGAGGTGGAATCCAAATATATAAATAATTAAGAATAATTTATAGATATTTTTATTTATTTATCTTTATTAAATTTGTTTTAAAAATTTACTAAAACTATTAAGTCAATATAAACGATTACCATTTAATCATTTGAAGTTAATGAGTAAACTCAAATGACCATATTTGATCTATAAATATTTTGTGAGATTCAAGCTTGGATTGGATTAGGGCACAACCAACCCACTTTACCAACTCTTCTACATCTCATTAATTAAAAATCCATACATTTATTTAATATGTTTTTAAGTTAATTTTATAAGACTAAAATCATAAAATAGTTATTGTTTTTATGTAAAATTTTAAAAATATTTTAAATAGATTTAAAATAATAAATATATCTATAAAATAATATGTTTACATATAATTTTATAAATGTATTGTATTAGATCATTTTTTATTAAGGAAAATGAGAACAACAATGATAAAAAGTAAAAAATTGATACAATAAATGTACTATATGATCGATTGATTGTGAGTTATTTTTTGTTTAATTTTCATCTTTACTAAATAATGATATATTTAATTTATTAAAAAATCTTCAAATGCTACAATAAAAGAGTGTTGGAAATGACACTCATTAAATATTTTATTTTCATCTTAAATTTGTTATCCAGTTAAATCTTCCTTGATCTACTTCTAACAAGGTTTAAAGGAAATGAACTCAAATTTTATTTTTCCATGCATGATTTCCTAACATCCCCTCCCTCTTATAAAAAAGATATGTCCTCAAAACTTTAGATGTGAGAATTGGTGCTGAATCTGAAATAATGGTTTCTATGTTGCATCCTTTGATTTCATTCCATCCCACTAAATTAAAACCTCTATGATGGAGCAAGAGAAAAGGTGGAGTGTGCACCTATCCAGAATTGCCTCCAATTTGAGAAGGATGGATCCTTCATTATCAAGTTTTGTTAAAATAGTTTGCGCTTTGATGTTTGTGTCGATAACTTCCTTCAGACAAGAGACATCAAATACTAGGTGAACTCGAGAAGAAGGTGGGAGCTCCAACTTATAAGAAACCAACTTAATTTTTTGGAGAGCCTTATAGGCCCCATAGAACTTGGGAGCCAGCATACAATGCCCTTTGAATTTTAGAGAGGATTATTTGTATGGTTGCAGGCGAAGAAAAGCCATATCACCTACTTAAAAAGTGAACTCAGAATGGTGCTGATCATCATGTTATTTCATTCAATTTTGTGTCATATGAAGATTATTCCATAGTGTGTTAAGGATCTAATCTTCAGTTTGAAGAATTGTGTCAACCGCTTGAACTAATAAACTACTAGGGGTGTATGGAAGGAGCATTGGTGGTGTTTGACCATAGACTACTTTATATGGAGTCTTTTTCATTAAGGTGTGGTAGGAGGTATTGTACCACTAGTCAATGAACGAGAGCCACTTTTCCCACCGATGTTGTTCTGAGGTGAAGTAACGAAGGACAATCTCTAAAAATTTGCTGACAATTTAAATCTACCCATCCATTTGGGGATGATACCCAAAACTCATCTAAAGTTGGATGTCAGTATGAAGAAATTGTTTTGTCCAATAATGGTTGGTGAAGGTGGCATCATGATCTCAGACAATGGAAGAAGGAATGTCATGAAGATGGAAAATTTGGTCCAAATTTTTTTGGGTAACTATAGAGGTGGTATAGGGATAGCTAAATGCACAAAAATGACTATATTTGGAGAGGCAATCAACCACAACCAAGATTACTATTTTTCATCTAGATTTAGGGATCCCTTAAATGAAATCCATAAAAATATCTATCCAAATCCTAGTAGGGATGGCCAAGGGTTTGAACAACCCAAGAATGAGTGTTGTTTCAACTTTATTAAGTTGGCAAATATCACATCCAACCACCATCTATTGAATTACCTTTTTCATTCCCTTCCAAAAGAAGTTACAGCATGCCCACTCATAAGTTTTGAGAATCCCTGAGTGCCCTATGGATGGAGAAGCATGAATTTCATATAATACAACTCGTTGAAGATCTATGCTCTGAGAAAGTATTAGATGATCCTTGTATCATAGAGAATCACCATCCTAAGAATAATGCAATACTACAGAGGGGTTAGTGACTAATTGTTGAATGATTTAAGATAATGAGGAGTCATGGAAATACTTTTGTTTTATAACATCCAAATATTTTATAATATGCATGAAAATAGCTGAAAAGGAAGCTTGGTCGATAAATGTACGAGACAGAGCATCAACCACAATATTATCCTTACGCTTCTTGTATGTGATTTCATAGTCATAACCCATGAGTTTTATGACCCATTTCTATTTTTATGGGTCAAAGACCTACTATTTTAAGAAATATTTCAAACTTTGGTGATAAGTTTTGATGTAAAAATGATTCCCTAGTAGATATGGTTACCACTTTTGTACTACATGCAAAATGCCCATCATTTTCTTCTCATGAGTACAGAGTACTAAATTATTTCCATAAAGGACTTTATTGGTAAACACAATGGAGCATCCTTCTTGGATGAGAACAACACCAAGGCCATTATCGCAAGCATCACTCTCAATAGTGAAAGTTTTGGAAAAATCTAGCATAGCTAGAATAGGTGTAGAACACATAGCTTGTTTCAATTATTCAAATACACACTCAACAACTTGTGTCCATATAAAATCATTCTTTTTAAAAATAGCTATTAGGGGAGTTACAATCTTCTCGTAATTCTTAACAAACTTATGATAGTATCCAGTCAACACTAAAAACCCACAAAGGCTCTTGAGTGTCTGAGAATGAGGCCAATTTTTCATGGCAACTATTTTTTTAGGATCCACTAAACCCCTTAGGTTGAAATAATATGCCCAAGATAGTCCACTTCATCCCAGCCAAAAACATATTTGGACTATTTTGCACAGAGATGATGATCAGAGAGAAGTTTTAGTGTGAGTTCTAGATGTTGGAGATGCTCATACCATGTTTTACTATAGATAAAGATATCATCGAAGAAGACCAAAATGAATTTTTGTAGGTAGGGTCAAAATATTTTATTCATCAATGCATGAAATGTTGATGGAGCATTAGTGAGGCCAAAGGGCATGATCACAAACTCATAGTGGTCATCATGTATGCAAAAAGCTATCTTCAAGATATCATCCTTATGAAGTTAGATCTGGTGATATCTAGAGAGAAGATCCAACTTGGAGAAAAAATGAGTACCATGAAGCTCATCAATAATAGGCATCAGAAACTTATCCTTTATTGTGATGTGATTAAGTGCATGAAATTCAATCCAAAGGCACCATGACCCATCTTTTTTCTAAATAAGAAGAACTAGGGAATAATATGGGCTAATACTAGGGTGAATAATGTCTTGATTCAATAAGTCTCAAATGATAATCTCAATCTTGATCTTTTGTTGAAATGTGTAGTGGTAGGGCCTGATGTTGGGAGGAATGCTTCCAGGAAAGAGTTGAATATAGTGGTCCTCTAGCTGTGAAGGTGGCAATCTCACTAGTTCAACAAAGACACATGCATACCTCAGCAGAATGGGTTGCACATCAGAAGGAATAGTGGAGACTATTGATGATTGCATTTGAATGGAATGGATCTAGTCAATGATGTTGTATGAATTATTTTTAATAAGATTTTCCATGTTATGTGAACTTATGATGTAGAGAGACAATGATTTTAATCCTTTCAATGTGTGTTTTTTCTCATTATCTAAAAACTATATCCAAAGTTCAACAAAATTCCATAAGATGAGTCCAAGTGTATGTAACCATTGGTCTCCTAAAACAACATCACATATGCTTAAAGGTAAAGAAAACATGTTTGAGAGTAAGTTATAATTTTCATTAGAGATAAGCACATTATGACACCTCCATTTGCAAGTTAATGTGCCCCCATTGAAAATCATGAATTCAAATTTGGATAAAAAATGGATAAAACAATCAACTTGGTTAGCGATCCAAGGGTCAATGAAGTTATGAGTGCTACCCAAATCAATGAGTATTGTGAGAGGGAGCTTCTTGAAGTAACCTTTGACTTGCATGGTTTGTTGGGTAGTGACTCTTGCTAAGGCATGGAGAGAGATCTCTGGTTGGTCTTCCTGAGAAGTAGGTTCCACCATCGGTGGAGCTTCTTCTGGATCATCTTCTATATCCTGAGCATCTTCAAAAATTTCAATTTTGGGTGGAAAATTCACATCCAGTAGGTAGAGATTTTGATTTACACATTGATGTCCTTGAGTGAATTTGTCATCACAATTATAACATAGTCCTTTTTCTCTATGAGCTTGCATCTCTACTTCAGTTAAACACTTGATAGGAGTGATTCTGGGGTTTGGGATTATTTGAGATCATTATAGAGTGGTATTTATGAATGGAGAAAAATTAGATTTAAATCACTGATGAGTTGTGATCTTGTCCTCTACCAACTTAACCAACCCTAGGGCTTCCATCATTGTGTTGGATCAAAGCATTTTGACCTCTGATCAAATTACATCCTTCAGTCCACTAACAAAGTAGCTTCTAAAGAATTCATAAGATAATCCTTTTGTATGATTGACCAATTTTTTAAATTTTGTTTGATATTGTTTCACAGTTACTATTTGATAAAATTTAGTGAGGGCTCCAGTGAATTCATCAAAAGCACTATGGCCAAATCATTGTAAAATGAGGGTGTAAAAATTGGTCCATATGGGATTATTATGAGCCTTGGTATACCAATGATACCATTGAAGGGTTTCATGTTTCAAATGAAAAGATGCAATAGGGACCTTGTTGGCATCAAAAGTATTATGCAAACTAAAATATCGTTCTCCCTGATAGATCCATCTAGTCAGATCTACAACATTGAATCAAGGAAAATTAAGCTTTGATCGACAAAAATTATTGGAAAAAGAAAACTCAATGTTTGAAGAGGACTCTGAATGCCATCTATTGTTCATGGTGGTATGTTGAAGACTGAGGCTGAGAATTTTTTCATCAAGATCCTTGATGTGGGTCTTGAGGATGATAAGTTCATTATCCATGTTTTTTTCTCCTATTTAGGTTACTACTATTAGATTAAATAAAATACAGAGAGAAAATGAGATTGAGAATAGCAGAGCACACATTCGACGTTCAACCAAGCATGAAGGCCTATTAAATAGGCAAACAAATGAAATACTTGTGAAGCATGAGACGGGTATAAGAAAACTAACCTACGTCGGCTTGCATGAAATAACAAAGACC
The DNA here is from genome assembly GCA_037957365.1 of Torreya grandis. Taxonomy (NCBI): domain Eukaryota; kingdom Viridiplantae; phylum Streptophyta; class Pinopsida; order Cupressales; family Taxaceae; genus Torreya; species Torreya grandis. The sequence continues at coordinate 8,933,034 of JARHVA010000067.1, read as the reverse complement.
GAACAAACAACTAACCTCTTAACCAAAGTGGTTAAGGCAACTAACCAAAATAAATTACCTTAGTAAATAACCTAAGGTAAATACAATAATATGCTAACACCCTCCCTTAATGACTAAACCAGAAATAAGACCAAGTTTATCTCTAAATTTTATGAACTTGTCTGTACCAAGTGGTTTGGTCATTATATCAGCTGGCTGTTCTGCAGTGGGGCAGTAGAAGAGACTGATGTCTTCATTTGTAACCAACTATCAGATGTAATGATGGTGAACCTCAATGTGTTTGGTCCTAGCATGAAATACTGGATTCTTCACCATCTTCAAAACACTTGTAGTGAGGTAAATGAGACTACCCACTAGCTGCCGATACACTGTTTCATTGACTGGAGGTGAATTAGTGTTTGTTGAAATTTTAGCTCCTATTTCCATAGGTGTGTGAGTTAGATTACCATCCATCATTATGAACCTTTCTAGCAATGAATTGGCATACTTATTCTGTGACATGAATACAATATTACCACTTTGCCAAAACTCAACACCTAAACAGTATTTCAGTAGTCCTAAGTCTGTCATGTCAAAAGTACAACAAACATCAGCTTCCATTTGTTGAATGAGACTAGTACTACTCTCAGTGATGGCTATATCATCAACATATATAATGAGAATCAAGATATCATCACCAGACACCTTTACATAGAGAGTTGGTTTTGAGTTACACCTTTTGAAACCTGACTCCCTAAGATATGAGTCTATTTTTGTATACCAGGCTCGAGGAGCTTGCTTAAGTCCATACAAGGACTTGATCAATCTGCAAACAAGATGTTCCTTACCAAAAATTTGAAAACCTTGTGGCTGAACCATGTAGACTTCCTCCTCTAGATCTCCATTCAAGAAAGCACTCTTTACATCCATTTGGTGCACCTGCCATCCAAACTGAGCAACAATAGCAATAATCAAATGAAAAGTTACCATCTTGGTGGTTGGAGCAAAAGTCTCCTCATAATCAACCCCTTCCTCTTGTGCATAACCTTTTGCAACAAGTCTGGCTTTATGTTTGTCCAAGGAACCATCTGCTTTGTATTTTACCTTATAAATCCACTTACAACCAATGGATTTCTTTCCTGGTGGTAGTTCCATCAACTTCCAAGTCTTATTTTTCATCAAGGAATCATATTCCAATTGCATAGCTGATTCCCACTCAAACTTCCCTTTGGCCTCTGAAAAAAAATTAGGCTCAAATACTTGTGAAACATCAGTTGTTAGAGCAAGATTAACATGCTCACCTCTATTACCAAACTGCTTTCCCGATCTCAGTCTTCTACCTTCCACACCTTGTGGCAAGTCTCCTTCTTTTAGTGCTTCAATTGTGGTAGTATACCACTTTGGCTTCTTTGGTTGTGGTGCTGGAACCTCACAATGACCTGTATCAATTCCCTCCCTGGAATGTGATTCCACTGATGAACAAGAATCATGCTCATTTTTCATATTATAACTAATAATGGAATCATTAGATAATAATGACTCAATATTTGAAACTTGACCAGCTGCTGTGAAGTATGGCATTTGTTCATTTATTATGACATCTCTATTTACCACAACTTTGTTAGTAGAAACATCAAGTAATCTGTAGGCCTTTGACTGATCACTGTATCCAACAAACATGTATGTTTTGCTTTTTGCATCAAAATTTTTCTCTTTTGACTGGGAATAACTGCAAAAGCTACACAACCAAAAATTCTGAAATCACTTACATCTGGAGTTCGACCTAACCAAGCCTCCTCTGGAGTCAAATTCTCCAAAGCTTTTGTAGGACTTCTGTTGAGGATGTATACTGATGTATTCACTGCCTTTGCCCAATACCTGTATGGGACATTTCTGCTTTGGACCATACAGTGAGCCATGTCCATCACCGTCCTATTACGCCTTTCCACAACTCCATTTTGCTACGGAGTGTAAGGTGTAGTGTATTGTCTGTGTATGCCTTCAGTGGCACAAAACTCCTTGAACTGTTTTGAGATGAACTCACCCCCATTATCCATTCTAAGAGATTTCACTGGTCGTCCTGCCTGTTTTTCAACCATAGCTTTCCAAGTAAGAAAGTTAGAAAAACAATCAGATTTCTTTACTAGAAAGTATACCCACTTTTTCCTAGAGAAATCATCAACCAGTAATAGGAAATAACGGGCACCAGAAGGGGTAGGTGTCTGCATTGGACCATGCAAATCCGCATATACCAAATCCAATACTCTGTTTGCTCGTGAAGCTTTACCAACATCAAATGAATGTCTAACTTGCTTCCCCAACTGACATCCAGTACATACATGATGACTATGCCGAATAGAAGGAATCCCCTTAACCATCTTAGTCTTACTCAATGTAGTCAAATACTAAAAATTCAAATGCCCATACCTTTCACGCCATAGTGAACTTGTGCTATCAACTACTGCAAGTGCACTTTCCTTTGCTTTGATTGGATCTGCAAGCTTATACAAGCCTTTCTCACCGATCCCAACAGCAATAATCTTGTTATCTTTAGTGGTGACTAAACATTTTTGTTCTTGAAATTTTACAACAAAATCAGATTTTGAGGTGATCTCACTGATTGAAAGAAGATTTTTGTTCATATCTGGTACATACCTAACATTCTTGAATGTATAATTTACTGTACCATTAAAACTTATATGAACATTACCAAATCCTTTCAAAATGTATGTTGTACCATCTCCCAAAGATACAGATTCATTACTACTGTTATCTTCAACAAAATCCACATACCAGTCCTTATGGCATGTATAATGGTGAGATGCCCCTGAATCAAAGTACCAAGCTCGATCCACCACAGAATTACCACTGGAAGCCATGAAAGCAAAATCTGGTGATTCCTCACCTTCACCTTCAGCTACATTCGCATGATGAGCTTTCTTTCTAAGGTTAGCCATATCCTGTTGTCTTTTCCTGCAATCTTTCTTAAGGTGACCAGGTTTCTTACAGTAAAAACATTTCCATTTAGATCTCTTATTACCACTTACTTGTGAAGATTCTGATGGATAGCTATTTTTACCAGACTGCTTACCCTTTTCCTTGATAAAGAATGCACTCTCTGTGGAAGTGCATGTAGACAACACTACCTGCTCCTGTCGTCTCTCCTTTTGCAATAGCAATGTAGACAATGTTTCAAAATCCAAAGTCTGCATCTCAGCAATCATGTGTAAGGACTCCACAAATGACTCAAATGATGGTGGAAGATTTTTCATAACAAGAGCAATCAAATCTTGCTCATCAACAGGTTTCTACACTGCTTTCAACTGGTCACTGATGTCCTTGATCTGCAATAAAAACTCAGAAATGGAGCCACCTTCCTGCATCTTAGTGGAAAACAACAAATTCTTCAAATACAACACTCTACCGGCTTCAGAAGCCTGATATTTTGAAGATAAAATTTTCCATAAATCTGATGCTATAGTCACATTTCTGACCTCTGAGATTAGATTATCTGCTACTGACAATTTTAACAACATGAGAGCCTCACGATGACGTTTATCATAGTCATTGGTCGCAGTGGCACGCCTTTGCTCTTTATCGAGCACTATTTGATCAATATTCAGATATTCACATATTGTCAAAACCTTGTGACTCCACAAACTAAAGTTCTTGCCAGTCAATTTTTGAGAATCTGGTAGTAACAGGTGTTGAATACTAGCCATTTTACCTAATTTTTCACGAAAATGATAAAATCGGAAAAACTATAATGACTTTTTTTTTTTAATTCCTTCTACACACTGATTCTATATTGACACTGAACAACCTTATCCGTTTTCGGCAACAAACTCAATACCGTTTGCAAGATCACAAAAAATCTACCACTAAAACAATTAAATCGGGAAAACTACAATTCCGATTTAAAAAATTATTTCTCCGTTGACATCCAGATAAAAAACCCAGAAAATGGTAAAATTTTTAGCTTTCCGGACGCTTCCATGATTATCAGTCAGCGGTAGGTCCCCAATAACCCTTATTGGCTAAAGTTTTGATTTATTTCAATTAAAAAAATAAAAATAATTGAAATATTAAAACTTTAGGCTAAAAATTTTATAAAAAAATTCAGCCAATCAGAAAATTGGCCTACCTTTGAAACTTCAGGGGAAGATTCTGAGCCCGTTTCTCAACCAAATTGCAAACCGTTTTCCCCAGTGTCTTAGTTTTGATTTAACTTGCAATTTAGACATTTGTTTCGCTGAAAAAGATGAAGAAATGAATTTTTCTGATTTTGCCTAATCCGTACGATGCCAGCGCACACAGATAAATTCAACAGAGGCTTCTGAGCCTCTAAAACAGCTTGTTTTTGCTTCCTTTTGGTCTTATTTAGCCTTCTGATGCTTCCTGGCAATTTTCAGACCTTTTGGTTGAGTTTTCCGAATTCCGTGATGCTTTATCTCTCCTCGGCTCTCCACTGGGCCCCTGAAGCTCCTCCCTGGCAAGACACCGACCTCTCTCTGGCTTCCACAAACCTCCACTCAGGTTCTACAAACCATAGGCTCTGATACCATATTAGATTAAATAAAATACAGAGATAAAATGAGATTGAGAATAGCAGAGCACACATTCGACGTTCAACCAAGCATGAAGGCCTATTAAATAGGCAAAAAAATGAAATACCCGTGAAGCATGAGACGGGTATAAGAAAACTAACCTACGTCGGCTTGCATGAAATAACAAAGACCGAACAAACAACTAACCTCTTAACCAAAGTGGTTAAGGCAACTAACCAAAATAAATTACCTTAGTAAATAACCTAAGGTAAATACAATAATATGCTAACAACTACCATGATCCGAATAATTTCTATTTTTGCAATAGGTGGGAAAACTAGAGTTAGGACACGTTTAGTAAAAAAAAAATAATTTGGGTGAAATTGGAAGGGGTAAAGGGAATTTTACTAATGTTTTTGCATGGTGGGAGTATGATTGACGAAGGTGAGGGCAGATTTAGGAGTGAAAATGGAAAAACTAAAAAAATTATCAAAGATGGACAAAGGAATAGAATGGGGAGAGGAATACTATGGAAAAAAAATTGAGGCAAATGGACAAAAACAAAAGAAGTTATGACAAAACTCAAAAAATTAAAAAAATGAGATTTATGGGAATTAGGAGTGGAATCGGGAAATGGGACCTCAATGAAGAAAATGTAACGAATGGAATTTCAGGTGTCCAGATAAAGTTTAAGAATCAATAGGGCTACAGTTGGAGAGATATTGCAAAAAAACAATTTTTTTGTTTCTATTTTCTATTTTCTATCGAGTTGCAAGTCCTTTGACAGTATTTTGATGTTCTGCGAATAGTAATCTGAATATGAAGATTTTTTTAGTTTCTAGTTTCTGTCGAATGGTTGCCCATAAATCTTTTGATGGTCTGCGGATGCACTGCTGATTAGTTTTTTTTATAGTCAACTACAAATATTTTAAATCTGATAGAAATGGGCCCCAAGTTTCAATGGTTGCTTAAGGGTTTAAAGATATCACTTTTAGCCACCAATGCCGTCTAAGTGAGTATCGCTTTCCAAACAAAAATTGGTCATGGATTTACCTCTAAATGTTAGCTCTTATTTTTCCTCATGGATGAGAACTATTCAATCGAGAAGGGGCCATTGCCCATTTCGCTGGAAGGTGCTTTCAATGAGCTAGCTACTTTGGGGTTCATGTGGTACTCCTCATAATGAGTTTTAGGGATTTCACCCAAGCACTTCCCACAGTTATACGGTTAGGTTTTTACCCTAAGCCGAAATAGATTATTATGATTCAAAAAATATTTAAATTATGCAACATAATAGAGTTAAGACTTTCTGACAAATTACTGAAATGAAATATGAAGCATAATAGAGTTAAGACTTTCTGAAGGAAAAATATTTGACCCTAAAAAGTGCTATGATACTAGATGAGGTGATCTTCCTATAAAAAATTAATAAAAATACACGAAATAATAAAATTATAAAATTAACAGAAATACTGAAAGGATTATACTGATCACAGGCTACTTCAAGGGGGCAACCTCCTTTGAACAAGCTCAATACAATAAATTCGTGGATGGCTTCATTGACCTCAACACTTACTTATATACTAAGTCTAAACCAAGTAACTACTACTTCTCATGAATGTGTGATAAAACAATATGCTCATGGGAGAACTTACAAAGCATATGTATCAATAGCAACTATTACACTAACAAAATAAAGAGTAGCAGCATGGGTTCCTAAAAATAATATTATTTTTATCAAATATATGGTTCAAATCCATAGTGATATATTTCTCATAAATGTGATCAAGTGATTGTGTATACTTGTTTGTTCGTAGGGACCAAAAGTGGCAACTAGAAAACAACAAGGGATTAATAGCATACACATGGAAACAATAAAACAAATTAATTTTATAAAATATTTCATTATTTTATTAAACAAAATGAAGTTTGTATATAAGTAAATGATGATTTTTAAATAAGGATAATATCTTATCACACATAACTACACAATTTATATTTTATCAAGATGAATTATTATCACAACTTATTATACATTTATGTAGAAATACTAAATAATTTTTTCACACTAATAATTCTAATTTTCCTCTCTAATGTAGACAAAGAGACAAGAACCATACTATACGTAATCAAAATAAACGCGTACATCAACATATACACATATGTTCAAATCAAATGAAGCAAACCAATAAAACAAATATTAGATTATTAAATTTAAACATTAAAATGTTTATAAATACATATATTAATTACTTTGTGTTCTAATTTATCTTTTTTAAGTAGTCAATTACCTTGCAAGCATAACTATTATCAAATTTTTATATATTTTCTAACAACTATGCACAATGATTAAATTTGATAACTGTATGATTTTATTTTTATTTTTTATTTTTAAAACACAGTTAAATTGTTGGTAGACCATATTAAATGTAAGGTAAAATTTTGGATATATGGTAAAAAATTTTAAAATTTTATAATAAATATATAAATTATCTTTAATTTTTTTTATTTTATATAAATTATATTAATATTTGAAAATCAATGTTAAATAAAAAATTGTTATAAAAAGTTCATGATAAACAAGGTTAAGAGAGGAGTTTGCACTTATTTTATCGTATACTTAATAGAATTATCGAGATCATACATATTTGTTTGAAACATTAAATGAGTTTTAATTATTTATATTTATATTAAATTTTGTGGATGAGATGTGGGTATATTGGTTAAATAGTTTTGGTGTATCTATTCTCATTCAAGGTTAAAGTTCACTGACATGTTAAGTCGGTTGTAGTTGTTAGTGACGTTACTTTTGTTGAGTATATAGATGACATTGGCGACGTTAATATTATTAATGATTTTTAAAAAAAACTTGGTCCTTCTCTCCAATTTATAATTTTGAATTTTATAAAACAATCATTCATATATATATATAAGAAAGAAAACAAAATAAATTTATACTTACTTTATAAAAGACTTCATATGAAATAAGAAACTCACATATATTCACAATTTACATGACACTAACGAATTAACAAGATCATAATTTTCATGACTTAACAAGAGCAATTTTTATTCTTCATTTTTTCGCTTTATTCTTTTAGTTTGTCCAAAAACAAATGAAATCGCTACAATGTTTCATTTTTCACTTTATTCTTCTCTCTTTTGATTTAATGAGAATTAAGTCTAGTACATAGGAAAAATGAAATCAGCACATTCCTTTATTTTCGATTTTAAAATGAAATCAGCACATTCCTTAATTTTCGATGTTATTCTTAATGTTCTTTATAAACAATTAAATATAAGATAATCACTTTAATTTTGGATAATTTTTCACTTTATTCATGTGTTTTCTTTTTTGCAAGTGAAAACTAAGTTTAGTATAATCATTTTACTTTGGAAAAGGGAGCAAAACAAACGACGCATTCCTTCATTTCCACTTTTTTTTTCTTTTTTCTTTTTCTTTTTTCACTTTACTTTTCTTTGTATTTTTAGTTTTTATTTATTTTTTAAATAAAAACTACATTTAATAGGTTAATCGCTGCCCGCTTTTTGGGCATTTTTTTAAAAAAAAAAAATTATATTTATCAAAAATAAAAGTTCTTATACAACAAGATTTCACAATATCATTAGAATTTCAATTTAATTTATCTATTAATTAAAACTTTGTTCACCATTATTATTTTTTATCTTTCATTTTTTTTTAAAATATAAATTTCATATTAAAAATATTTTTATTTTTATAAATATTAACTTTTGTTATATTTTTATATTTTTAAATAAATAGATACTTAAAAAAATATATAATTTACTAATCTTTAAGTTTGTAGCTATTTACAATTTATTGGAATTTTTCATTGTCATATATGATTTAAATTGGAAAAGTAGGTGACAATTTATTAATTTATGGGTTTACTTACAAACATTCTTTTTAATTGACATAAATCAATTATACATGATTTATTTTTATGTATAAATAAATATTATATTAATAATATTAAAATGATAACTTTAATTTTTCAAAAAGATATAGATAGGTTGGTAAATAGCTTGGTTGTGCTCAACATTATTTAGGTTTGAATTTTGTTAGGTATTTTTAGGTCGAATATAATCATTTGAGTTGACTTTATAATTTAAATGATCGATGATGGTTTTTTGTATTGATTTAGTAATCTTTGGGCACTGAGCCATCTATTGTGTCTCACATCCAGTTCATAAATTTTATAAAAAATGATAATAATTTTTTTAAAATAATAATTTTAATTTTTAAATTATTCTTTAAGATATTACTAATAATTTATATTTTTGCCAATGAGATGTAGAAGGGTTGGTTAAGTGGGTTGGTTGTGCCCAGTCCCACCCAGATTCGAATCTCACAGGGCATTTATAGACTGGATGTGGCTATTTAAGTTGACTTAGAAGTTTCAGTGGTCGGTGGTCGTTGTTTGTGTTAATTTAATGGTTCTTAGGGATTGGTTCCCCTGATTATGTCCCAAATTCAGTTTGTAGCTCCAATCTAATGTAATCTGGGAAAGGGTCCCGTCAACCTTGATATCTATAAAAAAAATTATATTTTCACGTTTAATAATTTTTTATATTATTAAAAAGAGAACCACCCTTCCCAAAATACAACACATGTTTAATTATAAAATATTTTAAAATATTAAATTCTATATAACTTGCAGCTAGTCCTTACCTTTAAATAGTAAATTGTTTAAAGTTGAGTTTGCATGTAAAAGGGTAATATCAACTTAATGCAATAGTAAACAATAGACCAAAAATAATAGCAATAAATATAAAAATATTAATGATGGGATTTATAGATATAGTGCTTCTATAGTCTATACCATAAAAGTATCAGGGAATGCATATATATGTACTTCAAATGAATATATTTAGTTTTATATAGATAATAAATAGGAAAATAGATAGATAATAAATAGATAATCACAATCATATATGATTAAAAGAGAAATATGTGTGCATGTGTGCATATACAAAAAATGTCTAGGCCATAATTGGTGTAGAGAGCGCACTATGTGACAATTTTAAAGTTGGGTTCTTTGATGTTTCCCTGATTTGGAGGCCAATATTTGCATATTGTTTGATGTTAATTGAATTGATTCAAACTTAACTTGATCATGATACCAATGCTGAATGGAAGCGTTATGTGATCAATATTATATTAGAGGAATAAAACCTCTCGTAGTTTTTTCTAATACTAAACTTATATTTTTTATTTTCAATGTTAGCTAATATTTATAAGATCTAATGATACATCCCTGCACTCGATAAACAATTGGATCTTTGTGATTAGATCAAAGGTGTACTAAATTATTGGCATCCCCATATCTCTATCCTAGATATTTACTACAAATCCCCTCGATAAATTAGTGATATTAAAATGGAAAGGGCACTGTACAATAATTATGAAATTACGTACATTATTATCTCATATTTTATGACTATAATTATTTTAGAATGTAGATTGATTATTATAATTTGTAATTAATCACTTTATAAATATTTATAAGGATAAAAAATTGACTAACTAAAATTTTTGTGTATAAATTATTAAATGCATATACAAATGCTTACATCATTAAGGTGATCTGAAAGTCATCCTTCTAAAAATGGTGGAGCATATTTTCCAATTCACGCTAGTAGATAAATTTACATGTCATACTATAAGATGACACTTTCACCACTGTTAAGGATTTAAAAATCATTCGATTCACCTTCAAATTTTAAAATCTATTACCTGCGATGAAAATATTAAAACACATTATAGATCGGGGTAAATAAAGCATCATTGTTGTTGACTAGTGGAATGCCATTAACTCCACATAGTTTTTGAGAATGACATAAATGTTATTGCATATCAAACACATATCACTCAATCATATGACATGATATCTATAGCCCGTAGGCCCTTTTTGTGTTCAATCATTTGGGTAAATGGTTTAAAAACTTGGTTAAAATTTTACGTACTAAAACAAGGTGTTACCTAGTTTTAAATTACCTATGAGTTCTGTTATTAAACGTTGACATATCAAATTCTAACTCAAGAGTTAAATACCCAATACTTTAATTTTATAGACATATTCTTTAAGATTTTTTTTAAAATTATGTATTGTAATAATAATATTATTTTTTTATGGGATTACTCTTTAATTAATATCATTGCAGTTTGTTAAAGGTAGAAAAATATTCTTAAATAATATCTAGTGAATATTTCAATATTAAAACGGTAAATTTTAGGAATAAATTTATAATTATTATCATGATAATTATTTTACTTTTTAATTGGTAACTAAAAAATAGATAATTAATAAATAATTTTATTAATCTTACCTTGACAAAGATTAATAATCTTGAGATATGTTTGAAATTATGCTATGTTAGGTTAGGGGGATCGAAACAATGGGGGGAGGTAAATTAGGTATCGCTTGAGAAGGCTTGATACCTGGGGAGTAGGTGGCAAGGGAGGATGGTTTCATCTTTGGTCGAGGCTTGTTGGACTGGATTATGGTCCAACTGTCCCTGTTGTCTACAACCTTGGGTTTTGCATGTTGAGGAGGAGCCAAAAAGGTCTTCAAACATCCTATAAGGGGGCAATCTTTGATATGATGCTCAGATCCCTAACAACGAAAGCAAGTGTTAGGAAAGTTGAAGTATGCAACTTTATGTGACCATCAAGGGTCACCTACCTAAATATCAACAAATTCCTTTAGATCTTTGGAAAGGGCCACCTAAATACAAACATGTTTGTTGGGGCAAGAAGAGAACCACTTAAATTATTTGTGGCAAACAATAAACCCAATAGATGCAAAAATTTACTCCATAAAAATTCATAAATACAATAACAAGCCAAAAAAACTCAACCCATATGAAAACTCGAAAAAAAACTTGATATACAACATTAGAACCATAAAACATTTATTTTTAAATATAAAATTTATTCTTTTCTTCGCACTCATTATAATACCCTCATGTTTAAAAGTACAACACATCTTTTATTCTTTTCTCGATATTGATACCCGAGAAGCCAACAATTCTTATCCAAAACCAAAATAAAGTTAAAAAAACAGTTGGTCAAGATTCTTCCTTGATTGTGAAATTGGCGTGATTGTACACATCTAATAATAGTAGAGAATCACACAACTACTTTATAGTCTTAAGTTGGACTCTCAAAACTTTGATTATCATAGCTAACTTTGCTACGCTTGCCATGCCTTCACGTGACGAAGGTGTTCAGCATCTTTCTTTTGGGTCTGTTTTCTATTTCCTCACTTTTGCTTTGAATAATATGTCGGGAAGACTAGTTGAACTTAACCAGCATTTATAATTCACATTCTCCACGATCACAAAATTTATACCAAAAAAATACTCAGCACTCAAACTTTGTGGATAAGCTCTTCTATTAAAGACAAGGTTCCAGAATATAAACAATAAATGAAATTGTTTATACCAGATTTTTAATATTTCCATTTTAATTATTTAAAAAACAAAACAAAACAAAACACTAATAAAACTTCCATGGCTTATATAAAGGTGCATATTAGAAGGAAGATGGAAGGGTACAGGCTTGGTTTCTCCCTCTTTATCCCCATACAATTTCTTCTTCTTTTGATTTTGCCATGGAGCATTCCCCACCGGCTGTCTCACTGGATTTGCCGTTGCAGATTTCGCTTGAATGGCTGATCAGGTTTCTAGTACTAGGTAGCATGTTGCTGCAGCTGTTTCTGGTTGTTTGCGGTGCATTCAGATATCGTAGCTCAAGTGGGTTTCTGCGGTTAGTTGTGTGGTTGGCTTATCTATCTGCGGATGCTGTGGCTATCTCTACCCTGGGCATAATGATGCATTCTGTGAGTAATAAAATTGGTAGTGAGATTTATGGAGTGTGGGGTTGTCTGTTGCTCCTCCATTTGGGCGGACCAGATACTATCACTGCGTACTCCACGGCCGACAATGAACTGTGGCTGAGACACGGATTTGTAATGATTTATCAAGTTTCAATAGCAGTCTATGTCATTTATGTATCCACATTGCAAGGCTTTGCTTTGGGTGCTGCTGTTCTTCTCTTTGTTGCTGGCTTTACTAAGTACGCGGAAAGAACCGCGTCCTTGAGATTTGGCAGTTTCTCCCAAATCGTCAATTCTACACAGCCAATCTACAAGTTTATGCAGTATGAGGATAAGATAGATGAGGAAACAAACAGTGTAGAATACAATTATCTTGTCATGGGAGAGGAACATTTGTACCAGAACCTTAAGCTGAAGCTGGGTACAGGGAGCGCCGATACTCCAAGCTGGAAATCTTTGCTGGAACCTGGAGAAACAGTAACCATTAAAGATGTGTGGTTTCATGAGGGCCTGCAGCCAACGGACAACTACATTCTTTGCTTGTCTCATGCTTTATTCAAAATGTACAAGCGGAGGTTCGTAGGCCTTTTTTTTCATGAAGGAGTTCGGCCAAAGACGAGGAATTTTTTTCTCCAAACGCGCCTGCCTTGTGAGACAATATTCAGAATTGTGGAGATGGAATTGAAATTCATGTACGATATTCTCTTCTCCAAGTCTAGCAACACAGCTTTCAGTTCATATGGCACACTTTTGCGCTTTGTAAATACCAGTCTGGTGGTAGCGGCTTGCTTTCTGCTTTTCTACGGATGGAGAAGCAACCGCACACAAGAAACAGTTACATATGTTGTTATTTGTGTAGCGATTTTAGTAGAGATTGTTCAATTATGCAGAATAGCAATATCAGATTGGACCATGGTGCGGCTAGTTTGTGCGAATATCCAGCATTTCAATGGACCTCCAACGCATTGTAGCCGGTACAGTCTCAAGCTGATAAGATGTGCCATCAGTTTCCTTGGAAAGATTAGGAAGCGCAGTTGCCATCGATATTGGAGCAAGAAAATTCAGCAATACAGCGTGATAGATGTTTGCTTAAGTAGCTGCCCTCGTGTGTGGAAGATGGTAGAATGGATCCCCATGCTTCGTAAATCAATTGTGCCATGGTACATCAAAGCAAGATATATCGAGGAAAATCTTATCCAAAAGGATTTTCAAAGTTTTATTTTTCAAAAGCTCAAGGTGAAATGCTCTCCTCAACAAGAAATTGAAATCTGCAGAGGAAGAGTTTATGGCTTTGACGAGTGTTTGCTCACACCGGAATGGCAAGACCTGCACTGGGCTTCGCAATTGGAGCTAGAGGAATTAATTCTCACCTGGCATATAGCTAGCACAATTTGCGAGAGAGACGAAGGTCATGATGCAAGGTCCAATCTCCCGCCGAATGTTCGTTTCAGTCGGACAATATCAAGGTACTGTGCTTATCTGCTTGTTTCTCGAGCCAATCTTTTGCCTGTCCACGCAGATATTGCAAGAATAACCTACATAGACGTTCACTATGAAATTGTTAACTCTGATAAGAATATTCTATTGAAAGACTATGAAAGCAAAACTGCATTTGGCTTGGGCGCAAAACTAGCACGCACGCTTATGGAAAAAGTAGCAGAAGAGAGGTGGGCAATATTAGCAGAATACTGGGCGGGGTTTCTGATATACATCGCTGTTTACAACAAAGCTACACTCCACGCAGAGTGCCTCGCTGGTGGAGGTGAATTTCTGTCGCAATTGTGGGTGTTACTAGGCCATATGGGTTGCGGCGAGCAATCCGAGTCTGCGGTAACGAAGAAGAGAGAGGAGAAATCGGTGAAGGAAAAAGAAGAGGAGGAAAAGAGGAAGAAGAAAGATGATGATACTTCGAGAGAGGAAGAGAAAAAGTGGAGGAGAGAAGAGATGAAAAGTAAGAGGAGAGGGGAGGAGCAAAGCAGTAAGAAAGAAGAGAAAATGCTGGACTTGGAGCGGGGCCAGCTTTCATGGCTTCTTGAGGTCTAAAGTCGATCTAACACTCTATAGATACTATAGAAAATAATTACGTAACTAGATCTAACACTCTTCTGTTGTTATTGTCCGTGCAAGTGTTTTATTTAGTACATGCCGGTGATCTGCTGTAGCACTATTTGTCATTTCATGATATGATATGATCTTATATGTTTTTTATTTAAATGTTCCAGCAAAGATGAATGGAGATACAATTGAATTTGTGTAGGCATTCAAGAAAATTGGTTCAGAAAAAAGAGGTGAAATGAATTAAAAAGAGGTGGAATCCAAATATATAAATAATTAAGAATAATTTATAGATATTTTCATTTAATTATCTTTATTAAATTTATTGTAAAAGTTTATTAAAAATATAAATGGTTACCATTTGATTACTTGAAATTAATGATTAAATTCAAATGGTTATATTTGATTTATAAATATTTTGTGAAATTCAAACTTGGATGGGATTGAGGCACAACCAACCCACTTTAACAACCCTTCTACATTTCATTGATTAAAAATCCATACATTTATTTAATATATTTTTAAGTTAATTTTATAAAAAAAAAATCATAAAATAGTTATAATAAGATTACTCTGTTTTTATGTAAATTTTTTAAAATCTTTTAAATAGATTTAGAATAATAAATATATCTATAAAATAATATTTTTGCATATAATTTTATAAATATATTATATCAAATCAATTTTTATTAAGGAAAATGAGAACAACAATTATAAAAAGTAAAAAGTCAATATAATAAATGTATTGTATGATATATTGATTGTGAGTTATTTTTTATCTTTACTACATAATGATATATTTAATTTATTAAAAAATCTTCAAATGCTACAATAAAAGAGTGTTGGAAATGACACTCATTAAATATTTTATTTCATTTTATTTTCATCTTAACTTTGTTATCCAGTTAAATCTCCCTTCATCTACTTCTAACAAGGTTTAAAAGAAATGAACTCAAATTTTATTTTTCCATGCATGATTTCCTATGGAAATCTTAGTTGCCAATGTTGTTATATGTCTCTAGTATTGGCCTCATCAAAAATATTTAAATGTTTTTTTTATCTTTCATTTATAATTGAGAGGATCCTCCTACAACAAATTAATAAAAATGTACGAAATAACAGAATTATAAAATTAGCAGAAGCACTGAAAGGATTATATTGATTGCCGGTCATTTCGAGGGGGAAATCTCATTTGATCAAGCTCAATACAATAAATTTGTGGATGCCTTCATTGGACTCAACACTTACTTATATACTAAGTCTAAACTAAGAAACTACTACTTCCCATGAATGTGGGATAAAGCAAAATGCTCATGGGATGATTTACAAAGCATATGCATCCATAAAAACTATTACACTAACAAAATAAAGAGAAGGGGTAGCAAGGGTTCCTAACATCTCCTCCCTCTTATAAAAAATATTTATCCTCAAAGCTTTAGATGTGGGAATTGGCATTGAATCTGAAATAATGATTTCCATGTTGCATCTTTTGATTTCATTCCATCCCACTAAATTAAAACCTCTGTGATGAAGTGAGAGAAAAGTTGGAGTGTGTGCCTATCCAAAATTGCCTCTGGTTTGAGAAGGAAGGATCATTTATTATCAAGTTTTGTTAAAATATTCTGTACTCTAATGTTTGGGTCGATATCTTCCTTCAGAAAAGAGACATGAAATACTGGGTGAACTCTAGAAGAAGGTGGGAGCTCCAACTTATAAGCAACCAACCCAGTTTTTTGGAGAACCTTATAGGCCCCATGGAACTTGGGAGCCAGCTTACAATGCCCTTTGAGTTCTAGGGAGGATTATTTGTATGGTTGCAGGTGAAGAAAAACTATATCACCTACTTCAAAAGTGAACTCATAATGGCACTGATCAGCGTATTATTTCATTCAATTTTGTGCCATATGAAGATTATCCCATAGGGTGTTAAAGTTCTAATCTTGGGTTTAAAAAATCATGTCAACTGCTTGAACTAATGAACTACTAGGGGTGTATGGAAGGAAAATTGGTGTTGTTTGACCATAGACTACTTCATATGGAGTCATTTTCATTGAAGTGTGGTGGGAGGTATTGTACCACCATTCAGTGAGGGGGAGCCACTTTGCCCATTGATGTTGTTATTCTGAGGTGAAGTAATGAAGGACAATCTCCAAAAAAATGTTGACAATTTCAATCTACCCATCCATTTGGGGATGATACCCAAAACTCATCTTCAGTTGGATTTCAGTATGAAAAAATAGTTTTGTCCAAAAATGGCTGGTGAAGGTTGCATCACGATCTGAGACAATGGAAGAAGGAATCCCATGAAGATGGAAAATCTGGTCCAAAAAAATTTGGGTAACTATGGAGGTGGTATAGGGATAAATGAGGGCACAAACATGACTATACTTGGAGAGGCAATCAACCACAACTAAGATCACTATTTTCCCTCTAGATTTAGGGAGTCCCTCAATGAAATACATTAAAATATCAATCCAAATCCTAGTAGGGATGGGTAAGGTTTTGAACAACCCAGGAATGAGTGTTATTTCACCTTTATTACATTGGAAAATATCACATTCAACCACCATATGTTAAATTACCTTTTTCATTCCCTTCCAAAAGAAGTTACGACGTGCCCACTCATAAGTTTTGAAAAACCCTGAGTGCCCTATGGATGGAGAAGCATGAATTTCATATAATACAGCTCGTTGAAGATTTGTGCATTGGGAAAGCACTAGACGATCTTGGTATCATAGAGAAGCACCATCCCAAGAACAATGTAGTACTGTGGAGGGGTTAGTGGCCAATTGTTGAATGATTTAAGATAACGAAGAGTCATGGACATACCCTTATTGTATAACATCCAAATAATTTATAATAGGCATAAAAATAGCTAAAAAATAAGCTTGGTCTACAAATGTACGAGATAGAGTATCAGCCACAATATTTTCGTTGCCCTTTTTATAAGTGATTTCATAGTCATAACCCATGAGTTTGATGACTCAGTTCTATTGTGATGAGGTAGAGACCCATTATTCTAAGAAATATTTCAAACTCTGTTAATAAGTTTTGATGTAAAAATGATTCCCCATTAGATATGGTTGCCACTTCTGTACTACATGCTAAATGGCCATCATTTCTTTCTCATAAGTAGAGAGTACTAAATTCTTTCCAAAAAGGACTTTGATAATGAATATAATGGGGCATCCTTTTTGGAAGAGAACATCACCAAGGCCATTGTCGTAAGCATCACTCTCAATAGTGAAAGTCCTAAAATTTTTGGCATATCTAGAATAGGTGTAGAACACATAGCTTGTTTTGATTCGTCAAATACACACTCAGTAGCTTGTGTCCATGTAAAAGCATCCTTTTTCAATATAGCTATTAGGGGAGCTGTAATCTTCTCATAATCCTTGATAAACTTATGATAGTATCCAATCAAACCCAAAAAACCATAGAGGCTCTTGAGTGTTTGAGGATGATGCCAAATTTTCATGACAACTATTTTTTTGGGATCCACCGAACTCCTTAGGCTAAAATAATATACCCGAGATACTCCACTTCATCCTGGCCAAAAGCATATTTGGATTGTTTTGCATAGAGATGATGATTAGAGAGAAGTTGTAGTGCAAGTTTTAGATGTTGAAGATGCTCAGACCATGTTTTATTATAGATGAGGATATCATCGAAGAAGACTTGACTGAATTTCCATAGGTAGGGTCAAATTTTTTTATTCATCAATTCTTGGAATGGTGAAGGAGCATTAGTGAGGCCAAAGGGCATGACCAAAAACTCATAGTGGCCATCATATGTGAGAAAATTTGTCTTCAGGATATCATCCTCATGAAGTCAGATCTGGTGATATCCAGAGCAAAGATCCAACTTGAAGAAAAAATGAGTACCATGAAGCTTATCAATAATAGGGATCAAAAAATTATCCTTGATTGTGATGTGATTAAATGCATAGAAGTCAATGGAGAGGCACCATGACCCACATTTTTTCAGACAAGGAGAACTAGGGAAGAATATGAGCTGGTATTGGGGTGATAATGCCTTACTTCAGTAAGTCTCAAATGAGCATCTCAATCTTGGTCTTTTAGAAATGGGTAGCAATAGGGCTTGATGTTGGGAGGAATTATTCTAGGAAGGAGTTGAATATGGTGGTTCTTTGGCTGTAAAGTCGGCAATCTCACTAGTTCGTCAAAGACACATGCATACCTCTACAAAATGGGTTGCACATCAGAAGGAATAGTGGAGACCATTGATGACTACATTTCAATGGAATGGCGTTGGGCAATGACAATGTATGAAATATTTTAAAGAAGTTTTTCCATGTGATTTGAACTTATGATGCTGATAGACCTTGATTAAAAGCCTTTTAATGTGTGTTTTTGCCTATTATCTAAAAACTGCATCCAAAGTTCAGTAAAATTCCATAAGATGGATCCAAGTGTACATAACTATTGGGCTCCAAAAACATCACATCCACCTAAAGGAAAGATAAACATGTCATAATGCAAGTCATAATCAACTTTTTGTGACATTGGATTGGATGAAACTAGAGCTCTAAGTGTCATACAATGTAAAACATCTAGAGCTTGTCCTATTATGGTGAGGTGGTGACAGGTGATTGGTTGAGAAGAGTGTGTGAGAGTGAGGGTATGGTTTATCACTTGGTGGGTTATGGTTTGACTGAGGGAGCATTGGTGTGGATGGAGATGGTAGAGGGATGAGGGTACATAGCTAGAGGTGCTCCACAACAAGTGTTAGCCATTCCATCCTAAAGGAGATAGAGATATGAGGTAGGACCTATTTGAGTGGCTTGAGTTGGTTGTTATTTGAATTTAGGTTTTGATCATAATTTGCTAGTTAGGTGTAATGTGAGTGTGTGGGGGATATAGGGCATTTAAGGGAGTAGTGGATGGGGTAAGGATAGGTTTAGGTGGATTTGTGGGGGGGGTTGGGGTAGTTTAAGGAAAAAACCTAAAATTTTGGCATGGGATATTCAACCCTAGGGCTAAACCAACCATCGACATCAACTGGGTCTACCAATGTCAGCTGGCAACTGACATCAATGTCAAATGACAACCAACACTGATGTTGACTGACAACTGACATTGATGTCGATCGATAATTGGCACTAATGTTAACTAATAACTAATGCTAATGTTAGCATATAAGATCAATGTCGATCAAAATATAACTGATGTCAGTCATTGGAAACCTAAAGTGGCAAAAATAGATGCTTTATCTGGTAATGTAGGCTTGACTATCACTTGATGATGTAGTTAATAGGAATCAATTTTCAAAAATAAATATTCAACAAATCTCATGGAAAATCCACTTAAGCTCTTGAATTGGATTTATTAGTCTTAAACAAGGTTAATCAACATTTTTGCAGTTATTTGAAAAATGGCCCTCAATTAATCAAAATGGTCAAAAAGTCATATTACTATGTCATAATTTGACTAGAGAGGAACTGGAATGTGATGTTAGATGCATTGGAGCTATATTACCATTTAGGATGTTTCCAAAACCAAATAAAAAAATTATGTGATGTGTACCAATGAATTAGAAGAAAAGAGTGATCCAAAGAACTAAATGGAAAAATTGTCATTTTGACTCGAAATGATTGGATCAAAGTTAGTTGGCCCATAAAATGCATTTCCCTATTTAGGGATACTTTGACATAAACTAGCACTTGCAAGTGACAAGTTTTAACCTTTTAGGGGTTTTTATGTATTTTGACCTAAGATGTGCATTTGAGTGCAATTCGAGTAAGATTGACAATTTCAACACAAATGGTGTTAAGAATTGGATGTCTACACCATTATCACCATTGCATGTTGCAATATCTGATAGATGTGCATATTCACCATATCAATTATTTCAATTCAAGGGGGTTGTTGATTATCTCCATCATTTTTCCCATTATTCACCATCTTCAACCTTGTGTAGTTATTTTCACTCTCTATAACTTGCAAAACCAAATAACTCAATGATAAACATCCATCCTTATCATGATTCTTTATATAAAATACCTGACCATTATTCCTCACCGACATGATTCTCCATTCAACTGATGGGTAAGGTCATATGATGTCATTGATTCCCTTAAACAATCCTCCCACTTGAAATGGTCATGTCTATTTACGTTTTCATGTGGATACATCAACCTCAATCTGATTGGTCATATTGATAAAGCCATTATGCATCATGATGATATCTTTTTATTGCCATTATCATTTGATCCACATTGGATGTCTTTCCTTGTTTTTAATCTTTTTATTTTTGTGGGCCTGGTGGTCATTTGTGTCATTTTCACCTTTAGCCTGAATGATGTAAATTGGCTTCCAACCATGGGCCACTATAATAATCACACATTCAAAGCTACCATTATTGTTGGTGGTGGTAACTCCTAAATGCTTGCCATTGTAGAAGCTCCCCCATATGATCTAACTATTTAACCAATATCTTGGAACATGTAGCTCCCTGCTATCAGGGCCTCTTTTAAGTGGAAAATAAAATCATTAGTTTTAAGGAACTAGGATAGAGGATGCATGCATGGCCACCTTTCATCTAGCCTACCCATGTAGCTCTTGGGTTAGGCATGATCTATCCTCTATCCCTCACCACACTACCAATTTTATACCTTGTAGAATTTCCTTAGCCATCAAATAAATTATTTGCAAGTAGTACTTTACCACTATCCTTAAAACTCAGCTCATAGCATTGATGAACCTTGGCCAAAGTGACTATGCAGATCCTAATAGAAGCCCATTTCCTAAAAATTAGCCCGTAGAAGTAGAAATTATCTCTAGGATTCTACCCTTACACAATTTTAGAAGGTGTAACCTCCTCAGAAAGGTACCTCTTCTTTATATTAGCTCTATTGAAGGTCATTTGTGGTGTTTAGAATTATGTTTCCTTATTATTTAACCTGCCTTACCCATTTGTGTCTCTCATCCTACTAAATATGGGAGAATTATGGTAACTGTTCACCAATCTAAACCATACACTTTCACTAACACCTTCACCAAAAATGAAAACTGTTATTTTACAAAACCTTCTCCATCAACCTAAACCAACCCATGTGGTCCATCAAATTGTGCTAGCCAATTTAAACACCACTCACCCAACCCTTGTTGAACTACATTGGCCTGATGTCCATCAACTATGTCAGGGAAACTTTGAGGGCATCTTATGTTAGGGAAACTTTGGATTTTTTCCAGCATCCTTATATTTTAACATCTTCTAATAATTCTTCTTCAATTTTCCCCCATTACTAGGAGAACTACATTGGCTTGAGGTCTTTTTAGACTATGTAGGCAACACTCATTTACTAAGATCATATCAGCTACATCCTTTACTTTATTTTCCCTTCTCACCTAAAATATCCTCCTCCCTTTCTCTAAGTATCTCCTCACTACCTCCCTCCCTTCAGCTTGTCAATCTCTTTTAAGCACTTTTCTAGCTTATCAATCTCTTTTAACACAAGGACTTAAATATTTCCTCATTGGCCCCTCTTATCTCCCATAAAGCCACCACCTACTCTACTTCATTTCCCTCTTGTCACCTTTTTTTGTGCATGTTTTGTAGCTCTCTCCTCCACCCACTTTTCATGTTTTTCCCCTCTCTCATCTTCTTACCAAACATACCCTTTATCCCCTTTATCTTCTTCCACCATACTAATCCCTTACCCTTTCCCTTGAAAACCTATCATACCCCCATTATCACTCTTATTTCCTTACCAATTCCACATCATCTTGTTCCCTTACACACTAATGGACACTTTTCCTTCATTCTCTTCTTTACTACCACCTTCTTACTAGCTTTCCATTGCTTCTCAACCACTTTCATTCTCATTTTCAATTCTTTTTTTCTCTTTCCCATCTTTTGAATCTATCTTAATTTATATTTATTCTAGAATCCCTTTTTTTCTTGTGTGTACCACCACTCTCTGTCAATTTGACACTCTCCCCACATTTTCCATTTTTTCCCTCCATAACTAGCTTCTAACTAGGTCTTTATCCTTTGAGAAGCCTTCCATAATTTCCCTTTTCTTCTTATTAGTCCTATCCTTTTGCACTTTGCATTCCCATTTTCCTCTTTCCATCTCAATACTCACTTGTATTTTACATTTGTGTGAGTGTCTGTGTTTTATATCCTACTTCAATTCTTCATTTTCCTTCTTATCATCTTTGATCTTCATTCCTTATTTTCATCTCATTCACTCTCATTGTGTTTCCCTATTTCTTCACCACCTCACCACTTTTTAGCTTGTCAGTCTCTTCTAATCACCCATTTAGTTTGTCAATCTCTTATAACAAGTTGATTAATGTATACCTTATCTCTTTAGGTTCTTACCCACCCATCCTTCACTTCTCCTCATTTTTATTAACCCCTTTCCCATTTTCCATGCCATTCTTATCTCTAGCACCACCCTTTGATTTGCTTCATTATTCCTCTCCTTGCCTATCATCATCCATGCTTACTTGGTCATGTCTTCACCTACATCTTCACTCTCCTATCATCCTTTCATGTCCTTATTTCACTCCTTTTTCCTCATGTTTCCTTTTCTTCCATGTATTTCCTTATTTTTCATTTTCATCACCAAACTATTTTCTCTTTGGTCTTTTTTTAGACTTGTTTTCCAACCTTTCATGGCCTCCCATATCCATCATCCTCCCCTTACCCTTCATGATTTATACACTTCTTTCCCCATCCTTTTTAATTTTCCAATCTATTATTTTTTAGTGCATTCCTCAAACCCCCATCTTCTACCTTTTATTTTTCTTCTCTTTTCTTCATTTCATTTCATTTTTTCATCTCCCTTGATTACATTTTGTGTTCTTCCTAACCTTCTTTTTTCTCCTCCTATATGTCCATGCCTGGATCATTCCATCCTTTTCCACCTTCATCTTTATATGTGACCTCATTGTTTTGTTAACCTATCTTTTCATCCATCTCTTGGTCCACCTTCACCTTATCCCTTGTTGGATTCCCTTTATTTTCTCCCATTCAACCTCCACCTCTTCAAAGTATAGACACCAATTGTCCCACTTATATGTACATCTCCTTGTCTGCTTCCTTGTGCCCTCAATGACCTTGCTTTAATGCACAAGATATAGTTAGGTTCATTACTTCAATTCCATCCCTTTCTTCCTTTAATGCCTTTTCATGTTAAGCTTAAAACCTCATTTTTGTCTCTCTCTAGCTACTTCCTTCACCCTACCTATCACCATTTTTTCCTTTTAAACCCTCTACCCATTTTGGCACTTATATGATCACAACATATTACATGTTATGGCCATGAATGTCTTCCATTTTATTTTGGTTTACTGTGAGATATATATTGATCCTATGACTCTATAACACAATCGACCATGCCTAAAATCTCATATGACCCACAAGTGAGCATGAGCACCACCAACTATTAAGATGCAAATTCCTTCCCCATATCCTCTGGTCTTGAGTATTTTGAACCCCTTTTACTTTGACCTTTTAATATGTTAGAATCAACACTAAAGCAACCTTTAAATGGAAGATTTGGGGTACCTACTTGTGGATGCTAGTTATACCCTCTCATGTGACCTACCTCCCAACCAATAATTTCCCTTGATTCTCCCTACCTAGCCTATATCTTCCTATGCACTGTAATATCCCTACTCTTTAATTACATTCCACCTAGTAACCTTTTTATAAGAGTCACCTCTTCCACCAAACTATTTTCCTCCTTAGTCTTATTTAGACCTATTTCTCCCACCTTCATTTTCAACTCCCCAAGCTATCTATCTTTTTACACTCTTCTTATATTTTCCCTCTTAGTTTTCCATTTATACCATTTATTTTACTTTTTATT
Organism: Torreya grandis; assembly: GCA_037957365.1. Classification (NCBI taxonomy): domain Eukaryota; kingdom Viridiplantae; phylum Streptophyta; class Pinopsida; order Cupressales; family Taxaceae; genus Torreya; species Torreya grandis. The sequence goes on along the minus strand of JARHVA010000067.1, from coordinate 8,908,747 downwards.
TAAACCTATCCCCTCATTTAATTAATATTATTATTATTCACCTCACTCCATATTCAAAAACCCCCCAAATTTTTTCTTTGAATTCCCTCAAAACTTAATGGTTACTTATTTTAGGGCTCCAGTGGCTCAAGGGTCAAGGGTTTGAATCTTCACCACTTCTCATTTACCCACTCTACCACTTTGCTTCCCTGAATCATTGAATAACACCCTTCCATTACCTGTTAATGACATTTTATTGAAGTGTACACAATGTCATCTTATTTAGATGGTGATGAAAGAACCCATTGGGTCGCTATGGATATTTGAGTAGTGCCAAATTTTATAAAGCCTGGTAAAGCATATTTCTCCCTTTTTTAATATGGTGGTATAAATTTCACACTTAAACCTACTTATCCATGGTTACAGATTCCTTTTTCATAGTTGAATAAATCATCTAATTACCTCCTAGGTAATATCATCCTACCAAACCAATCAATAAATTTTTTGATAGCTATCTTATCCACCCTTTGGAGATTCCCTTTCTCCAACATCTTTCAACCAAACCTAACTGCATGATACATCAAATTGGGGCACTCCTCACCTCCAAAAAACTAAATTAGGCTTGAAGTTCATTTTGGACATTATGTCCATGAAACTATGTAGGTAGCATCCACTTGCCTAATACATATTGAGTTCGCTCGACCACCCCATTCTAACAAACCAACCCACTTGCCCATGTCCACCTTGATGTTGGCCATTTTTGACCTGACCTTTTTTCATGTTTTGTGATAACCTTGCCTTGGTATTTTTGAGTAAATGAACTATACCTACCATGTTATACTTTTTACATCCCACCTCATGTGAAACTAGATCATTTGTATTATTATGCAAGAGCACTTCCTACCCTAGATACCTATGAACAACACTGACCTTATCTAGATGACTCTATAGGCTTAATCCATTCAACTATGACTAACATTGTGGACCAGTTACCCTATCATATATCCATATAGAATGTGAAATTATTTTTATCAACATTGGTAGCTTTAGTCTTTACACAATCTTAACTATCACACTTAGTTGCATTTTATCAACTCATTAGCATTTCACATGCCTAGCTACCTTTTGGCACCACCTAGTGCCTCCCCACCAACTGCTTATCAAAATTGCACACAATTTAGCCTTTTCACATTAAATCTTATTTTAAGGGGGAACACCTCCTCCCATAATCATAGAACCCTAACCTTCAACCAAGTGATTCATTTTTTTGTAGCTTGTTAATTCAAATCTGCATAATAAAAAAGGAGAAAATATAGACATTAGAAAACTACACACTTAAAATTTTTAATGAATAAATACCTAAATACCCCCTAAAGACCCCCAAACCTCCTTAACCCTTAACCAACCCTTATTAACCTAACCAAATAATTATTTTCCTATTCATATAATATTATTCAAAAATACTATTTAAAAATACTATTCAAAAGTACTATTCTCTATCACTATTCACTATGGGACCCATTATAATTATTCATGATGACATGGAAAGTGACATCTCATGTGACATGGAAGGTGATTTTGGAGTTGATATAGCAAGTGACATGGCTTAGAAGTGAGGTGGCTTGATGTGGGACATCACACCCCACCTGGGACGCTTTCCCAAGGTGCTTAAAGACCTCATTTAAGCATCACAAAGGTCTCCCTTGAAATATGGAAAATTTACCTTTAAGAGGTCATCATTCAACATGTATTTTTCCTTCACACATGAAATTATCCTTAAAAATGAGATACCTACCTCTTTAGTGCTTTGGAAAAGATAAAGGACACCCATTTTTGACTTTTTAACCCAAATAGGAGACCCATGATCAAGGTGGGAATCCCACCACCCTCACATTTTGACTCATTAAAGCACCCACATGGAAACTGGAACCAAATTATTTGTGCCATATTTTTAAGTGCTTAGATGAAGACAAGAAAGGGTGGTGAAAATTCTTTGGCATCATTTAGACCCACGTACATGATTCCCATTCAAAATTAGATTCATGTGCAAGGTGAGAGACACACCAACCCAAATGGGAGACCCATGATCAAGGTGGGAATCCCACCAACCTCATATTTTGACTCATTTATGCACCACATAGAAAATGGTTCCACATTTTGTGTGTAATCTCTTTAAGTGCTTGGATGAAGATAAGACAGGGTGGTGAAAATTCTTTGGCCTCATTTAGACCCATGTACATGATTCTCATTCAAAATAGGATTCATGTGTAAGGTGGGAGACACACCAACCCACCAATTATCAAGGTTGGAATCCCATCAACTTCATATTTTGAATCATTCATACACCACATAGAAAATGTCACCACAGTTCTACTATTCCTTCTTTTAGCATGATTCTTCACAATAAATGCTACAAATACCCCCCTCTCCTTCACCCAAGGTTAAGTGGGAAGTTAGTATTTTGTTATTAAAATCTTGTTTCAAGTATTTGAAAGAGGTCATAATTTTGGAGGTCAATCACATATTGGAGGAAAATAATTAAAATCAATGAAGCTCTACTGAAATTTCCTCAAGACATCTTCAACAACATCATCATCAACAAAAACATTCTTCTTCAATATTGGAAGGTAACATCTGATTTTGTTTATTAAATTTAATTTTATCATCCCATTGGATTTTTAATATCTTCATCCCCACCTATCCATTTTTTCCATTTTTCATTTGATTATCTCAATCCATTTGCTCCCTTTCAATCTTTTATCCATTCACACCTTTGCCATTTTTACCCTCCTTATCCTCTTCCCCTTTTGCCATCTTAACTACTTACCTTCTTACCTAATCAACCATTAACCCATTTATCCCATTTGAATCTATAACTTTTTATTACCTTGACCTTTTATAAACCAACCAAACCACCTTTCTTTAATTCCTTGTTAAATTTCGAAACCAAAACCATAACCTTGCTTTGATTAATTTTCAGCATTAGTTGCTTTATTTAGTCATTGTTTTTAAAGCACTTAACTTTCTTGTCTTAATTTAGTTATTTATATATATATATATATATATATATATATATATATATATATATATAAATTTAAGTTATTTGTTTTTTTAAATACAAGTATATTTCCTTTTTATTCACAAACTTAAGTGTTAAAAGTAGGTGAATTGACAATCTCCTAGAAAACTTTCGCTTCTAAGATCTAGCTCACGCTAGACAATCCACCTAAATACTTATCTAACTAAAACGTTTTTTGGTATGATTTATTATTTTAGGTCATTATTCCATATATAAATAGGATTTATCACAAATTCTAGATACAACATGTGCACATTCAATAGGTATTCTTCAACACACCCTTCTTAACTAGTTTCTTCTTTTCATACTTAAGAAAAAGTGAAAATTAATATATAATTTTTTGACCTCCTAGAGGATAGGTGGTGCTCTCATATTGTATGGGGTAAGATAATATCCTCATGTAGACATGATCAAATCTCAAGCCATTGCTTATATTTTGATGACTATCATAGTATTAGGGCCAATGTAGATGTTGTGGTCATTATAGTATCCAAGCAAGACTTATACAATCTCCTCCAAGTCATTAAAATTAGGAATGCATAGTAGGTTCTCGATGTCAATGTTGTGAAATTATTGGGGTACTATAAGATCCAATGGTTATGCAACATCAATAGGATTTAGGCAAAAGATTTTTTACTCTTTCACTCAAAGGAAATTAAATGGATCTAGATCAATGAATTTTATTTGTCAAAGTGCTAGGTCGATGCCCATTACTTCTTTCTCATCATTTATCAAATTGAAAATGAGTTGAAAATAATCCATGATCTCTGAGTGATGAAATTGAAAATATGTTGGCTCTTTATTTCATAAAAATTAACTCATCTCTTTAAACTTTAGCTTGAGAAAATCTTTTCAAAGATAAAATACAAAATTGGTCTGTAACCTTATGCCTTTATAGATTGTGTGCCTATTGGTTTCCACATAAATGTCATGTTGAGCTAGCCATTTGACATTAATGCAAATGTCGATGTGGAAAATCTTATTTGATCTATAAATTAATGTAGTTAGTCATTAGCGCATGCATCAAGATACGTTATTATGTTCTATGTTATCCATATTATAGTATGAATGGATGATGTTGACCAGCCATTGATTTGGTGAATATTAAGTTAATTAAACCTTGGATTAGTAATAAATACTTTAGGATGACCATTATAAAACAAATATATTAGCTGATGTGACTTACCCATGCATTTCCTTGACTTAATTGATTTCTTTCACTCCTGCTAACATCCATGATGGTACACCTAATTTTTTTTGTGTATGGTTGGTGCATGTTATGCTTGTTATTGTTATTTATAAAAGCTAATAAAGAGATCATCTAAAAACACACATGCACACAAACTATAAACACACAAGAAAACATACATAAATGAGAAATCCTAATCTATTTGGTGTTACTCAGTACCCACTCACTTAGCATAAAGAGATTAATTAATACTATTGGTGGTAGGGCTTAAGCCTACATCCGTTCATCCACCCTAGCAAAATGATTCCCTATTGATCTCTCAAAACCATGGTTATTTGATATAAAATTTCATGTATAATGTAAGGTCTTTTCTATCTAAACTATAATTTACCCAGAAATGCTCTGAAATGACTATCATATAACAAAATTGGTTAGTCTTTGTGAAATTCATTATGGTGTAAATTCATGTCATGCCATGATTTTTGACTCTACTTATGAACTTCCTATGTCCAATATGCTCTACATTGATACTCATCCATCCTATTTAGTTTGAAAATCCTATTGGTGAGAGACTCACGATCCCCTAGTCTCATGACCATTGCAATGTATATACTGGGTACCAAGTATTCCATTATCATTACTGCTTCGAGCCCATAGACCAACTAGAATGGAGTAAAACATTTATCCCTCTTATATTGCATGCAATATGCCCAAAGAGTTGTAGGAATTTGATCTTCCCAATCATCTCTCTTGACATCATATATTTTTATAAATATTTTCCCAACACTTTATTAGAAGCCTCAACTTGGCCATTAGATTATGGATGGTACATGGTACTTTTATTATAAGAGATAATAAATTATTTAGTAAGAGATTTAATGGTAGTGCTCAAGAAGTGTGTCCCTCAATCACTAACTAGATTGATGGGGCATCTAAACCTTGTAATGATATTCTCTTAAAGAAAAAATTTTGCATCTTTTTCACCATAGCTAGGTGTCATAGTAGTTTCAACCCATTTGGTAAAGTGATCTGTCATAGTGATAATATACCTTTCTTTACTACATTTACTTAGTGGATTGATAGGTCCAAAAAAATCAATTCCCATTGTTCAAAAGTGTTTTTAATAACAAAGGTTGTAAGGGTATTTCATATTTTTGTAGTGGTTTACCCATATGTTGATAGATTTTGTAATGTTTCACTACTCTATGTGTATTCTAGAAAGGGTTCAGACACCATAAGCCACTTTGTAACAATTTCTTGGTAGTAGCATCTCTGGAAAAATAACCTCCTGATATTTTTTGGCATGCCTCCTATAAGAGATATGGTCACTCATGTTATAGAACTACCCTACATAGTACTTCATCCTTCCTCAAATGATACAAGAGCCCATTAATAATAGTATATGGAAAATCTATGGTGACAAACTACTTCTTGTGTCTTTCTTGGTAGTGCATAGGGAATACTCCTTATTTGAGGAAGTTAGAAATTTCTTTAAAATTTTTGAAGATCACAAAAAACATGAAATAGATGGGCATCAAGAGAATATTCCTATAGTACTTCTCCATTTATGATGTGACTGAGATGATTTAGTCCAACAATTTCTCTTCTTGGCTTGATGTTAATGCAAAATTGGAATTCTTGTAATAACATCAACCATTGATAAATTCATCCTCAAAGCATCAGCTTATTTACAATGTAGCACAAAGATTGATGATCCATGAAAACTACAAATGGTGTCACAAGAAAATAGTGTCAAAAAATTTGTAGTGTGAACACTATAACCATTGCTTCCCTTTCATTTGTTATGTAATTATTTTCTAAATTAGACAATTTTTGGATTGCAAAATATATGGGGTGGTCTAATCCATCATTTTCTAGTTGTGCAAGCACATCACTGACTGTGATACCATAAAGCATCAATGTGAAAATTTAAGGGCTTGATCTAATCTAAAAAGATGAGAATAGGTGTAGTGACCAGTCTCTCCTTGAGTTCTATGAAGGTTGCTTGACACTCATAATTATAGATAAACTTCACACTTTTTCATAGTAAATACACCAATGGGTATTAAATTGTTGTATATCCCTTGAGAAAATTTTGATAATACCCTATATGGCCAAGAAAATATCTCACTTATGTGGAGCAGACTGGGGGAAACATACTCATAATGACTATAATTTTGGCCTGGTCTACCAAAATGCCTTCACTACACACTACATGACCTAAAAAGACACTAAAAGTTGTTAAAAATAAGCATTTTTTCAAATTTAGGGAAATGCATAGAGCTTGACAACATTCTAACATGAGGTAATACTTGAAAAAAAATTCTTTAAATAAATAAAATACTTCCCAATCATCAGGATAAACTTCTAGGAAGTCTTGAATAAAATCTTTGAACACAGTCACCACTGTTAAAAAAAACTATAGGGGCATTCTTGAGGATAAAAGGCATTACCTTGTACACAAAAGGTACCCAATCTATAACAAAATTCATTTTAGCTTTGTCTTCTTATGCGGTGGTTATTTGATGATAGCCACTAAATCCATCCATGAAAGAGTAGACTTCATGACCTATGATAGATTCTAATTATGAAGGGAAAGAAATATAAATCATCACACATTTGTCATTAAAAATATGATAATCACCACATAATCTGATCACCCATGTTTTCTTAGGTTTCACTATCATGGGACTAACCCAATCATCATTTTCTATAGGATAGATTATACCTACATCTTGCATTCTATTTAGTTTGGCCTTCACTTTCAAATTCATGTTTAGATTCAAATTATAGGGCCATTTATTTATAATTTATGCATACTCACTGAGTTTAATATGTATTTTTCCCAAGGATGGATTGAATTCTCTAACCTAAATTTTTTTAAAGGAAAACACATCTTGATAATCCTGTAGAGTTACATGGCTTTTGAAACTTTTGATTTAGTACAATAGTCACCTATATGTGTCATTTTAAGAATCTCCTTACTTTAATATTTGCCACGTGATTTTTAATAAATTTTTAATAAATCTTATGCTTTTATCTAGTAACATATTCTTTTAGAATTTTTTTCCTTTCTTGTTATGGAATTTATATTTTGTGCATCTTGTCTTCTTTAATACATTTTGTGATTAGGACTTTTACTAGGTCTACTAGTCATTCAGGTTCAAACAATTCAGTCAAATCGATATCACCATCAATATTAAATATTCAATTTCTTCCTCTTCGTCCTATATTTAGTGACATGGTTACATAAGAGATTGGTTTTCCATCTTGGAAACTTTATATCTTTGTAATGTTGTATTTAGATCACATGTTGTGTTCTTCTATGTAGTGGATTTTATTATAGTGCTTAAATATTCTGCATACCCATGGCATAGGAAATTTCTGATATTTAGTAGCACATTATAAACCAAAAGATTCTCATCTTTAAAGACAAAAGTATGTATGAAGTTTCTCTATGTATACACATAATATTTTCAAATTTTATCAAATATTAATGCTTTACATCTTGCAAGAACTCATCGAGACTCAATCTCTCTCAGTGCATGACCTAAGGGGTGCACCCAGAAAGGGGTGAGAAGACCTTTAGTGCTTTGTATGATTTTTGTCCCTTATTTAAACATTATTACAAATCCAACTAGTTCTTAAAACCTTTCCCTAAGTTGTTTCTCCTTCCTTACATAGTTGTCTAGTCTTTTTTCCTATTTACATCCTTCATTTCCTTGATTGGCACCCTTTTGACCTATTCAGCATACTAGGTTGACCTAGTCAACCTAGTAAAGTTTAAGGACCCTTTTCTCTCTTTTAGTTTGTTAGCCTTTGGGCTGACCTAGCACAGACCTAGTGAGTTAGCCTGAAAACGTGCTGGGTCCACCAAATTGACCTAGTATAGTTGACATATCTAAATGATTATAGTGTAAGTTTTTCCTATAAATACAAGGTCATTTCAGTCATTATTAATATATGCAATAAAGATATTATTTGATTTCACTTCTTCACAATCTGATCTTCCACCATTCTACTTTAGGAGACTTACCTTAGGTTTCTTATTTTGGAGAATCTAGTCTTGTGGATAGGTATTGGATGCTTTAGCCTAGAAAAGTGATCCGTACAAACCATAATAACCTCTTACAAAGCCCCATTGACCAAGGGAGAGATTGAGTCTTGATGGGTTCACATTTAGGCGAGTATATTCTAACTTGCGTCTCCTCTCTTTTAGTTGATAGAAGTAGCATAAGTGTTGGCTCAAATAATATTACTCTTCATGTTTCAAGTATTAGAGTGTTACTCATACTTTATTTGAGGTTTTCTATACATGTTGTGATTGCTTTGATTTGATAACCCCCACTTTATGCCACAATATTTGGTGTGCACTAGATTATATTTGCTTTTCTTGTTATTAGATTAGTAAAATATTAAATCATAGGACTCATTTAGGGTTATTATATGATTATGTTAGACTATAGGATTTAGAACCCTACCTCACATAGTGTATTGTGAAAAGTGATCCCCTAATCAGGTCTAGTGGATCCTCACATTGGCCATGCTCTTGTTTAGCAACTATATGGCCCCAATAGAAAGTGTAGGTGTGTTATATCTCATCTAATCTAAGATTGATTTATGGATATGATGCATTTCTAATTACATACATTCTGTAAACTTGATGTGAATCAAACCCTTGTAAAATTTCTTTTACTTTTTTTATTTTTATTCATCATTTTTTTTAATCATATCTTTATTGTGCTAGCTTGACCATGTTGACCCAGTTATTTATCTCTATGCATAAGTTAATAAGAATAGGCAACTAGATCGACCAACTCAACCTAATTTAGGTTTCTAAAACTTGTAAACTTCTATTTAGATAACTGGATCGACCAACTTGACCCAATACAAGTTTTTTATGTTTTCATTCTTCTAGTTTAATCTACTAGGTTGACCTAGTGCATTTTAGCACTTTTTTATTAGGTTCCTATATAGCTTGATTAATGATCTAGACCTAGTTTATAGCTTTTTGCCAATTTTTTCCAAGGTTCTTGATCAACAATCTTATTCATTTTCATCTCTAATCTACCAAGGTCAATTTATATTTCTCTATATATTTCCTTTTCTATATTTCCTTTCATAGTTTTAGTCTTTAAAAATGCCCCTGCATAGTAAACTAGGTCAAAACTATGGACCTAGTTCTATGTTTTATGAAATAACTAGGTTGACCTGATCAACTTAATTCACTTTCAAACTTCAATTTCATGGTACAGGTTTGACCCCATAGAACCTATTCTATATGATTATCCATATATTTTCTCAAATATACCTTGTTTCAAAGTTGAAATTAATCATATATGTTAATCACATCTTTATTTTAAGTTGCTTGCATGCTTAAAATAGCTCACATAGTCTAATTAGGGTATTTTTAATTAATCACTTAGCTATACTATTTATATTCTTTTATACAAATTTCTTAACCACCTAAACATCAACAAGCATTTAAACATTTTCTTACCGAGGTCTACCTATTTGTATTTCATCACCAAGGGGGAAGCTGACTTGATCCTCTAGTCAAGTATACAGTGTGGTTAATGGTATATTTTGGATAAGCACCCATTACGTTTATTATTCTAGTGTGTGAAGTGAAGGGGTGGAGACTAATACAAAGCCTATATAATTTCCACTACAATCCCTTTCATCCTAAATTTACCTAAAACTATCCATAGATTGTTATCTATTACCTTGCTTACATCTAATTTCCCTTTATATTTAAAACCATTCTTAATAATCTAATCAACATTCTAGGTTTACCAAGTATCTAACTTTACTTTCAATTTGTCTACTTTCTCTTTGATCAATTGTGTGTTCAAAATCTTGCATTGGCTAGCATTAGTGCAATATTTTCCTTTGTGTGCATCAATTGGATTGGCCAACATAAATTCAATTGATTTTGTGTTTCCTTTTTTCACTTACTTTCCTAGATTAGCTAAAAATTGTCTTGTTTCATTTCCAAGCTTGTTATCAATCTTTTCCTCTTCCTTATTCACTTTACTAGGTCAAACTAGTTAGCCTAAATTTTTTTTGGCTTCTGTGTACTACACTAAATCAACGTGGTCGACCCTGTATAGTATACAATCTCTATTTCCTACACTAGGTTGATCTAGTTGACCTAGTATTATTTCCTTACTTTCTTTTTTTTCAATCTAGTTTCCCATTTCTCCAATTTTGCATCTTATTCATATATATTTAGTCAGAATGAGGTATCCTATTAGAATCTTTTTGGATAACCTAAATACATTTGGATACTATATGGGATGTTCATTCCTACCTCTCTTTTCCTCCTAAGAGAACCATCACTCTTAGGGAACCTATTTTCCTCCCATGTATGAACTATAACATGGTACAAATAACACCTCAATATGAATATGATATATCTAATCCTTTCCATACTTATAAATACACTTCTCAAACTCTCCAAATCAATGTGGGAGTGATTGATATAAATCTATTTAACAATCCCACTAATAACCCTTCTTCTAATAATCCTCCCCATAACACTAATTCGGGGAGTGCTCCAACCAATACTAACTCACCTCCCAATACAAACCAACTCTTATCTCAAGTCATTTAATAAGTGACATCATATACAACTCTAATACTAACCAAATGATGCAACTTCAACAACATTTAATCAATGTGTCTAATCAAAATCTAACTATTCATCCTCAAACTAATCCTAATTATATTCCTCCACCTCTTAAGGATGCCTCAGGTAATGTTATTCCTCAAACCATAATAAATAAAAAGATGCTTAAAATTATTCAAATTGAGCCTTTAATTCCCTTCATTGTATCCATTTATATTGGTAATATAAATCCAACTATCAAATTTGATGGGACTAAATACCTTGCTTTATTCCTCAAAGCCTTTGGCAACCTTTACAAAGAGTGGATCCAAACTAATACATTTTCCATAACTAAACTATTAGTCAAAACTTTAATTTGTGATGGACTAGAATGGTATAATCAACTTCCTCTACATTTTTTTAGGAAATTTGAAGATTTGTTTAATCTTTTGTTAAAGAGTTTCAACATAATGATCTTCCTAAAAATTGTCTCATTTATTTCATAAATGCTAAACAATCTCCTAATGAATCATCTCATGAATTTATTAAAACATGGAAATATTTATCTCATAAATTTGATCATGATATGACTAATGATAATTTATTCAAATTGTTTATTGCCACTTTGACTCCCACTCTTCAATACAAGGGTTGACCCTTTGCCCCTCAAACTCTCAATGAAGCTTTTGATTAAGCTAAGCTTCAAGACTTTCTTATGAAGAAACTTGAACCCAATCATAAAATTATTAAAGGATATTTTCAAACATCTAATTATATCACTAGTAATACTCCCCAAATGAAACTTGAAGTTGCCAAATATGATATTCCTTTACCATCTCACATACCTATTTTGGTTCAAAAAATGAAACAATTTTTACTACCCTCAAAACCTTTCATTTATCCCAATTCTCCTCCTAAGTGTTATGATCCCACTCTATTATTTTGGTTCCATGCCAACATTGGGCATTCTCATGAATCTTTTAGAGGGATCACCAAGTGTGTTTTTTCTTATATGCTCAGTGACTTATTCAACCATGAGGATATGATCAAACTTTGTCATCAAGAGTATGTTGTCAGATCTCAAAAATGACAAATATTTAAATATTCTACTTCTAATAATAAAGAATCTTCTTCAAATAATAATCAATCAAATGTAAATGATGTTTTTTCCATTGATGTTAATTATGACCTATATTATAACAAATCTCAATATGTTAACATTACTAAGGTTAATTATCGTCATAAACCAGCTCACAAAGATTATGTTACCAAGCCTAAAAAACATGTTTAGAAGAACAATTGATTAAAGATACTACTACCAATCATGATGATTTGGAAGAACCTAAGGAACAACTTCCCCCTTATGATCCTTCCACCACATCTATACCTCCTAAATCTAATTTGTATTCTAAACCTCATACTAGTTCTTCTAAATCACATTGGAATTTTCTTGAAGAACTCAACTCTATGCCTTGTAAGATTCCTTTTATGGAGTTGGTTTGCACTTAAACCTATCATTATAAATTTCTTATGTAATAACTTCAAGAAATACAAGATCCATCTTCCATAGATGAAGAACCATCTTCTATCGATTCTCAACCAACTAATGTTAACACCATTGGAATTATGTGTCCTTCTTCCAAACCTTCCATTCAATTTATTAAAGAGGACATGATCAATGACAAAATTATATTTTATATTGATTATCCACCTCTATTTATCAAATTAGCCATTAATACCACCCTTATATAAAAAATTTTAGTTGCTAAAGGTTTTGGTATTAATGTCACATCCTTATGGCTCATACAATAACTTGGTTATAATAAATATCATGTTAAACAAGCCCATCTTACTTGTCATGGCTTTGAAAAGACCAATCAAAATCCACTTGGATGCAGTTGACTTCTATTGACCATTAGACCTAAGACTATCAAAACCAAGCTTATGGTCATTGATCTTCATTTATCTTATAATATTCTTATTAGTCTTCCATGGACTCTTCAAATGAGAGCCATCACTTCTTCTGGTAGTTAGTGTTTTAAATTTTTACATAATGGAAAATGTTACAAACATGAAGTTGAACCCAACCCATGGAGCATCTAGCTTCCCAATCCTAAGCCTCAATATCAAATTCCTATCAATCCTAAAATCAATAGTGCTCTTTTACCTAAGTTCATCAACATGAATCCTAATCTTCAAGTTACTCTCATATATTTCGATGATGATGAGCCCAATGAGTTACATCATACTTGTAATACTAATAATCTACCTTCATATATTTTAGATTGGCTTCTTATTTCTCTCTTACCCAGAGATCATACTATTACTATCATGGATGAGATTACCAATTTTCCCCCTCCATGCAATGCTCAATAACCATCTTTACCTAAAGATGCCTTCACTTGTAATGATTTTGGAGTGGATAAATTATTCCAAGATCCTCTCACCATGTCCCCTCATATATTTAGCAACATTGGGATTTCACCATCTAAAACTCCCCTTGATTCTCAAGCATGTATGATTTATCCAACATATGCTGACAACTATGTCATGGTCTAAGATCAATATAGAGACTTGGATTTACAACATTATCAAAATATTTTTTCCTAAATTCATGCCTTTAATTGGGATGTACATACCATTTATACACATCATTATTTATATCTTTAGGGTCATGTACCTCCCACCAATTCTCCACTTATCAATACTCCTTGGGTGGTAGAACAAATTACACCTTCAAAACCTATAGATGCTCCTACATCTTCTCTACCTCCTTTGGATCATATAATTTTTTTAGATTCTTCTCCCATCATTGAATCTATCAACACTCCTATCCATTTGGATCCTTCTTCTTCATCTAATTCTGAAACTACACTAGATGTTAAGGCAACCGATGTTAGTTAGATTCATTCTAAATATGATGACCATGGCAATCAAATTCTAGATATTGAAGTAGATGTCAAATATTATGGTCCTCTTCCTCTCTTACCTAGTGATGAAGCTATTCCTGAGTTACTTCATGCTCTAGAACCTTAACTTCCTCGATAGTATCATAAACTTGAAAATTTAAAGAATACAACTCTTTGCTTCAACAACTTCATCGTTAACATTGATCCTAAAATAAATCTAATTTCAACCTTGCCTAATACACCTTAAAATTTTTAAGACAACAATGCCATGTTCATCAAAGAGACAGCTCATATTAATTATGGTTCCCCATCTTCTCCTCAACTAATCATAGTTTCTCAAGAACTCTCACCATCTGAGCATGACACCTTTAGATTATTCTTTGATAAATATCAATAGGCATTCACTTGGTCCTACCAAGACATGTCTAGCATTTACCCTAGTATTATGTTTCATAACATCATCACTTATCCTAATGCTAAGCTATTACATCAAAAGAAATAAAAATTCCCACCTAAAATCACTAACCTATGTCATAAGGAAATCATTAAACTACTAGATTTTAAATTCATTAAACTATTGGATTATTTTGAATAGGTTTCTAACATTGTTCCCATTTAAAAGAAGGTCACTATGGTCATCCAAATTTGTATTTATTTTCATAACCTTAATCTTGCTTGTCCTAAGGATAACTTCCCCTTACCTTCTATTTCAATTAATGTTTGTTCATTTCTTAATTTGGAAGCAAGTAATGAAACTAGTAGTAGGGTGTGAAGAACAATACCTAGTAAAAGTGTGTGTGTGTGATCTAAACGATGGTGAAAACTCCTCTTTAGCTTGGAAATAATAACCTATAGATAATAAAAATACTATAAAAAGGGTTTGTTAGATGGATGGTTGAGTGCATTACCTATCATGAGATAGATCTAAAAAGCATGAGCTTACTAAGAGGCTGTCAATATACTATTTATAATAGTTAAGTTGATACCAATGAAAAGAGATAATACTTGTATTTAATAGCTGAAAAGTAAATGCATGTAAGATGAGATTAAATCAAATTGATTGTCTAATAAAATGAATAAACATATCAAAATTAGGTCAATACTCATGCTAAGATAGTTGGGGTCAGGTTTAAAAAATCTAGGAAGGCTCTATGAATAGATAGGAACATAAAAAATAAGGTTTAGTTAGGGTGAAGGGGGTGAAAATAACTTGTTATTTTCTATGATAGTTATCGTCAATGGTTAGGTAAACTATCGATAGTTGGGATAACCATTGGTGGTTGGATAATTAGTGATGGTTTAGGTGACCATCAATGATTGAGCTAACCATTGGTGGTTACCTATGTGATTTTGGAAAGGATCAAAAAAGGATTATAGATTGGGTAGTTAGGTAAACATAGGTTTGTTATGTATTGGAAGAATGTAAAATAAGACATTGATGGGTCTAATAGGGTAGGGAGGTTATAAATGGAATATAGATCAAATAAAATAAATAAGAGATACATGTAACTTAATGGTGGAGGGCTGAAATAATTTGGCTAGAGTGACAATACTTTGACATTTGAAAGTGATTTCAATAGAGGTTCAGGTCTCCATTGATGTTGCTTTCTTGTTAAAGGGACACTAGATACCTATATGAAAGATATCTTAGATGCATATTGCTAGATTTATGGATCCTTTTCTTCTCCCACTTCTCTCTTTTTATAAGATGAAGTTACCATATGTGCAAGAAGTTACTAATTAGATAGAGGATAAAGTTTTTAATTATGATGTTTTAAAGCTAGTTTACATCACAAAATGGAAGTTTCTAAATGTGCCATGCTTATCTCATGTAACTGATAATAATTTTAAAGTAGGCTTAAAATATGTGACCATTGAAATTTAGGCTAACCATCAATAGTTAAGTTGACCATCGATGGTTAGGTTGACCATCAATGGTCAAGATTCTAGAGGAAAATAGGTTAAAAGAATGTGAATTAAAAAGTTAAGATAGTAAATTAATAAATGGGCTAAGTCAACTAGGTGGTCAGCTAGTCTCAAAGTTGGGTAAGGTATTTAAGGTGTTTTGACATCTAAAACTATGCAATTTTCAAGTGTCTATATTTTTCCCCATTTTGTTATGTGACTTTGAATAAACAAGCTACAAAAAAAATATATATTGTTAGTCAAGGTCTAATTGCCTTGAGTATGGGAGGAGGTGTTCCCCCTCAAACTAAGAGTTGATGAGGTGAAAATAAAATTGGGTCTGATGAGGCCACCAATTTCTTACTATTAGAGCCTCATCCATCCTTAGTCTATGTCCTTTTCCATGTAAATCTCATAACTATCTATCACTAATGCAAATGAATGAATGAAGTTATGATTTTATATTTTCATTAATATATGTGTGTGTGTGTGTGTGTGTGTGTTATGAATTATTGATGTTTTTCCTTGATTAAATTATATCAGTGTGAATTTATCTAATAAGCATTTGAAGGGTCATGTAAAGCTATAGAATCTTGATAAAGCCATAAATTCTATAGGCTACCCATAAAAACTATAGGCTTCACCTACAGGTTACTTACAACCACTGTAGAGTTCTCACAACAACTATAGGCTTCACCTACAATTTTATTGTAGCCATTATAGAGTACCCACAACAATGGTAGGCTTTACCTATAATTTTCCTATATACACTATAGAATACCCACAACAAATGTAGGCTCCACCTATAGGTTTCCTATAGCCATTGTAGAGTGCCCAAAACAACTATAGGCTCCACCTACAGGTTACCTACAACCATTATAGAATGCCCATAGCAACTGAAGGTTTCACCTATAGGTTGTCTATATCTACTGAAGAGTGCCTACAACCACTATGCAAAGTAGAGTCATTATTGAGGAGACCTTTTAGACACATCCAACTATCTTGAGAAACCAAATGAATGATTAAGAAGAGTCATAAATTTTGAATGGATTCCATACATGCAAGGAGAGATTGGATGTGTTGCCAAGGATGGTAAAGACATAGATAGTGATAAAAGGCAAAAAGAAATAAAATAATAAAATAGTATTCTTGGTCTCTAACTCTATCAAACTTAAAATAAGTAACTTCAGTTACTAACTACTTAAAAGTTGATCGGGGGTATTTTTTCCTAATTTTATGTTTTTGGTTAAGAGTTAATAAAATAACTTTTGTATTTAAAGGTAGAACCTAGATCAAATTAGGAGTTAGATAATTTTGAGAGAATAAAAACATAATTTTTTACTATATCCTTTATATCCAGAATTAAGTAATGGGAAATTTGAATTTTTAAGAAGTTTGTGAATTCTCTAAGAGAGGGATTGGAACATAATTCTAAACAAGGAAGGCCCCCCTCAAAATGAGATACTATGAAGATCTTGACCCTCTTTAATTATTAGTGTGTTGTGTAAGTTGATTTTACTATTAAGTTTGATTATATAGGTGTGATGCATATATGATACATAAGTGTGGAATAGTTCTATAATTCTATCATAGTAATTTCATAATATATCTATCTGGTAAATTTATCATAAATTCATTATAATGCAACTGAAAAATCAAGTTGATTTTTGAATGAGCAATGCATATATAATGCTAACACTCTTGAAAATCTTATGCACCCAGGGTTGACAATTAATGTTTAATCAAACTAGTGAATTTGGTGATCATTAGGTAATTAGTTTGCACAACATTTTGGTGCCATTGTTGGGGAGGGTGTTAATTATTAATTTTGAAATGTATCATTAAAACTTTATTTTTGGTTAATACACTATTCTACCCAGCTGGGCAAGTCAAGTGAGGACATTACAGTGTCTTATGCCAGATGTCTAAGTCCTTGAACATATAGTTCTAACTGATCAAGTCAAGTGAGGGCACTATGGTGTCTTATTCCATATGTCTACATTTATAGAAGTAAACAGTGCATAACTTGCTTCTTTTTTCTAGAACTTATTTCCTACAAAATTTATTTATTTTTAGTAAAGTGTGCTTTAAATTTTCCTACTTTTTAGAATAAATTTTCTTGATTTCTAGAATAAATTTTCCTACTTTCTATAATAAATTTTCCTAATTTCTAGAATAAATTTTCCTTATTTTAGTAGTTAATTTTTATTGTTTTCTAGAAGTAAAAGTTTAATTCATGTTGTTTTGATTTCAACATTCTTTTATTTCTATATTATTTTAAAAAAATTGTTCTAAAACAACCCTTTTTGAAACACAAAAACAAAAACAAAAAACTCTATGAAGGAAGGGATAGGATATCTGAAGGAGTGGCATAACATTTATGCATAGAGAAAGAGATTCTTGAGGGAGATTCCTACCAAACAAGCCACAAGTTGTTGTTGGGAAAGAACCAAAAATACCTATAGTAACTAAGAACCTTGTTGAAGAATATACCATAAGTTAGAAGGCTATTGAAGAAGATAACACTAAAAATTGAAGGAGGTAGCTTGCAAAAGAAGCACTATTGGCTCTAAAAAAAGGAAATAGATGTAGATGAAGCATTAACTGAGCTAGTAAGAAGGAATGAAGGAAAATAACTATGTAAACCAAACACTCTAGAAATTAACATATTTACAACATTTCAACAAGGATTTCTTGATCAAATCAAAGAAAGCTCAGGAGAATATTTAGATCCTTCATCTAGTAAAAAGACTAAGGATTAGCAAATAAATGTTTATTATCATGTTGACCAAGGAATTGACATAGAGTTTAAGGATGAGATCCTGAGTACCTTTGGTATCCATATCAAAAGAAAATCCATTATGAGAAGAGAAGGATACTTTCTAGAAGACAATGGGACTCCATACATAGTTACTTTTTAATTTCCTATTCTAGATGCAATAGGCATAACACAAATGAAAAACATCCTACCCTCAGCCTTGCCCAGTTTTAGAGGTACATTATTAGAATACCCAGACACATTCTTGTTTGAATTTGATATCCTTTTTAGAAGCTATGACTATAGGTAGGATGCACAAAAATTTTAACTTTTTCTAGCTACTCTCAAAGACTCAACACTTCACTAGTTTATGGGACTGGGTAGTAATTCGGTCTACACTTGGGAGGACATGAAAAAAAAATTCTATCCAAGTATCTAAAATATGGAAGAGGAATAAGTTATAGAAGAAATTAAATATTCAAAATGACTCAGGAGAGGGATGAATCCTTGGAGGATTATGTTAAATGGTTCATGTTCATTGTATAAAAACTTAAGCAAAGTACACTTGGAGAAGAACCTTTGAAACTCATCTTCCTAAAAAGAGTTAGAGAAGATTGTATAGAAGCCTTAGAACTAATGAGTGGAGGGTATATTTCTTGCCTAATATTCTTAGATATCAAATATCTAAGTAATAATTATTCTAGATCTACCATAAATAATGTCAGGGGTAGCAAGCTCCCATTGGCAGCTGCAAATGGCCTATCAAAAACTAAGGCTAGTAACCTATTACAAGATTTGAAATAGGATATCATTAGCCATTTGGCCACCTAATTGGATAGCCTATAATCAAGATAAAAAAAATTAGATTTGTATCAAGCCTTTACTATTTACTATCCATACTTTAAGAAGAAAAAGGTTGATTTAGATGTCATGAGGTTCGAGATAAAGTAGCTCACATAATAATTGAAGAACTAGAAATAATAGAGCTACACACTATAGGAGGATATGGTGATTAGGTTTTCTATGTTTCACAAATAATTTTATGGTTTTAATGACCACCTTATCAAGTTATGTGACAAAATACACCTTTTCTAAATTCTACCTCCTTTAATTCATAATTTGCAAATGCTACTCCCAATTAGACTAGTCCTTAGATGAATATTCCACCTCCTAATTATAGATGGTATCCACCTCAAGAAATCTACTCCACCACCTCTTGGTAGCCTCCACAAAATGTATCTCTATCTTAGATTCAAGATTGGTAACCACCCCAAGGCCCACCCTTCACAAACTAGTGGCAATAGTCTTGGAGACCTAACTAGCCATGGGGTATCTCTCCAAGAGGATGTCCTCTATAACAACAATAACAACCTCCTACTCTTATGTCTAATATGTAGGTTGCACCTAAACCTAACTACCTACCTACCTAATCTATTCAAAATCCTATAAATAAGTTGGTGCAATCCATATTTAGTACTAAGCCTATTCATTACCCAACATATGCAATGAACATCAATGAAGTTCACCTCATTAAAGGAAGGTTATACCACCCCTAGCACTAACCATAATAAGGGAGTTAGATGATAAAACCCTAGAATAGCATGCTAATCCACTATCATCACTTCAAGAGCTCTCTAAACCAACACGTAAAGTTATTGATAAAAAAGCCCTACCATTTTTAGAATGTCTCAGCCTTCAACACCATACAATTAAACTTGAGTTTAATTTCATGGGACAACTTAAGAACCTTTGAATCAAAATCCATCTATTCCAAGCCATCAAAGATGTACCCATATATTCCAAAACTATTAGAGACCTCTATCTACATAAACTAGGAAGGAAGAAAAAAGATCCTAATACTATGCATGTGATTGGCTAGCTAGTAGACATCATTCTAGGGAATACCCTACCAAATAAGTATTCAGATCCTAGATGCCCAATAGTAATAGTCCATATCCATGACTAGAAGTTGTCTAACATATTGATCAACCTGGGGGCTATAATAAATGTAATGACAATTGAAACTATGCATAAACTAGAGGTAAATAATATTCACCCCATGTATACAATGTTGAAAATGCTTGATAGATCTATAGTCAGACCAGAGGAAATCATTGAAGATCTTATCATTATTATAAATTCTTGGGAGTATCTTGTAAATTTAATTGTGCTATAGCCTAAGTCTAATTTGGATGGATACCCCATTAAATTTAGGATGACCTTGGCTTGCCATATTAGATACCTTCATCAGCTATAGAAAAGGTAACATGATGATATCTAATGGCTACCACACTAAGTGGTTGGTTCTTTATCCCCCAGGATAGCCAATTTTTTCACCAAAGTCTACATTATGAGCTAAAGAAGAGGAGGCAGATCAACATTCCTTGATTCCTATATTTATCATATACCATACATGTACATTGGCTGATCAAGGAGAAGATACCATTCTCTCCAATATTCTTTAGCATAATTACCAAACTCATTCTACAAATCTCAACTACTTGCAAAGTATTGAGTGCCCCTTTCCCAACTTATAGGAATTAGATAATTTTGATGCATCTATATAAGAAACATTCCACTAGTTGCTACCTCATAGCTATATCCAAACTAGATCCATTAGCAATATAGAAATAATGAAAGCACTCTCATAGCAAATTGAAATCTCTTTAGGGAAAAAATTATTTCTTAATAGTAAGTTGGAATTAAATGAGGAAAAGTACCTAGTCAGCATGTTGCATGTTAACCAACCTGATTTTGCATGGGATTATGAGGATATGAAAAGAATCAGCCTAGAAACATGCACACATCATATTTACATCAAAGAATAATTCCAACCAATCAGACAGCCACAACATAGGATGAATCTAGCTCTTCAATAAATCATCAAAAGAGAATTACAAAAAATTTTGACTACTAGATTTATATATCCTATCCTTGACAGTGAATGTGTGTCACCTTTGGTAATTGTACCAAAGAAAAATAGAGAATGTAATGTATGCTTCAATTACAAGGAACTCAACACAACCAAGAAGGATCACTTTCCTCTACCCTTCATTGACCAAGTATTGGACACACTAGCAGGGAAGAAATATTTTAGCTTTCTAGATGGCTTTAGTGCTTACAACCAAATTAGAATTATTCCTAAGGACCATGAAAAGACCATTTTACTTGTCCCTAGGGTACTTATGGCTATGTTGTATTACCCTTTGGGCTATGCAATGCTCTGACTACATTCTAAAGAGTTTTTCTAAGTATCTTTGTAGATATGGCCAATGGATGTGTTGAAATCTATATGGATGACTTCACTATTTATGGAGAGACATTTGATGAATTCCTCAACAACATAAAAAAAGTACTGCAACACTTTCAGGAGCACCATCGATCTCTTAGCCATAATAAATGCTACATGCTTATGATAGAAGATATTATCTTAGGTCACCACATATTTATTATAGTAATTAATGTTGACCCTACAAAAATTAGCATCATCAAAAACCTACCTATTCCTCAAAAATAGAAAGATGTGAGGATTTTTTAGGCCATGTTGGTAATAACACCATTATTCACCCTTCTGGTTAAAGATGTTGAATTTATCTAGACTCCTACTTGTGTTATAGCCTTCAAATAATTTAAGGAATTATTAACCGCCACCCCTATTCTACATGGTCCTAATTGGAAGCTTCCCTTCCACATTCACACAAATTCTTAAAATACTACCCTCAAAGCTATGCTTAGCCAAAAGTAGGAAGCACTCAATTATGCCATCTATTTTATAAGAAAAAACTTGTAGGTAATAGAATTAAATTACATAGTTATTGAAAAAGAGTTATTGGCAATAGTTGATGTTATCAACAAGTTCTATTACTACATCACAAGGTATCAAGTCTTTAATCATATAGACCATGCAACCATTTGGTACCTTATGAATAAACTAGCTATTATAGCCAGAGTGATAAGATGTTTGCTCTTATTACAAGAATTTGATATCACCATTATTAATAAGCCTAGAAAGGAAAATCTAGTGGCTAACTTTTTATCACACTTGAAAACCCCTAAATAGGATACCATAGTAGATGACTCATTTCTAGATGAGCACCTATTTTGTTTCACCCTTACCACACCCTAGTATGCTAATATTTCTAACTACTTTGTCATAGGGTTAATTCCACAGCACTTCTTCCTCAAACAAAGGAGAGCATTGATTCATAAAAGTACTAGATATTCATGGTTGTCTAGATTCATTTTATATATTGGGCCTGACTCTATCATCATAAGATTTATCAAAGAACATGAAGTTCTAGATATCCTCAAAGTCTGTCATGATGAACCCTGTGGAGGACACTTTGTAGCCAAGCATATATCAATCAAAATTTTGAATACAAGATATTATTGGCCCTCAATCCATAAAGATGCAATCAGATATACTACACATTGTGATAAATTTCAACATGTGGGGAGACCCACACATTCATATGAAATGCCTTTGTAGCCTTAGATGTTGATTAAACTATTTAAAAAGTAGGGCTTAAAATTTGATCCTAAATGCAAAAACTAAATGTACATCCTTGTCTGTATTAACTATGTTACTAAATGGGTGGAAGTCAAGGCTCTTACACATGCCATGGATGAGAAGGTGGAAGCTTTCTTCTATGAAGAAATATTTACTCAATATGATGTTCCACATGAAATAGTCACTGATTAGGGACCCCAATTCATTGATAATTTAATTACTACCTTAGTATAACAATATGAGATTAGGCATAAGAAATCAACTCCATATTATTCACAGTCCAATGGGTAGGTGGAGGTCATCAACAGGGAGTTAGAAAATATTTTGACTAATAATATTAGTTTGTCTCATAAGGATTAGGAGGCTAGGCTTCCTAAAGCTGTGTGGGCTTACAGAATCACATGGAAGACCACTACAAGCTTCACTCAATATGAGTTGGTCTATGGAAAAAAAACCTGTCTTGCCCATCAAATTTGAGCACAAGACCTTACAGACAACACTAAAACTTGGGATGAATATATTTGAAGCCTAGAAAGAAAGGCTTCTATAATTGAATGCCTTAAATGAATATAGACAATAGGCATTGTAAATCATAGAATTTGTATAGTAGTAATGGATTGGATGTCATGATAGACACATTAAGACTTAGCAATTCTATATTGGAGATTGGACCTTTATTTTTGACTCTAAATACAAGGACCACATGGGTAAGCTCTAAACTAGATGGCTTAGTATTTTTGAGATTGAGCATGTTTTTGACAATAAAGTAGTTCAACTCCAAACCATTGATCCAGTAGGATTCTATCTATTGGTCAATGGCCATAGACTCAAGTTATACAAAAATCCACTTACTCAAGAAGAATTTACTAGTAATGTATGGTAGTAGTTGCAAGATGCATACAATGATGACTTGGTTAGGTAGGTTTCCCCATTAGACAATGAGATCACTAGTCCACACTCAGTTAAATAAGGAGAGGAGGACATCCTTGCCCTCCTCTGGCATGATGAATGAGACCTTACACTAGTCCTTGACAAGTCACATTTCTAGGTGACTTGGTTATGACCACTGAATAAACATTCTACTACAAATATCAGTTAGATTAAAAAAAATCCAACAATGAAAACCCATTTTTGAGCATTATTGGTAGCTTCTAGGTAGAAAACTAGCCTACTAGCTACCCAGATCTATAAAAAGGGCCTAAATATAAAACTAGCTTGTTAGCTATTTAAGGGTTAAAAAAATAACTAAAAATGGTAACATGAAGATAGAAGCAAAGAGAAGGTAATCCATCAAAACCCAACTATTCACATAAGTTTACTGAAGATGTTATAGGCATTCTTGAAGTTGTTATGGGCACCTTCTACATAGTTGGCCATCACTTTGTAGCTTGCTATAGGTACCTCTATGGCTATTATAGGTACCCTCTCATGCCTATTTTCACCTTTTTATAGAGCATATATGATAGATCCTCCTATAACTCTCATCGATGTTCTGGTTACTGGCTTTTGGGCATTGCATGAAAGTCACTAGACAAACTCATGAAAGAATATAAGAAGATTGGGGTAGCACATGTCATATTTATTACCCTAAATTTATCCTTGAATATCAAGATATAGAGCTAAAATAAATAATACAGCTTCCCTTTCCATGTATAAATATTTTATACCAAAATTTTTACCTACAAGGACACTCATGATTCATTTACAGTTCTAGTTCCATGTTGAAGACCCTAATAATTACTACAACCAAGCCCAGGCACAAAACCTCTAGGGCATATGTAGCATCTAGACTTCTATTAACTACTTCATCTAGATGAATGTCATTAACTAGTATTGCCCTAAACTACCTACTCAGGGTCTTCTATCCATCACTTAGAGCACTCAGCTTTTTAATTTCCACTTTATGTTATGACAACAATCATTTATACTTGAAGTCTAAGACCCTTGTTCCATATAGCTTATATTACATCACATACATGTGCACTATAGGCATCATTAATGCCTACCAATTGATGATATCATAATCACTTCACAAAGGGTCTACTTCACTCTAGCTCTAATTGCTAACCCAATCATTGCATCATTAATCATTCCTACACAAATATTTACATGCCATTACATGTACGACTACCTAGGCATCACATCTAGAGCATCATTATTACAAGGTATGTCATATATTTCATCATTAATAATGTCATTAATTATTCTAATCTAGTTGTATGGTATTAATAAAGCATATTTAATTATGGATTTAATCATTCATTCAAAAGTCTATCACCTCACCAATAAACCTTCACTATTCCTCATAATGACTTATCTCATCCCATACTTCCTAATCCATACACATCACTTGAGGATATATGATAGCTCAAGTGGGGGTAGATGCTATGATTAAACCTCACACACCATGAGAACTCTATAACCTCACACTCACCATTTGTGAACCAAACCTTGTAACCTACAAACCCCATATTTTACCATTTTAAGACCCAAAACCTACTACAGGTAGATTTACATAAGTTTGAAGAGTGTACAATTGAATATTATTTGAAGGGACTAATATAAAATTTAAAATGGGAGGTTCAATTGTGTAAAGAGAGCTTGAATACCATAGACACTTATGAGGAGACCAAACTAGTTAAGATGTCTTCCAAAGAGCTGGTTAGACTACCTATTTTGAATGGTTTCAAAAAAATTCAAAACCTCTTACCAAGGCATTTTGAGGTTATTTTTATGGAAACCAAGCCAATTTATGTGGAATCACATTTCCAATTACTAATACTTTGGTGAGCTAAGCAACTGGGCTACCAAACACAAGTGAAAATTGGCAAGATAGACCTGATGGCCAAGAGGCTAGGTAATAGTTTTTCTAGGGAGATGAAAGATTAGCATTAAAGAAGGGAGGTATGCAAATACTTAGTATACCTATAGAATGGAGAGAAATAGTAGCATATATTATTAGGTACATGACCTGTGAGGGAAGGTATTCCCTCATTTACACTCTCTAGTTTAAATTTTTAAATCATTTAAGACATAATAGAGTCATTAATGTTCCTAATTTCTTATGAAATATCTTGAAAATAATGTCCAAAAAATATCATAAAGGAACTGAAATAGCCCTATCTCACCATTACCTCATATGTCTCATAACTAAACAAGGAGTAACTTCTATCAGACCTAACCTCACTTGGGAGAAATTTTTGACCCTAGAAAATATTGTACCCCAACAAGAAAGGGGAATTAATGAGAGGAAATATCCTGAGGAGTAGCCCCAAAAAACTATTTAGGAAGATTTTATGGGCACTAGTGTTGTTGGTTAGCCCATAGCCACTGAAGGTTCATTTAAGACTATTATGGGAAAGAAGAGGAGTAGAAGACTTGTCTTATCCCCTTTTGACACAAAGGAGGAAAGCCCACAGTAGCGTGGCCCTTTTACCATTATGTCTTTACCTTAGGTTGATTCCTCCACACTATCTCCTTCTAGACAAGAATAAGTCCCCATGTTAACTGATGCTCAAAAAGAACAAATTCCATTAATCACCCCTCCTGCAACAAAAATGAAATCTAAAGTGAAAAACCCTATGGTGTTAAAAATAAGGAGACCTCCTTTTAAGATATCTCAAAGGATGAAGAAACAAAAGACCTCTTCAACCTCCTTAACCATATATATCAGTGATGATGAAGAACCAAGTAAAGAGCCTAGGCTTAAGAAAACTACTTATGGATTTGAAATAGAATAATGGTCTACTGATGAATGATCTACTAAAGTAGAAGAAGAAGAATGGTCACCTCTTTCATCCAAATTAACTAAGTAGAACATTGATCTCCTTAGAAAAATTGGATATATAGAGTATGAATTGAGAAAGGTTATGGAAAAAGGAGAAGAATAATTGATTGAAGAAGAGGTTATGGAAAAAGGAAGAGGACAAGCAAAATTTTCTCATGATCAAGAGTTCCAAACATTGGAAAAAGATATGGAGGAAATATATAGACTTAGAAATGAGATAAGAGATCTAAAAGGAAAATGAGGCATTGAAATGCTCCTAGGAGTAGAAAATTTTGTAGACCCCTTTAAAAACAAAGAGAAGATAGTGGAGGAACATGCAGCTATATTCATGGAGGAGCCTCTAGCATCCTCATCGACCTTAGTCATACAAGCCCCTAAAATAGAGGATGCTCTAGCTTTGGTACCATTCTATCAAATATTTCCTCCTCCCTTGCCCACTACACCAACACCTACTGTAGAAGAAGTCGTTGATGTGGATTTATTAGACACTAATCTTGTAGAGACTGATGATCTTTTGATTTTTCTAAAAGAAAAAATTAGTAATAATAGATCTTATAATAAAGAATTGGTGCAGAGATTCAAGGGTTATGTTGAATCAAAAGAACAACATGATGAATTATAAGAAAAATTGGAATTTTCTGAAATTAGGATCACATATCTGAAGGAAAAGATTGGTAAATTTCATGAAACTACTAAAATGCTAATGGAATGTAGACCACCTTCTAGGGTGTATGCCATGTACCTGGAATAAAAATGGTTTAAATTTAGGTATGATAGGATTTATAATGATCAATCATATATGGTGTGTGACATAAAATCTTTATTTG
This sequence comes from Torreya grandis, assembly GCA_037957365.1. Lineage (NCBI taxonomy): Eukaryota > Viridiplantae > Streptophyta > Pinopsida > Cupressales > Taxaceae > Torreya > Torreya grandis. Next base: position 8,881,194 of record JARHVA010000067.1, on the reverse strand, counting down.
AAGAGTATAGACATGTTGATCCTAATCTTCAAACCCAACTAAGTGAATTCTACATTCACCAATATGTTGTTCCTAGTGATACAGAATGGAATCCCAACATCTATTTGGGGGATTTTATATTAAATGCCTTTTATTCGTATGTTTTGAATGAAATTGGAATAGGAAAAAATATGGAAGGATATCAAGAAAAAGAAAAATAAGCTACCCTAATGATTAGGAGTGAAGTAAGGGATTCAGATGTTATGATAGATGAATGGATATCCTTTATGAATAAAGACATTCCTAGAGAATGGGTTGCCAAAAAGTAGGTAGAAGTCCAAAACCACTATTTGTGTCTTATGGAAGGAGATGACAAGCAAATTTTTGTTTCTTGTTATCATATATGTGCATAACTCTTAGATGCCTTGAAGAAAAAGGAACCATACTCCCCTCAAAACCTTAGGGAGGCCATCCACAGGGTATATTTGTATATTGAACTTGTTAGAAAGTGGAGAGTACAATGGTTGGGTTTGATGTTTCAACCCATTATATTTTAGTTCCTAATTACTAAATAGAATGGAAATGTTCCAGATACTAGGGGAAAAAATAAGAAAAGATAGAGTGACATTGAAAATGCTAAAGGTTTTTACATCTTTGAAGGGAAAGGCTACCTTGAGGCCCTATAATTTAGAATTGTGTTTGGTTTTTGAACCCAAGGCTTGCTTGATGTTGAGAAAGATATTAAGTAGGGGGTGTGATGAGGCCACTAATTTATTATTATTATAGCCTCATCCATGCCTAGTATATGCCCTTTTCCATGTAAATCTCAAAACTATCTGTCACTAATGCAAATGAATGAATGAAGTTATGATTTTATATGTTCATTAATATATATGTGTTATGTTATGAATTATTGATGCTTTTCCTTGATTGAATTATATTGGTGTGACTTTATCTAAAAATAATTTGAAGGGTTATGTAGAATCTTATGAAAGCCATAACTTCTATAGGTTATCCATAACAACTATAGGCTTCAATTATAGGTTGCTTTTAGCCACTATAGAGTGCCCATAGAAATTGTAGGCTTTACCTAAATGTTACCTGTAGCTACTATAAATTTCCCATAGAAACTATAGACTTCACCTATAGGTTGCATATATCCACTATAAAATACCCAAAATAACTTTAGGCTCCACTTACGGGTTGCCTATAGCCATTTCAAAGTGTCTATAGTAACTGTAGGCTCCACCTACAAGTTTCTTGTAGTTTGAAGGTAAAACCTTCAGTTTTTACAAGAATTCTTCAATAGCTATAGGCAACTTGTAGGTGAAACCTATAGGTTTCCTATAGCCATTAGAAAATGCCTACAATAACTAAAGGTTTCACCTATAATTTGCCTATAGCTATTGAAGAGTGCTTACAACCACTATGCAAAGTAGAGTCATTATTGAGGAAACCTTGTAGACACATCTAGCTATCTAGGTAAACCAAATGAATGATTGAGAAGAGTCATAATTGTTGTATGGATTCCATACATGCAAGGAGGGATTGGATGTGCTACTAAGGATGGTAAAGACAAGGATAATGAGAAAAGACAAAAGGAAATAAAATATCAAAATAGTATGCCTTGCCTCTCACCCCATCAAACCTAAAACAAGTAACTTTAGTTACTAACTACTTGAAGGTTGACTGGGGTAGTTTATAAGTATTTTTATTCTTTCTTAGTTTGGTGTTTTTGGTTAAGAGTTAATAAATTGCCTTTTGTATTTAAAGGTAAAACCTAGATCAAATTAGGAGTTAGATAATTTTGAGAAAATAATAGCAATTTTTTTAACTATATCCTTTGTATCCATAATTTAGTAATGAGAAAGTTGAATTTGTAAGAAGTTTGTGAATTCTCTCAAAGAGGGATTGGAGCTCAGTTCTGAATGAGGAAGGGCCCCCTCAAAATGAGTTGTTGTGAAGATCCTGACCCTCTTTAATTATTAGTGTGTTGTGTAAGTTGATTGTAATATTAAGTTTGATTATATAAGTGTGATGCATGTATGATACATAAGTGTTGGATAGTTTTATAATTCTATCACAATAATTTCATAATATATCTATCTGGTAAATTCAACATAAATTCATTGTAATGTAACTCAAAAATCAAGTTGATTTTTTAATCAGTAATGCATATATATTGTTGATACTCTTGAAAAGCTTACACACCCAAGATTGGCAATTAATGTTTAATCAGACTAGTGAATCTAGTAATCATTGGGTAATTATTCTACATAATAGGGTCAAGGTTTGATAAGTTGTAAATGTTGAGTCACAAGGTGGGTGAGACAAAAAGGGTTGGACAATTGAAATGTAAACTTGTGCATAAAATGAGACTAAGTATGATAGCTAATATCATGCAAAGACTAAAGTTTCTAATGTTGATAAAAATAATAATTGAGTTCTAGGGAGACATATGATAGGGTAACTAGTCTATAACATTGGTCATAGCTGAGTAGGTCATGCCTATCAAGTCACCTAGACATAGTCAGTGTTAGTTGTGAGTATCCAAGGTAGGAAGTACTCCTAAAAAATAACACAAATGGTTTGGTCATGTATGAGGTGGTGTGAATTAAAAAAAATTCAACATGGCAATGTCAGTCGGTATAGTCAAAAGGACCAATGCAAGGTCATCATGAAACATGTAAAAATTTTGGGTCAAAAAATGGCCAACATTAAGGTGGATGTGATCAAACAGATTGGTTAGAGAAGGGTACTCTCTGAAAGTTTAGGGTTTTTTAGATATGAGGAGTAGGTGATCTCCTAAAAGTTCAAAATCTAGGTGGGGTACTTTGAAAAATTGTGAAAAAGGGTGGGAGATCCTGACCATCAATGGTTAAGTGTTGCCCCAGGGTAGAATATACTGATTTTGATCAAAATAGTGGGGGAAAATGATAAGGGAAGGGTGTGGTGTGTTGGAATTGGGTTGTAGGATAGGTCTAGGGTTTGAGTTGCACTATCGACAATCACATATAGTGACTCTCAATGGTTCAACTCAACCATCGATAGTTAAGTACCAGGGTAAAAGGTCTCAAAAGAACCATCGATAGTTTAATGAATTGTCGATGGTCAACATTATAGGGGTATGTTAGTATAAAAACTTGTAATGGGGTTAAGGTGTGGGAAGTTATATAACATTTGAGAGCTTGTTGAAGTGTTGTTAAAGGAAGGTTAAAGGTTATTAAGGTTTGAGAAAATACATCTGGATGTAATATTTATGTTTAAATAAGGTGAAAAGGTAATGAAAGGTATGTGTTTGGAAGGGTTTAGGGTATATGGTTTACGTTTTTGTGTGGTGTAAAGGTAAATGAGGGTATAAAAAGTGTGGAAAGTTGTTTAAAAAGTAGTGTTAAGTGGTGAAAAAGGTCAAATGTGGGTGTTATAGGATGAGATGTCTAAAATAGGGTTGGTGGGTAGAACTAGGTGAAAGACATGGTAGGTGTAGATAAATAAAGTGTTAGGGTGTTAATAGGTTTAGTGAAAAGCATGTAGAATAGGGTACTTTTTGGTGATAAAAATAGCCATAAATTAAGGTTACAAGTAATGTGAATATAGAAATAGGTCTAAAAAGATAGGTGTAGGGTGGTATTTTAGTTAGATGTGGAAAACTAAGTACCCTAGCTAATATTGATGCTTTATAGGCATGTGACCAAATTCAGATGAGGGATAGGGTCCCTAAAATCTTTTTTGAGTTCAAAGACACGATGACCATAGAGGAGTGAAGATAGATGGAGATGGTTGGTTTTGCCATGATGATTCATTACCAGCACCTACCATAAGATGTGGGTATGATTATGGCCTTCATCGAGAGATAGGACCCAATCACAAACACATTTTTGCTACCGATAGGAGAGATGATGATTTGCCTAGAGGACATTCAATATATCACATAGCTACCCATTTAGGGTGAGCCAATTTACCATATAGAGAGTGAGGAGATTAAATATCATATGGATTTTATGTATGAGGTGGATTGAGTCCATGCATGGTTTCATTTTGGAAGATTGAGTTATAGACCCTTATGCAAGAGGGATCTTATAGATAGATGTTTACTTACCATGATGATGATGGATGTGTCTTGCTTCATGGTACTATATTCAAGTAGTAGCTGATTTCCATACCTATTGTTAGGGGTGTTGGTGGAGGTGCTTATAGAGAGGACTATGTATGGATGGGGCCCAGTGCTATTAGTGTAGATCTATAGGGAGCTATGGGCCTTCAAATGACATAAGCAATATAAGATCAGTGTTAGGTCCATGTTCTATTTCTATGTATATGAGCATAGGGTGGTGGGTAGGATGTAGTAGTACTAGTAGTGGTATAGGCCCAAATCATAAGGTTACAAGGATAGGTGGCCACTATATAGGCCTAGATTATAATTTTTTAGGGGTAGGTGGTGACATTGATTAGAGATTAGGATATGGTGAGGAACTCTATTGATTTAGTGACTTAGGAAAGAGAGATTCCTTAAGATAGAGGGAAGGAAAAGTGGTAGTACTAGTAGGACCACCTGGTATGGTGACTAGGGAACAATACTTAGCCACTATTAAGGAGCTGAGATATTATGAGGTGATAATATTGGCATATTTACGATTAGACATGAGGTATGGAGAGTACAGGGATAGTTTTGTAGGTGGTCCATCTATATCTACTCCAAGACAATGGGACTTGATAGTGGGGAAAGAAGGGATATCAAGAGGACCACCACCAGATAGTAGTGCAAGTACATGTATAGGTGTAGGTGGAGCTAGTAGTGGTACTCTTGGGGTTTGATTTATTTTAGTTATATTTTAATGGATGTATGTCATTTTGATTTTAGCTTACAAGTTGATGATGTGAGATTTATATGAGAGAAGTGAGACATGGATACCTTATGACATGTATGTCCATATTGATGTATATGAGAATTATGTTGATTAAATTGATGACATTTATGGATATGTGATTATATTGATGACATGATGATTATGTTCTGATGTTTATGGATTATGTATTGATGTTTTATGATTATGAGGATGACTTTTGCTCATGAGAGGATATGTACATTGATTTTTTTTATTCATGTTTTGTTCATGTGATGGATATGATGTATTATGATGATGTATTTATGATTATGATGTTGTGATGATAATTTTTATAAATTATGACATTAGCTTAGGGATGTGTGTTTTTAGATATGTAGATGATTGATTTGATTAAGATATTTGTGATATTTTTCATAGATGTATATGTTTTTTTCAATGGACGGATATGACATAATATGATCAAAGATGGATTTTGAGTGTGGTTATAAAGTGATTTTATTCATGATGTGATTTATGGATATGAGATAGATGATTTTAGGGATATACGATCATGGTGAATTTATGTTTGTGATAGATTATTGGATGTATAGATGTTGATAGTAAGAATGACGACATAATTTGTATTTATTATATCATAGTTATGATGTGGCTTAGGGATAATGATGTATATGGGAAATGGTAGATGACATGGGTGATGTGGTTTGTTGACATAATGTGATTTTAAAGATAGGATTATGGATATGTGGATTATGGTTAACTCATGAAATTTTATATTTATGAATGTGTATGATGTTTTTATTTTAAGGTTTATGATTGGTAGGACATTCATGATCTATTCTATATGAGATAACAAATGTATATATGTAAAATATAAAATATGCTTTGTCTTGTCTGGTGATAAGTACAATGTTTTGATGATTAATGTGATGATGAGATGAAGAAATTAAAATGTGTTTTATGATTAGATGTTTGAATTGGATATATTGATAGTTTCAAGGTAATGTTTTGTGTATATATGATGGATGATGTGTTTGTTCATGATGTTGGGTAGGATAGTTTTGATTATTTATTTGAATGATGTGGTTTATGATATGTTTTATGTTTAGGGATATGGTTCATAATGTTTTGATGCATATGGATTATATTTGTGATGAAAATGATGTTTTTAATGTTTGGATATGATATATGATATTGGGATGAGATGAAGACACATAAAGTAGGTATAGGCAAAAAATTAAGATAAAAAACAATGGGACACATGTCTTCAAGAAGGTAAGAAAGGCATGATGTGTACATTCATAAGGACTAAAAAAAATTAAACTTGGATGGGATTAATGAAAATAAGCCTTTTGGATGTTTTTCATTAGCATGATTTGAGTGATAAAGATGGTATATTGATCTCATTATGCCAAGTACGCTCAGATTCCCTTGATTTTTAGAGGGTATAAAGTAAAAAATAGGTGATAGGTAATGCGAAGGGAAATGAGTGATACAATAACATGAGGTAGGTTAGTTTTCCCCTTTTATAGATGACCTAAGAACTGTAATAGACAAGTCCATGTCATAATACCGAGAGTAGACTAATCAATATGGGAAGTCTAAAAAAAGATCTGATTGTGGCTAAATTGCTTTGAGTTTGACATAGGGTCATTTTCTACTTTTGTTTTTGAGATGTTGGTGAAGATCAATGTGGTAAGCTTCAAATGATTAATTTGACAATTTTGACTTAGCCATCCTTTAAGGGAGTGGTATAAATTTGGGATTTGTTTATTTTGTAGCTATTCTTTAAGGAAGTAGTCTATATTTTAAACAATATTTATTTGTTGGGAAGTTGGGCTTCAAGGGAGTAGTCTGAAATGCTATAGATATGGACCCAAGTGATATTTTGGTATCCCAAATTTATTTTGAATGCTAGGTTTAGACATGGACAAGTTTATTTAACTTATAGGTCTACTCGTATGGCTGCAAGACTTGTAGCATAAAAGGTTAGTGATAAAAGAAGGAAAGTGGTTTAAGAGACAACTAATCATGTGGTGCCATACGATTAGAGATGAAAAATATCCATGACAACCATGCCATGGGTAGAGTCATGGTATCCATGCTTAAGATTAGAATAAAATTATGATATATAATCACATGGTTTGATGCTATAATCAAATGTCCTCAAGAAGAATAGGGGTGTATAAGGAAAGTGGAAATCTCATAAACCAAAGGATGGGCATAAGTTAGACACAAAGGTGAGTTGAATCCTTATTTTAATAATATAAAGGATGCAAAAGTGAAGCATTGAGAGGCTCAGGTTCTGATTTGACTTCAAGAGAGGAAAAATGAGAAGTGCCTAATTTGTATTTATGTGTTATGATGTAGGGTCCAAGCCAATTGAAAGAAAATTTACCTCTTTTGATTTTATCCATATTAGTTACATGTTGATTTTATTTAAGGATGAGGTATTTGACATTGAATCTCATTATTTTAGGTGTTTGTTGTAAGCATTTTTTATGTGATCTTGATAGACACCAAGATGGTTAAGCACAATGAGGTGATGTTAGTCAAGGATCTCAAGACGTGCAAGTCATTATTAAATATAATCACTCTTGGAAAGGATATCATTGAAAGATATATGAAGAGAGGGAATATATACTTTGAAAGGTAAAACTACCTCTGCTTCGAAGACTAGAGATAAAGGTGTATCACTTGTAGAGGTTCAAATGCTAGTGTGATAGGCCCATAAAGTGAAAGGGATGTGAAAGTACCAATCCTAACCTGAATCACTTACTTCCTTGGCTAACATTTTATTGAGGATTCTATAATAAGCTTCCACCTATCCTTTTTCTTGTGGATTATAGGGAAAAGAAAATCTTAACTTGATTAGAAAAGCATCGTAAAGACCTTGGACATGTTTTTTTTTAAAGATTTACCATTGTTAGTGATGATCTTATGGGGGACATTGAAATGATAGATGATGTGGTGATTGATGAAGTCAATAATCTTATCAACTTTTGTTGAGATAATAGGAATAAATTCTACCCACTTGGTGAAATATTAGATAGATGTAATGCTAGATTAATGTCATTTTGAAGAATAAAGGTTTATTTCCCCCAATTAAGTCAAGACCCCATTACGATAAGGGCCAATAGTCTTTAGATACTCAAAGGCCATAGCTGGTGCATGATGTATATTAGCATGTTGTTAACATTTGATGTACTTATTTACATAATCATAACAATATTGATCGAGGGTGGGCCAATAATAGCCAAGGCAAAGGATACATTTAGCGATGGCTAGGATACTCAAGTGTCAACCATAGATTATATCATGTGTTTCCTTAATAGCATGGGAATCCTCATGACTATGCAAACAATGGAGAAGGAGGCCATCAAAGCCATATTTGTAAAGGATTCCCCTAAGATGGTGTAATGAGAGGTACTATGGATGAAATCTCTATGGGCATTCTTGGAAAGGTTAGGAGGAGTAATGCCAAGGTTGAGGTAGTTAAAAGTTTAGTCATAGCAAATGTTAGAATGAGAATGGTTCCACACTACAAATGGTAGGAAGATCAAAATTGATATATGACGGTATGATAAAATAATGGATGGTAACAAGTAGTTTAGACTCAACAAGTTGAGATGGGATTTGGGATGTGAGGGAAGCCATCATGTCTATAAAAGTATTAGTAGATCAAGGAATTGACTAGATAAGGTAATGATCAAATGATGCTAAGAGTAAATCTATGAGTTATTTTTAATTCAATAGAACATCATTTTTACATTGATAATATCCATTAACTTGGTTGATCACAAGTTAGGAATCATCAAAGGCACTGATCATCTTAACTCCCAAGGATAAAGCAGTTTGGAGTCGTATGACCAAGGCTTCATACTCATCCACATTGTTGGTACTTTCAAAGTAAATTTTAAAAGAGAGGGGAATAGGTTCACTATTAATTAGAATGAGAATAACTCTATCACCTCTACTAGGTTGGCATTTGGAGCCATCAAAGAACATGGTCATTTGGTAGGTGGGTTCCTCTTGAGAAATAGTTATGATGGGCTAATCTAGAAAGGCAAGAGGAAGTGGTTAATTTTTTGATAAAGGAGGTTCTTCCAATTAGTCAATGATGACGTACCCCTTGAATGACTTCTACTAAAGGAACTCAATATCAAACTTAGCTAGGAGCATGATCTAGTTAGCCATACACTAATTTTGGTATGGTTTGGAGTGTATGTACTTGAGTGGGTTGGTGTTAGTGATGAACTAAGTTTTATGATTAATAATATAGTGATAGATTTTGAAGGCCACAAAAACCAAATCAAGGTAGAGTTTCTTTAGATGGGTATACTGAGTCTCATACTCTATAATTGTTCAACTTATATAATAGATAACTTGATCTCTATTTTGTTCATCATGATGGGCAAGCATTGCCTCTAAAGAATGGTCATAATCTATAAGTGTTCAACTTATATAATAGATAGCTTGCTCTCTATTTTATTCATCATGATGGGTGAGCATTTCCCCTAAGGAATGGTTAGTGGTGGATATGTAAAGGTAGAAGGGTTAGTCTTCTCTAAGAGGGATGCAGATAGGTGGAGAAAGAAGGTACTCCTTGATAGAATCAAAGACCTGTTGACAATCCTTGTTCCACTTGAAAGAGATGTCTTTCTTAAGGAGATGGTAAAAGGGTTGACATCTATCTAATAACTAAGATATGAAGTGGAAAATTGATTGGAGCTTTACTTGCAGGCTGTGGAGTTATTTAAGGCTAGTAGGATGCATTTTCAAGATTTATCTAACTTTGGTTGGGTCTATTTTTATTCCTAGAAGAGAAATGATAAAGCCAAGAAGCTTTCTTGATAAGACCCCAAAGATAATTTTCTTAGGGTTGAGCCTAATGTGATAATGGATTAGTCATTCAAAGATGATTGCAAGAATGGTTAGGTGATCTTTGTGGTATTTTGATTTCTCAAAGAGATCATCTACATAGTCTTCTATAATTTTATGGTTGAGATCATGAAAGATATAAGTCATGGCACGTTGATAGGTTGCTCTAGCATTATTTAGATCAGAAGGCATGACTCTATAGTAGAAGGTTCCTCATGGGGTGATGAAAGAAATTTTATGTTGATATTTTGGAGGAATCAAAATCTAATTATATCTTAAGAAACAATCCATGAGGGATAACATCTCATGGCTAATTGTAAGATCAATAATTTGGTTGATGTTGGGCAAAGGGAATTCATCCTTTGGGCAAGTGAGGTTAATGTCCTAAAATTTAATGTAGAGGCGAAGTCCCCATATGGGTTTGGTGATGGGAACAATGTTAGAAACCCATTGTGGATAATCAATAGGCTAGATGAAGTTGATGGATAAGAGATGTTGAAGCTCTTCTTTGACTAGGGATATTTAAGGATGTATCATTTGAATTTTTTGTGAAACTAGCTTAACCTTCGAAGGGGTGATAATGTTATGGAGGGTAATAGAAGGGTCAGTTTTGGGAATATCTTGAAAGGACCATGTAAACTCTATACTAGGTCATGAATGAAAGAAGGGTAATCTTATTTTTCCTCAAAATTTAATGATTAGCTGATCTTGATATGGGGTTTATCTTGAGTACCAAATTTGACATCGATAGGGGATTTATTTAGCATGATTTGGTTCTTAGGAGCAAGGCATTTATGGATAGAAGAATACCCCATACCAAGGTAGGTGAGAATGGAATCATCATCTTGATGTTGGATAGTTTTAATGGTAGGTGAATTTTTTTATACCATTTTATTATGGATGAGAGTAAGGTTTTTAGATTGGATACCCTTTTAGTCGGTCAGAGGGCCCAAACAAACAATGTTGATCAAAAACAAAAAGTTAGATTGGATGATATTAAAGTCTTCAAATTTTGAGGGAGATGGGGTTGGTGAAGATGGAACATCCTCTTCGATGGTTGTGATGGGTTTTGGTGAGGTATGTTCTTTTGGTCATATGAACTCAAGGATGAATAACTCATGAGGTTTTTGAGTTTTGATTATGGTTAAATCATGATGTCCCTATACATAAAGGCCCAGACCAAACCCCTTCCAATCACACCTATAAATATAAGCTTTGGTGAAGGCTGATTTATTGAGATAAGAGAAGTTGAAGGTAAATGGTCAAATAAATGAGGTAGTGGTGGGAGAGAGAAGTTTCTAATCAATCCCCCCATATATGAAGTTTGTTTGATGGTTGGGGAGCCTAAAGGGGACTAAGGACCTAATGTTAGGATCATAGGAAGGTTCATGTTTAAGGTTCCCATACTCTTTTAGAGTAAGGCAAACATCTAAGGCCAAAAGATGATATTCCCCAAGGGAGATGTTGAAACATGTATTCCAAGGGATCCTTTATGGGAATCTAGGATGAAGGGATAAATGAGCTAGTTGATGCTTCATCAATGGTATGAGTGGGAGTGTTATTAATTTTGGTTAGTGGTGAGGTAGTGGTGATAGTAGTTAGTTGTGAGGTGGATGAGCGTGGAAGAAAAGCATAATTAGGATGATATTTCATATTTCAAGAGGAAAAAGGACTTGGGTCAGCTTTAATGGTAACAACCTAACCTTCATGCTCAAATTTGATACATTGATGTAAGGTATAAGAGACACAACTCATGGAATAGATCCAAGGGCATCTGAGTAACATATTATATTAGAAATCACCTTATATAATGTAAAATAGTTTGGGAATTTTATGAGGTCCCAAGGAGATGTGGATAATTATCCCTAAGGTCATATTTATAGTGTCATTAAAGGAGTGAAGGACCATTAAACTCTTTAACATGATGTTCTTGGGCAGTTGAAGTTGGTCATAAGCATGGGAGGAGATAATATTGATACTATCTCCTCCATCAATAATTAACCTTTTGATTTAGGTTGGATTGATGTATGCTGTGACAAAGAGGGGAGGATCAGAATCTTTAGGATGAACATGAGGTATTTCAAAATACTAAAAGATGACAGATGCAAAAAATTGAATTGAAGGGCTCTAACAAAAGGTGCAAGAGGTTGAGGATCATCTAGCTGAACCTTTACAAATTGTAGAGCCTCTATTTATGCCCGATGATGGTGAGGTGAGGTATTGATTAGTTTATAAAGGCTCATCTTCACTAATGTTTGGTGAATTTATTTTAATATGATTCATTGTATGGATTCAGAAGGGTTGGAGGGAGAGGGTTTCAAAATGGACACTTTGGCTTTTATTGGTTGTGATGGTGAAGGTAAAGGTGTTTGGGTTTGGTTGGATGTTTGAGGGGTTGAAGGTTATGTCCATGGAATTGAAACTTTGTATTTTCCCTTGTCCTTCTATTGGGCTCAAGATCAGGTAACCATATGAATAGTGTGGATGGGGGGGTTATTGAGTTTGATGGTTGTTTTGTTTCCTCCTCCTCACTCTTGGGTGAGGGAAATGGAGTAGGTAACTATTGGATAGGTTGAGTTGGTGTTTGGATTGGTAATGGGGGTAAAATAAGTTAATCTTATAATAGATAATCCTCATCATATAGGCAATGAACAAGTGCTTGGAGATCTTTTCAATTTTACATGTCATGTCTTAGTGCCCTCTGGTATGCATAGATCAAGTTATCATTGAACTAGGAAGGTTTGGTATTGGAAGGGTAAAATGGTTTGATAGGTGGTAATCCAATGGAAGAATTTTTTAATAACCTTTTTAGGATGGTTGAATAAGATTCATTTAAAGATGCTTGAGGTGATGGATTTATATTTTTAGGGATGGGTGTCTTTTGAGAAGCAGTTTTCACTTTATAAGTTGTGGGTGGAATGGGTTTAATTAGTATTTGGGATTACTTAGTTGTGGTTGGTTTTGGGGTAAATGACTTGGAATTTGATGATTTAGATGATGAGGGATTGAATGTAAGTGGGAAATTGGAGGTAGATAAGTTGGTTAAGAATGATGATGGTTTAGTTGGTGTAGGTGTAGGTAGAGAAAAGGGAGATGGTTTACTAAAGGAGGAATAGGTAATTGGGATGGTAGAAGGATGGGGTCCTAAGATAGAAGTTAAATGAGAAGGAGGTGTTATGGGTCTAGTTTTAGGTAGAGGTTTAGAAAAATCTATCTTCTTAATTGATTTGGTTGTGGGTTTCTTTGGTGGACTAGATAGAGTTAAGTCCAACTTCAAAGAGGGGTGAGTTTGACTATGTATAAGAAGGATTCCTAGATTCTTGATAGGTTTAGTAAGAGAGGCATAAAGTGATTTGCCAAGTTTAGGTGGAGATGATTTGGATGGTTATTTTATGGTTTTGGTAGAAGAGGTATTCTAGATAGAGGTAATAATGGGTTTAAGGGTATATGTAAGTGAGGTTAAAGATAAATATTTGTTTTGGTAAGGGATCCCAAGATGATGCCAAAAGGTGGCTCTATCAAAGTTTGGTTGAGATGTTAACTCCAAACTTTATACTAGTCTATAAAAGGGCTTGTAGATGGGTTTGATTCTTTAACCATTGGTTTCAAATATTAATCCCCTAGGTGAAGAAGAGGGAATGGTCTCTTCATCCTTATTCTTGATGGAACGTTCTAAAATTGGTAGTTGGGTGGATGAGGTAACCTTCTCTTGTGGGATGGTTTCCAAAGAGGGAATAGATGATTCTATGATTGGGAAGGTAGGTGTGGCATCCTCTAGTGAAGGTATAATCATAGTTATTTCCTTTGTTTAGGTGTCCAAGGGAATGAAATAAAATTATACCACTCCAATGAGTAGAGTAGAAGAAGAGGGGGTTAAAGCAGAGATTTCCTCCTTTGGTGTTTCCATCAAAGGAGAGGTAGATAAAGCTAAGTTTTTATTAAGTGAAGAGAGAGGGGTGGTTGATTCCTTTATTTGGGTATCAAAAGGAAAGGAAGGTGAGTCCACTACTTTCAAGAATGACATGGAGGAATAAGTGGTTGAGGTAATGGTCTCCTCAATAATGGGCTCATTAATAATAATGTTGATTGTATGCACCTCATGAGAATGAGATGACTCAGGTTTATTGTCATGGTGATGGCTAGAAGGAGCATGATTGGGAAAAGGTTTACAAAATATGTTAAGAGATTGATTAAGAGTGCCATTGGGATTATCAAATACTATGTCTCCACTATCGATTAAGTTTTGGACAAGACTTTTGAAGGTATTGAATCTAATTATGTCATGTCTAATAACTCAATGAAAGGAAAAATGGTCATTCTCACTGTACTAGCTGGGCACAGGGTGAGAAACATCAAAGTGTTGGGGTGGTTTGATAGGTGGAAATTGGATGATGTTGGCTTTGATAAATTTATCCAAAACTAATGCATAAGACTCCCCTATAGGAGTATATTATTTTGGAGGAGACCAATTTTGGTTTTATTGGTTGGATGGGATTGGTTGATAGTTGGTAGTGGAGCATATTTTAGGACAACTAAGTTTGTAGATGCTTTTGTTTTGGTGTTGGATTGGTTAGTGGTTATGGTGGAGGGAGGGTGATTGGATTTAAAGGAATAATTATTGTTTCAAAATTTTAATTTCCCTTCATCAATGGCTTGGTTTTCAAGTTTACGTGTCATGGTGAATGCCTCATCAAAATTTCTAAAAGTTTGAACTTGAAGAGTAGGGGCGATATGTTTGGCACAACCTCAAGGAAAGAAATCAATGAGTTTAGGTTGGGGTAATTAGAAAGAAATTTGGTTGATGAACCTCTCCATCTAGCTATGAAATCAGTAATTGATTCATCATCAAATTGCCTAATAGAGTATAGGTCATTAATAGAAATTTTTTTAGTTATATTCAATAAGAATTATTTTAAAAAGATTTTGGAAAGCTGGGAAAATAAAAAGATGGAGTGCTTGGGAATATAACTATACCAATCAAGGATTGGATTTGATAAAGACATAGGAAAAGTATGAAGGAAAAGGGAATCATCATATGCAATCAAATAACAAGAATGGTAGAATACTCTCAAATGTTGTTGAGGGTCCTCCTTGCCTTAGAACTTGGAAAACTTGGGTAGTTCCCATTAAGGAGGATAGGAATGAATAGAAACAAATGGATGGATGGGTTCATTACAAATTTGACCATAGGATAAAAGGTTATGAGACCCAAAGATAGATGACTCCAAGGTGGTCATTTTGTCCATTAACATCTTGACCAGATCTGGTTGAGGTTAGGACGTTACATAATTAGGTGGTAAGTTTTGTTGAGGTTGGGTGGAAATAATATATGGATAAGTGGCCAAATATTTTGAAGAAGCCACATATTAATAAGTGGTCATAGGAGGTTGGGATGGTGCCCCATAAAGGTTGATAGGCATAAACATTTGGGTGGAAATTTCTATGTATCCTTGCGGGTTTGAAATATATGGGTAAAATGTCATGGGCACTTGTTGGGGGGATGACATAGGTTGGGTTAGAGGTAAGCTTAGGTTGGTGGATGGTGGTGTAGATGTAGATTGGGTTAGAGGTGTGAAAGTGCCATGTGGTTTTTGGTGGGTGGTAACTCTAGTGATAATGGGTGGAAGGGTTTGAGGCATAAAAAGTACCAAGATCTGAAGTGAGGTAGAAATTGGTGGGTTGGTTGTACTAAGGGGAATGGTATAAATAAGGGTAGAAGATACCCCCATGATAAATAGAGTATAGGTAACAAGAGGTAATGTTAATATGACATTGGAGGTATTAGTTTGGGTATTAGGTGTTTGGCTATGGGTTGGGATGTTGGATGGAGTTTTGGGAGTAGTAGTAGGTGGGATATTGGATGAATAAGAGGATTGGGTGAGCATGGGTTGGGTTGAGGTGGCACCCACTAAAAGATGGGGAGGCATACCATAAGGTGGATTAATAGGAGGAATTGAAGCAAGAGAGGTATGGTTAGATAAGGTGTTAAGGTAATTCTAAAAGGTTATGGGGTTGTTATCAAAGAAGGTAGTAAAATCCACATCACCCTGCATAATAGTTAGAGGTCTGGTAGGAGGAGGAGAAAAATGAGAACCCTCAGCATCATAAGTATACTCCATGGAGGAGGAGGAAGAAGGTAAAGGTTGATTAGTTTGAGTCTTTAACTATTTTTGGTGATGATGATGAGAGGAATAAAAAGAGAAATGATGAAACTCACACCTTAAACACAAAGTAAGAAAAATGAAAAGATATCAAAGAAATCAAGCATACACTAAAGTGCATTTAACAATCTAGGATTATTTTTAAATAGCTTTTGGAATATTCCTTAGAAAGTATGGAGAAGGAATTGGTTTATAGATCAGGTACTAAAGTGGAAGTCTAAGGTTGGTTTTAGGTTCTCAAGAGGGAAATTTGTATTGATCTTCAGTATGTGGCTTGGTAGTGGGGTATACCCCCTTACTTCACACACTACAATAATAAGGGTGTCAGGTGCTTAACCAAAATATATTGAATCTCATAATTTATACTCAACTAGAGAGATGAGTCGGTTCTCCCCTTGGTAATGACCTCCAAGTAGGATTTTTTTGGAAAGGGTAAGGTTTACTGCTAGGTGATGAAATCCTAGTCGGGCCTTATCTCAGGTTTGTTTGATGTGTTAGTTTATTATGTGGTTTGGAAAAAGTGTGTGATAGAAAGTGAAAACTATGATCAAATACTTTGCTTCTATGTTACTAGATGAACTAAGATAAGAAAGCAATCAATGTATGCAAAAGGGCTTATTTTAAGCCCAAAATAAATTTTGATTTCATTGAATGAGCATAGAATAAATAAAAGAAAAGGGAAGCTTGGTCCCACCAAGTGTGCCAAAATGTTTCAATTAATGTTCACTCATTTATTAATTTGGAAGCAAGTAATGAAACTAGTAGTAGGGTGTGTAGAAGAATACCTGGTAAAAGTGCATGTGTGATCCAGATGATGGTGAGTACTCCTCTTTAGTTTGCAGGGAATAACCTACAGATAAGAAAGACACTAAAAAAAGGGGTTTGTTAGATTGATGGTTGAGTGGACTACCTAGTGTGAGCTAGATTCAAGAAGCATGAGCTTAATAGGAAGTTGTTAATGAACTATTTGTAATAGTGAATTTGATATAAATAAAAAGAGAGAATACTTGCATTCAATAACTAGAAAGTAAATGCATGTAAGATGAGATGAAAGTAAATTGCTTATCCAATAAAATGACTAAATATAGAAAGAATTGGTTAATAATCGTGCTAAGATAGTTGGGTTCTAATTCAAAAAATCTAGGAAGGCTTTGTGAACAAATAGAAACACAAAAAATAGGGTTTAGTTAGGGTCAACAGGGTGAAAATATCTTATTATTTTTTGCCACAGTGATTGTTGGTGGTTAGGTGAACTTTTGGCAATTAGGATAATTGTTAGTGGTTGGATAACCATCTACGATTGAGGTGATCATTGGTGATTGAGCTAACTATTAGTAGTTACTTGTGTGATTCTAAAAAAGATCAAAAAAAGTATTGTAGATTGGGTAGTTGGGAAAATAAAGGTTTGTTATGGATCGAGGGAATGAAAAATAAAATATTGATGGGTCCGATAGGGAAGGGTGGTTAGAAATGGAATATAAATCAAATAAAACAAGAAAGAGATACCTATAAATTGGTGCTGGAAGGTTGAATCAATTTAGCTAGAGTGATAATAATTTGACCTTCAAAAGTGATTCTAATAGAGGTTTGGGTCTCTATTGATTCTAAATGCTTACTGAAGGGACACTCGATACCTATATGTAAGATAGATTAGATGTGGATTGATATATTTTTGGATCTTTTTATTTTCCTACTTCTCTCCTTTTATAGGATGAAGATATTAAATGTGCAGGAGGAAGTTACTAATTGGATAGAGGAGAAATTTTCTAATTTTGATGTTTTAAAGATGGTTTACATCACAAAATAGAAGTTGATAAATGTTCCATGCTTATCTTATATAGCTAGTAATGGTTTTAAAATAGGTTTAAAAGACTTGACCATCGATGATTAGGCTAACCATAAATAGTTAGGATAACCATCGATGGTTAGGTTAATCATCAATAGTTGAGGCTTAGAGGAAAATAGGTTAAAAGAGGTTGAATTAAAAATTTAAGCTAGTAAACTAATAAATGAACTAATTCAACAGGTGATCAACTAGCCTCAAAGTCAAGTAAGGTATTCAAGGTGTTTCAACATATAAAACTATGTAGTTTTCAAGTGTCTACACCTTTAATAGATTCCATCATCAATTCCATGGTTGGTTATGAAATGTTGTCTCTTATGGATGGCTTCTTGAGATACAATCATATTCACATCACTCTCCAAGACCAACACAAGACTACTTTCACCATGGAATGGGCACCTATTATTATGTGAAAATGACTTTTGGCCTTTAAAATGATAGAGCTACCTATCAATGTGCTATGTCTCACATCTTTCATGATCTCATCCATAAAATTGTTGAAACTTATGTTGATGATCTAATTACTAAATCCAAACATCATAAAAACCATTTTTCCAATCTTGATATCATATTTGACTATCTCCTTAAATACAAAGTTAGACTTAATCCTTTCAAATGTGTTTTTGGAGTCACATCTGAAAAATTGTTAAGATTCTTAGTCTCTCTCCATGGCATCAATGTTGACCTAGCCAAAATTAGTGATATTTTTAATATGCCCATTCTTTGATCTATTCTTGATATTCATGCTTATTTAGGAAAATTTGGGGAAATTAGATGGTTTGTCCCTAAAATAGCTTATTGTATTCACTCCATCAATTACATTCTCAAGAAAGGTATAGCTTTAGAATGGATGGATCCATGTCAAAAAGCCTTTGATAATATGAAAGAGTCATTACTTCATCCACCTACACTTTGTCTACCTTCCAATGATAAACCATTAATTCTCTATACTTCTTTCACACATATTTTAGTTGGGGCAATGTTTGCCCAACAAGATGATTTAAGAAGAGAGTATACTATTTACTACATTAGTCTAGGTCTCATTGATTATGATACACATTATACCAAAGTTAAGCGTGATTGCCTCACTATCTATTTTGTGACTGAAAAACTTCATCAGTATATGCTATACCAAACTACTTATGTCATCATTAATTTTTGCCGCCTTCATTATTTCATCTCTAAGTACTTTTTACCTAGTGAAAAAATTAGAAAATGGATGGTTTTACTTATGTAATTTGATCTCTGTATCATCACACAAAAAGTTTTTAAAGGGAAATGCATAGCTGACCAACTTGCCACAGATCCCATTCCAGCCACTTCTTCACTTCAAGATGATCTTCCCTTTGACAATATCCTTTACAATGAAGGTCTTAATCAAGTTTTATCCATTAAAGACTATTTTTATAGCTTTACTATTGATCTTGAATCCAATCAAATTGAAGAATCTTCCCCTCCCTCTAATACTAATAAACCAAAGGTAGTTAACTAGGAGCTCCTTAAAATTAATGTTAACTTGCATGAGGATACTTGGACCCTTCACTTTGATGGTGTTAAATGCCTTCAAGGAGATAGGGTAGGTTGAAATCCCATAAGTCCTCTTGGTAATATTATAAATTTATCCTTTCATGTCACTTTTGATGTGACCAATAATATGACTGAATATGAATCTCTTATTTTAGGTATGAGATCTAGTCTTGATTTAGATATCCAATATCTTCATGCTTTAGGTGATTATCAGCTCATTTATCATCAAGTTAATGGTGATTTTAAATTTAAAAGTGAGAACCTCATTACCTATCATCAAATTATAACCACTATTTCTAATGACTTTATCTTTTTCAGTATCGAACGTATTCCTTGAGACCAAAATTCCATTTTTGATTCTCTTACCTCTTTAGCTTCTATCTTTCATCCTCATCAAGTTCTCTCTGATCCTTCCTTTATTATTCAAATCAAAAAATCTCCATCATCTATCCAACCAATCGATTCACTTATTTTTCATATTGAGGATATGTCCATTCGATAAATCCATTGGTATCAATATATCATTCAATTGCTAAAACATCAAACTTATCCTCTTGATCTAGATTCTTGTGAAAAGACACACATTCATAAATAAGCTTTCAATTGTGTATTTTGACATAACATCCTTTACTATCACAATGTCAAAGGTACATTGATTCATTGTGTTTTGAAATATGAGGTTCCTTCTCTACTTGAGCAAGCACATGGTGGTCATTGTAGTAGACATGTTACATGTAAATTCCTACATATGGGTTATTTTTGCCCTACTCTTAAAAAGGATGCAATTGAATATGCTAAAAAGTGAACTCCTTGTTAGATTCACAATGATCTTATCCATTCAACTCATATTGAGATTCAAACTATCAATTCTCTATGGAAATTTTCCACATGGGGATTTGATATTATTGGTAAACTTCCTTGCTTCCAAGATGGGCATGTTTTTATCATCACTGCTACCAAGTACTTTACCAAGTGGGTAAAATACATGAACTTTGTTAATGTTACTAGTATTACCATATCCAATTTAATTCTTAAGAAAATTATTTACCACTTTGGCATTACTCATACTATAATTTCAAATAATGGTGGTAATTTCAAAAATAAACATGTTAAACAACTTTGTACCAAATTCAAGATCAATCATAAGTTTTCCATGCCTTATCATCCATAATGCAATGGCCAAGTTGAGAAAATCAATAAAATTCTTAACAAAATTATTCAAAATATAATATTTAAAACCCACATGGATTGGCATATTCATATTTACCCTATGCTTTGGGTTTATCAGACTAACATATATAATACCACTAGGGCAACTCCATTCTTGTTAGTCTATGGTTCTGAGTCGGTCTTTCTATTAGAAGTTGAGATTCCCTCTCTTCATATATCTTCATGAAATTATTCATGATGAAGAATTACATGAATCTCACCTTCATTCTCTTGATCTTATTGATGAATATCATCTTTTTGCATTACAACATAACCACCAATATAAGGCTTGCATCGCCAAACAACATAATAAACATGTTAAAATCTGCACATTTAATGTTGTTGATCTTGTCCTTAAATTAGATTACACCCATGACAAAGAAATAAAATATGCCCCAAAATGGTGGGGCCCATATTTAGTTAAAAACATTCCCGGTCCAAGCACTTACCATCTTCAAACTAATGAAGACCATGTTTTCAAAGAGCCCACAATGTTCAATTCCTTAAATAGTACTTTTCCTAAACATTTCCTTCTTGTCATGTTTTCTATCTATATCTTTCTAACATCTTTTTGTAGCTAACTTAAGCATGGGTTTCTCCCTTTACAGTAGTTCCCTCTTTTCACAAACCTTTAGTCCTCCCTTTTGGTCTTTTGGTTTCTTGATGTACTATAGTCTTCCTTATCTTCTTGCATTTTCTATTATTTTTCACACCCCTTGGGTCTTTTTTTGTGAGATGATTTTTAAGACCATGGATACGACCCAACATTACTCACAAAACCACCATATTTTTAATCATTTATTTCTCTTATTGATACTTGCCAATGTCTTTTAGCATCCTTTGGGTTTTTCTTTGTGATTTGTTTTGTAAGAAGGCTCCCTCACTTTTCTTTTATCTTGCTTATCGACACCCCCATGGGTTTCTCTTTTATGAGGTGATTTGTAAGACCATGGATAAGACCCAAAAATACTCAAAATATTACCATTATTTTCATGTTATTAATCCTTGTTCTCAACTTTTGATTTTGCTTCTTTTGTTGGATGGAATTTGCAAACAATCTATATTAGCATGTTTTCCTCAATTTCCCTCTTTCTTATGATAAGGAATCACATTTTATTGTCATTGCATACATTCATTTTTTCCCTTTGTCAATTTTTTTACAATTTGAAGCAATTCAAATTGTTCCATGCATCATTCATCTTGATTTCCCCTTTCTTTCATCTCTACATTGGATAAAATAAGGTCAAAGTCAAGATATCACTTTTATTTCACCTAGATTTATGAGACTCTTACATCCCATACTCTTTGAAGTTTCTCTCTTAGCAACCTTGTTCCAAGTATTCAAATGAAATTCATCTTTAACACCCATGTTTGGTTTTCCAAATCCGTATGAAGGAGGAATAGAAAAAAACCATCAAGAAAGTTAAAATCCAAATCATTTGAAAATAAAAGGAAATGATATTTAAAATACAATATACAAATTTCAAAAGTCAAATTCACACCAAAAGACATGATTACAAGCACATATCCTATCTCCAATCAAATCTCAAACTCCATAGTTGGATTCACATAGAGCCAAAGTCCTTTGGGGTTTGGTAATCTAGTAGATTGGAATAGGGGATTTTAAAAAAATCTATGGTACTACCTACTTTCTCATGCAAGTGCCCAATCTTCATAGTAGATCGATGGATCTATAAGGGGTCTTGAATAATGGGGAACACATCATGAGAAGGTAGGTACATTTTAATTTGTATGCATAAAGCCTTCATTAGATAAACCTAATTACTTTGTTTACCCAAGACTTGTGTCATTAAGAAAAGTTCTTCATAGTTATTAAGGTCAAAAGTCCTCTTTATTTGATAAACCAAAATTGAGTTTCTTGACTTCGATAAAGAGTTATATCTACCTTGGTTTTTCCTTCATCCTCCCCTCCACCCATTTCATTTCCCCCCTTGATAGACAAATTATGATTCCAAATATATTTACCCTATTCTTTAATTCCTTCTTATTTACTTCTTAAAAACATGGTAATACTACTTTATTTAAGTTTTAGCTATCTGTTGACCAAGTTTTGCCCACAGGTAAAATTTTTGGTCCCCTTCCTCCCTTGCTGTTCATGCCAATTTTATTTCAGGATTATTCAGGTTCAACATTTTTTGGTTCATGGCCTGGTTCAAATGGTTCAATTTCTTGGTTCAAAGGTTCATTTTGAGTTTAGTACCTTGGTTCAATAATGGTTGAACCAAACCGTTGAACCAAATTTTTTGGTTTAATGGGCTTGGTTCAAGTTCAAGGAGTTCATTGTTCAGTTTAAACATCTCAATAAAATATGTGTTGAACCTTCGTACCATTGAACCGTTGAACCAAATTTTTTGGTTCAACGGACTTGGTTCAACATACTTGGTTCAAAAGCTTAAGTTCAACGTTAGGTTCAATGCAAAGATTTCATCGGGCTTGGCCTTGGTTCATCGACGCGCTCCTTTAAACCTTGAATCATTAAACCAAATTTTGGTTCAATGGGTTCAGTTCAAGGGTCTGCCCTTGGTCGAAGGGTAGTTCAAAAAGTCAAAGTGCCCGTTTGGATGGTGCGAGTGGACACTAAAGACTTTTCAAAGGTTTTGGGTGCATAGTCAAACAGTCAATGAAATTATCAGATAGAATTTCTATAGACATTTTGTCTGTGGGAATTGTCTGTAGACATTTTGTCCACGAAAATACATAGCAAAGCGGCCTAAGAATTAACCCAAGGAAATTTTCCGCAGACAATTTGCCCATGGGAGCCCAGGAGGGCAGTTCAAACACAAAGGGACCCACTGAAGGACCCCGAAGGGTAGGTGCCCTTGCGGGGGACTTTTGGTCAAGTCTAAGGACTTTTCAAAGGGATAGGTGCTAGGAAAATTCAAAGATAGAGAAGTGCTCGAGAGGATGCCACATGGACCCGACTGACATGGCAATGGACCCAATGACGTCCTAGTGGATGACAAGTTTAGCAGAACGGTTTAACTATTGGTTCTCAAGCAATGACGCTTGAGAAGCCATCAATTTCAAGAGGATGGAATGTCTATTGGTTTTCAAAGCTTGATGGCCAGTTGAGCATCAAATTTAGTAGAATAAAATGGCCTTTATTTCAAACTAAGAAAATATTTCCAAGGAACCCAGAATGCAGAAACTTGCTGAAAGTTTGCCCCTGGGGGGCCGAACAAGCCAGATAAAGACAATTGATAAAAGACAAGAAGACATGCATGGAATGAGCAAGCAGTTAAGTCCAAGTGGTGCCAATTTGAGAAGTGACTCCAACAGGTGAAATAGTTCCTTTGAATTGATCATGAGAAGATGCAACAACTAAGTAATGTAACCGATTTTCTCCATTTTACATTTAATGAGTGGACAAACCACATTCTGACTTGGAAAATGTGGACTTTAAGCAGACAAAGCACATAACTCATTAATGTTTTGAGCAACTTGTTGAAGGGATGCGATGGCCACTTGTTGAAGGAATGTCAAATGGGCTTCTTTTTGTTTTCTCATATATATTTGATACTAGTCATTTTTGTAAGATCTTTTATAATTTTACAAAGCGTAGCTCTGCTAAAATTTCCACCTAAATCAATAAAAATACAGTTTTGCCTCCATCTTGGATAGATATTCTGTGTATGTTTTGAGTGTTATTTGTGTTTAGTCATTATCTTTGATGCTCTCATAGGTTCAATACCAACAGACCAATTATCTACAAGGTGCTAGTTTGTCAGCTTACAGGAGAAGAGCTCTTTTTGGAAGTATAAAATAGGGGAAGTCACTTACAGTGTGTATTGTAAAACACCTTGGTGAGTCTCTATTTTTATGTTTTCATGAGAACCTCCCTGTCTTTCTCTTGTAGTCTAGTCCTTCTACCAAGCCTAAAGTGTATGTCTTGTTGTTTTTGTCTGATTCTGAGTGTGGATGCATGAAGGTTGACCTATTTTTGGTGTATCACCTCCTTAGAGTAGTTTGTTTACCTGTATCTTCCCCCTTTTCATTTCCCCCAATTTATATATCCATACCTATATGTATTTGCACTTACTAGAACAAACATGATACATCAAAGGGAGCTAGACCTTATCTAGAGTCTCTCCCCTCTAGCTTCACCATCCCATAGGTAAGAGAGGAGTTTTCATGTTGTGAGGAGAAGACAGGAGTTCAACTTCCTATCACTGGGTGCATTTTTTCTTGTGTCAACACTATCCTTAGAGTGAAACAACATTTTTAAATAATTTTGGATCATTTTATTTACGCTATGATTTAATATTTACTAAACTTACTTTACCTTCCTTTTACCATTTGTCATTATTTTGGTGTCTTGCTATTATAAACACTCAAGTTCATACCCTTTTTCCATTGTTGAGTGAGATGTGGATTGTTAATGCTCACTCATCAATGTTGTTTTCCCTTTTATGTATTTTTTCAATTGATGATTGAGATGTGGATTGTTACTACTCATTCATCAATGTTGTTTTACCATTTTATTTTTATTTCTTCTTTTACCATTTTTTTTTATTTTACCATCTTGTTTGACATGTGTCCTTAATTTGACTTAGTGAGTTTGACTTTCTTACTTAAGGATAGCTTATTTGAGTTTTTTGGTCTTAGCTAGCCTTGGATTTTTGGTTGCCTCATTTACTCTTGTTGTTTGACTTGGTCATTTTGTCTAACATAGCACCTATCACCCCATCTTGCCAAATTTCCCAAGTACATCCTATTCTAATAGCACTAGTTATCTTCACTTTTCTTGCATTTATTTGTTTTTTATCTTTAGTTTTACATTCTTGGGTTTATTGAAACCAATCTCTATGCCCTATAAAATAAAAAACAATAACATAGTAGACAACCATCCTAAAATAAAAGTAAGTCAAGGTACACATCATATTTACTTTTTAGTTATTTAATTTTTAGATTAGTTTTCCCTTTCAGTCATTTACTTTTAGTTATTTTATGCTTTTAAAATACTACAACTTATTTTAGCATTATTTTTGTATGTGTCCTTATGTTATTTCTCAAAGAACCATCCCCTATTAAAATTTAGTGACATGTGATGAGCTTCGAGTGGGGCATATGTATACACATAATATTTTCAAATTTTATCAGCTACTAATGTTTTACATCTTGTAGGAATGCATCACGAATCAATCTCTTTGAGTGCACATCCTAAGGGGTGTATTGGTAAAGGGGTGAGTAGACCTTTGGTGATTTTTAATTTTGTTGTCCCTTATTTACACATTATTACTAATCCAACTAGTTCTTAAAACCTTTCCCTAAGTTATTTCTCCTTCCTTACATAGTCTTCTAGTCTTTTTCCTCTTTCCATCCTTCATTTCCTTGCTTGGCACCCTTTTAACCTATTTAGCATACTAGTTCGACTTGGTCAACCTTGTACAATTTAGGGACCCTTTTCTCTTTGTTGGTTTGTTAGCCCCCCAACTAGCCTAACATAGACCTAGTGAGTTAGCCTGAAAACATGCTAGGTCCACCAGGTCAACCTAGCATAATTAACATATCCAAATGATTTTAGGGTAATTTTTTATTATAAATACAAGGTCATTTATTCATTATTAATATATGTAATCAAGAATTATTATTCAATTGTGATTCTTCAAAATCTACTCTTCCACCATTCTACTTGAGGAGACTTAGCTTAGGTTTATTATTTTGGAGAATCTAGTCTTGTGAATAAGTCTTTGATGTTTTAGCCTAAAAAATTGATCCTTATGAACCACAATAACCTCTTGTGAATCCCCATTAGCCAAGGGAGAGATTGAGTATTTCCAATTTCACATTTAGCTAAGTATATTCTAACTTTGTTCTCATCTCTTTTGGTAGATAGAAGTAGCATATGTATTGCCTTGAATAATATTACTCTTCATATTTCATATATTAGAGTGTTAATCATACTTAATTTATTTGAGGTTATTTATACATGTTTTGATTGCTTTACTTTTGTAATCCCCACTTTGTGCCATATGATTTGGTGTGCAATAGATTAGATTTGATTTTATTTTTACTAGATTAGTAAAATATTAAATAATAAGACTCTTTTATGGTTGTGAAATTGTGTTATACTTTAGGATTTAGAACCCTACCTCACACAGTGTGTTATGACAAGTAATCCTGTAATTGGGTCTAACAGATCCTCACATTGGTCATGCTCCCATCTAAAAATTATATGCCCCCAATAAGAAGTGTAGGTGTGCTTTATCCCATCTGATCCAAGATTGATTTATGAACATGATGAATTTTTGATTACGTATACTCTACACCTTCACCAAATTTTTTATCTCCCTCCTACACTTTTGATGTATATATCATGCTTATGGTAAAGGGGCAAGTATGTAATAAAAGATGTGAATCGATTACTTCAGTGACATATGTTCTTCAGTCTAAACTTAAACACATTTGTAAATATGTATTTGAGGGCACTCACATTCCTAAAATAAATGCCAATTGCTTCTAATCACCTGTAATAGTTGAAATCTAATAATCATAAGTTTACATGCATTATCCCAATCAAGCTGATCATTTCTATGAATTACCCACCATGCCATCGCAACTCCACTTAAATTCTAATGGTAGGTACATAAAATTATCGGTGCATATGAATTGATTGATATCCTTGGTCACATAGTAAAAATTTGTCTCTCATGGGTGAAAACCATCCTCATAGGTCAAAGTTCATGATCACTATGAGCCTAGTTGAGTAAATGTATATTTGAGTCTCCACTAATAAACAAAGCTATTTCCCAAGGTAAAGTACCTTCTCTGGTAAGCTCTATATAATTCTTCATATGATCATCTACTTGATAGAGAAAATTAAATTCTAAGCAAGTAGGGGATTTGGTAGACATGGATGCACAATATTCTATGACAAAATTTGGTACCAATGGCTATGTAATTACTGATTTAGGTTTCCATTATTTAGATGTCTTTAATTGTTGAGTGATTAAAGACTATACTTGAGGTTTAGTAGGCTCATTTAAGAAGTTACATTTAGATTCATGTAGAGATTTTGGGTTCTCTTCATAGTTTACCTTCATCCATTTGGTTTATTGTGCAACCTAAGGAGAGTATTGTTCATCTATAATAATGTAGGGTTTATTCACTTTATTTAAAGGAACTATGATAATATTACCTCTTTTATGTACCTCTAGTTGATTTTTCATTGTATTGATTATCATCTAACCATTATATGCCTATTTATTACCAATAAAATTAGGGTAATGCATTATTGTTATCTTCATATAGATGACTTAAAATTCATATTATAGGCTTAGTAATACAACTTTGATCTCAACATCTTATAATAATCCAATGGTCTCAACTCTTCCATATTCTGCTAAGCTTAGAGTTTTTAGGCTGTAACTTAGAACTGATAATCCAATAACCTCCCATGTAAACCTAGGGATCCTATTGATCATGTTACCAAAGCCAAAGGAAAAATTTAAAATTTCATATCCTGTAACTTCAATGTCAATTCAACATATACATCCCATAGATTCTTTGTTTTGACATACCAAACAAGATTTTCTATCTTCTATTGCCCTTATTACACACACTCTAATAAACTATGTAGAAATTTTGTGATGTTATGAGAGATGTCTTCATTTTGTAGTGTACTTAAAAGTTTCAGTAAATTTATTAGTTTCATAACAACTACATCTTGATGCATAATACATATGATTTGGCCATATATTTTGGAATCTATTATTATAGCATCTCCTTCAAGAGTGTCTTGATTTTGAATATTTTTCAACATCAACGTAGCTTCATATATTAGCCCCTTTTCTATAGTTGGGCATGGGTATTTATCCTATTTTTATTTTCCAATTCCTTGGTATTAAGGCATTTCAAAAGGAGGTAATCTTCTCTATGTGATAGTGTCTTGTAATGAAACTCAAGATTGAATCCTCCTTAGGTTGCACATTCACCATTTTAACACTAAAAGCCTTTTC
The DNA here is from genome assembly GCA_037957365.1 of Torreya grandis. Lineage (NCBI taxonomy): Eukaryota > Viridiplantae > Streptophyta > Pinopsida > Cupressales > Taxaceae > Torreya > Torreya grandis. The sequence continues at coordinate 8,852,771 of JARHVA010000067.1, read as the reverse complement.
CTTTCTTTACTTTTCTAATATATTACAATATTTTATATCGTGTTGTTCATATACTCTACAATATGTGTAGTAATATTATCTTTGGGTATTAAAATGGTAATTATGTTACACATTATTATAATCTTTACATAAGTAACATTATAATGGAGGGCACTGATAATTATTTCCTCTTCTACCTTGATAACCCCTCTGTATCTACCCCTAGATCCTCCTCTATTTGACTGATAACCTCCTCTATACCTTCCATGTTATTGTGTTGTATTCTAATGTTAGTGTTATTGGGTATTATCCCCAATTCTAAATTGTTATTTTAAAACTAGTGGTGTCTAACTTATTTTCTACTATTGTGTCATTACCAGATTCTAAGGTGTTTTGTATTAGTATTATGGTGTGGTGGTGTCTAACTCAATGGAGGGGTCCATCTAGATAGACCTTGAGGTTGGTACTGAGATGAACTAGGAATCCATTATAGACCTACTTGTTTCACACAACCCTTATCGACCTTTAGACCTAGAATCATCTACTTCATCAAGGATACTTGTTGTGTAGTGATGGTGAATACATTCTTTGTAATATCATCTTATAGTTGTTACAAATCTTTACAATTCTTTTCATCATGACTATTCAACTTCCAAAAATTAAAATATAAGCTCTATGGGATTTTGACATACTATTATAGGATATATCACTACATTATTTCATGCCCTACTACTCTATAGATTTTATAAAACTCTATCTTGATCTTAGGATGATCATTCCAGTGATGTCCTTCTTTCCCACACTCCATGCACCATAGATTTAGCTTAGGTTTATCTACCTCATGATATTGTTTCATCCTCTTCATAAAATCTTAAAATGTATTTTCAATCTTAGAACCCATGATGGGAGCTTCCTCATAGTCTTCAATTTTATCCACTTATAGAGAAGCAGGTCTAACATTTGCTTTAGTATCATATTAAGTCTGTACTTTATAAAATTTGAATTAGAATGTAGTCTTTCAATAAGCCATGTAGCTTTAACTTTATTTGCTAAGGTAAATTACACCTTATTCATAATGTTAGAGAACCTATGATCGTAGTCAAATATTGATTCTCCCAAATTCTACCAAATCTCCTTTAGGTCTTAAAATAGTTTTAATTATACATTTATTTATCTTAAATTCTATGATAATTTATTCCTTAACCTACTAAAGACTTGCTTTCATAATTTCTCTATGGTACATAAAATCAAGTTCTCTTCCATTTAGTGCCCTTATTAACTTTCACTTCTTAATAGAATCATTAGTAGTACCCTTAACTTTCCATCTCATCTCACATGTTAGTAAATATTATTTAGGGTCTATAGACCCATCATGTGTTGCCAAGTTAATAAATGTTCCTACATCACCCATTTTATAAACTAGTGTTGATGGGATCTGCTACATAGCTATTATAAAGGGAAGATACATTCAATATGATTGTACTTGCATGCTATGAAGATTTATTTGTGCACTAGGAGAGTTAACTTATGCACCCTATTTTTTTGTTTCCTTCTTTTCTCTGCTTGTTTTCAAAAAAAACTTATGGACTTCAAAGCCTTAAAAATTGATGTTGTTTAAATTTTATTACCCTAATGATGCACTTCCTCTAAAAATGGACCTTACCAAACACCATATTCATGTCCTCCTAGTTGAAAAATCCTATTGAAATATAATAAATTAGGTTTAAGGGACATGTGCTGTTCTGGTGAATGATTATTTCATGCGAGTTCTTATTTTTCTAAGCTTAGACTTGTGATTACTCTATGATTTTTTATGCTTCTTTTCTTAATACTTCATAATATTCTATTTATAATACCTATTCTTGTAGCTATGAACTAAATCTATCATCTAACTATTCTACTTCTACACTATTCTTTCCTTCTTCGAATATCTCTTCTTCCTCTCATTCTTCCTCACTTCTATCTTTTTATTAGCATTCATCTTATTCATTCATCTCATATTTATTCATCCTTGATTATTTATCTCTTTCACCTCACTCATCACATATTCCTACTCATTCATCATCTATTTTTACCACTGCTCTTAACTCTACTCACAGCTACTTGGGTATTATTTTGTTTAATCCATATTTTCTATTATCATAGCTCACATTTTGAATCCAGATTATTCTTATAACTCATATTACCTCATGTATCCATTATTGAATTAGGTTCAAGCCTTATCCAATTATCTAATCATCATTCAATGTCATATCTCACATACCCCCATATGCTTAAAATGACTACTCCATAGGGTCAGTGGTATTAATTTTCCCATAGGAGGTTATAATTAGTAGCATAAGGTGGGACATTAATTTTACCAAAAGTATTTATAATTAGTGGCATCTATAATTAAATGTAACAACAAATGAAGGATGCAATTTCCATGACCATTTTCATACTAATTTCATATACTACCATTTGAACATGTAATTTTTAGAAACTACTGAACGTGCTTGAAGTATAACTAAGTTAGAACCAAACAAAAATGATAGGTAGGGTTAGGTAAAAATCACTAGCTATCAAAGTCTTACAGGCATGGTAGAAATGATATAAGGTACCATATGATGTAAATAATGGTATATTATGGCAAAAGGGGTGATCGAGGTGACCTTAATGTAAATTGAGTATTACCTACATAGTCCCAAAGGACCTCAAGTCACTATAGTTCAAATATATGGAAAGGTATGAAAGGATGGTAAGGTGAGGAAAAGGGAAAGGCAAGTCACATGGGAAGGTATTAATTAATGTCAAGGTGAGGTACATATAAAATGTAAAAGGTAAGGCACATGGCAAGGCAAGGTATATGGTAAGGTACATTAAATGGTTTTATTATTCCTGTTGATGTGGAAATTCACATTTTGATCAACATATGATACAACCAAAATAATCATATGTTTAAATTACTAGCCCACACCCCTTATAAATATTTTTTATGTCAAGAACATGTTGCTGATTTGGACTCTAATAACATTATTATGAGCTTTATTGGTCATTGATTTTGTTTCCTCCAAACTTTGAGACAAGATGTTTTCATAGCTTATGTAAAGGAAAGTGTGTCTAGGGATGGTAAATAAGGATAAATAGTGTATAAAATGTTGTATTTGTCAATGAAGATATATATCATAATGGAATGTATAATGATTTGGAAATAAATGAAGACTGGGATTTTTAGGCACACACAATGTTGTTAATTTTGGATTTGACATAATTTTGATTATGGTGGGTTTGAATAATTGTGAATATGTTTTTGATAGGACCATATTTATTTTTTTTGGGTATAAGAGTAGATTCCATCTGATTATGTTGTATATTGGAAGCTATATTGATGTCATCTTTGATAATGTCTTCATCAAGTAGTGAAGTGCTGTTGTGCTCTGCTATTGGCACCTCGAAGAGGTTTTCACCAATAAAATTGTCTTGATTGTCCCATAACACCTCCAAAATGGTTTCATTAATTAATGTTTAATTTTGAATTTGATTGTCTTCTAGTGTCTCAAATAAGGTTTCACTAGAAGATCCTAAGTTTAGACTTTGATTACCCCTTAGCACATCTAAAAATGTTTCACTGGGAGATTGTTCTTCTACATGAATGTGTTTTTGGTCCCCCTAATATTATTCAATTTATATACTTTCATGGATGTAATTTAAGAAGGTGTGATTTTACTAGTCCTAATAGACACTTGTGGGAGGCAAAATGTTAATAAAATGGTTATGTTGAGTGGTGTTAATGGAATGTGGAATGGTAATGTAATGGGAAGATACAACATAATCCTTATAGAATATACTAGGAGAACTTGTGTAAATGCTCAATTAATCATTATCAAAAAACATGGAAGGATCACAAATGTATTGAAATTGATCTATAAGGTATATATATCCAATGTTGTAACATCCATGAATGTATGTTGATTCTAAAATTGAATCTAACTTAAGGGAATCTGAATCCAATATTGAGACTGACATTAGTTCTACTTCTGATACTAAATATGATATTGATTCAAAAATATAACCTAACTTTAATGTTGATTCTTCATTTGGTGTGGTAGAAAATATGTTATGTTGAATGCTTGGTATTGGACAAGTAATTGTCTAGGGTTAAATAATGGGGTCTTTATAAATGGGCTTAGATAAGGACTCCATAGATACTAGATTTCCAAAGTGAGGCTCCTTAAAAATAAGTCAATGGTAAAGATAATGATTTTCCTAAAGGCAGTTATGATCATTAGGGGTGACTCAATAAATACTAACTTGTCAAAGTTAGACTCCTCAACTAAAGGGAAAGGATCAATAGGAAGCTCTATATAAAAAAATAAGCTAATGGGATAAGGGTGATTCAACATAGGTTAACTCATCATAAATAAGTTTTTCAATAAAAACATCATAGCTTGGTTGGTTCTCTTGGCCTTGGTTTACAATTGGTTATGGAACTTGAGATTTGGACATATGTTGGTCTTTAAAATATGGCTCTTGGAAAGGTAATGATAAATATGTTGTGGTTAAAATATCATTTTGGATTTTATAAAGTGAGGGAAGGTTGGTAATGGAAGATAAATTATCAGTGGTTTAATAATGATCTGTTTGTAAATAGGCTCATCTACAAAGAGCTCAATAAAGATTGGTTGTCAGACTAGGATGATAATTGTTTCCTATCTAGTCATAATTATATAACCTTGTTGGGATAATTAGTTACAATTTTTTGAAGGGCTTGGAATGATAATGGAAGGGTGTTTCAAATGTTGGTTAATAACATAATATAAATTATGAGGAGATATAATGGTAATTAATAGGTGTTATAGAGCCTAGTTGTTGATGTAGGCTAAAGGATGAGAGCTTAGAATTGTAATGAATGGGCATTCTAGATCTTGGTTACTAATGTAGATCAAAGGATGAGGTCCTAAAATGTTAATGAATTTACATTTAGATCTTGGTTACTAATGTAGTCTAAAGGATGAGGAACTAGAATGGAAATCCTTGGGCACTATGAAGCTTGATTACTAATGTAGATTGAAGTATTGGGACTAGGAATGATAAGCCCTGGGTGATGTGGAACTTGGTCTCTCATGTAAGCTGAAGAAGGGTTAATGGTATAGGTAGGGGATCATGTACCATTATTATTAAAAGGGTAAACATCATATGTTAATTATCCCAAATAAGGGTGATCATGTCATATGATAATTGGCATGGATGGGTTTGGAAATTAACCCAAAAAGGGTAGTCTTGATCTATGAAAATGGTTTTGGCATAGGTCTAAGTTTGAAAGTGGCATTGGTCTAGGAATAGGTCTAGGAATGGATCCATTCTCCAAAATTTGACCAGGGATAAACTTGGTCTAAAATTACTAATGTCAAACATCTCACATAAATGGTCAAGTGAATGGATAAATTCAAATGCCAATTTTGGTAAAAATTGTTTCAAACAACTCTAATCTAGGTCTAAAAATAGAAAATGTTGTGAGTTCTTTGGGAATAAGGCACAAATATAGGCTCAAAACAGCTAGGTCTAAAATGGAAAAATTCTAGGTCTTTTAGAAACACAACACAAAATCTAGACTTGAAACAAACTAGGTCTAAAATGACATGTAAAATACTAGGCAATTGATATAACAATTTGAAACACTTAGACTCAAACTAGGCATACATATTCAAACACAGACTTGAATATTAATAAAATACATTGGACTTTAGGCATATGCATAAAACTAATTGGGAAAATCAATTCCAAGTATACAAAAATAAGGATGAGGAGTGAAACATTCAAGCCAAAGTGATGAGCAAGACTCAAATGGAAACTAATTGTACTTAAGTTTGTACTTGGAGAGAGATTTTTGACATTAGTTCTAAAAAATAAAAGATACGTGATACATATAGAAAAGAGACCACTTATATCATCTAAGCACAAATATCATCAAATCAAGCAAGGAATTAATCTAAGTTACATAATACAAAAGTGAAGTGTAAACACCTAAGCCAAGATTAGGTGAGACATATGCATAAACCAATCAACATTTTGAATCTAAACTTCATAATATCAATTTTGAACTAGGTTTAAAAGTCTTTATTTCTCAAATAGATAACAAACTAGACCTAAATGTATGTCATAATGATATTAGGCATAGACGAAAAAGCATGCACATGGTTTCAAACTCAATTGGACACAAGGTAAAAAGGGTTTTGAAAAAATATGAATAGCATAACGATGTTACCTTATTCAAAAATTATGATAAATTATTTGTTTCAAAAACTCTAAGGTAAATACTTGTAATGAAATTAGCAACGTAACTATACCCATTTCAAACAAGTGACACACACACAAAAGGTTTCCAAAATGACTAAGTCAAAGGGTGGCATAAAATGGATGTCATAAGAATACTAGGAATAGACCAAAAGGCATAGACATGTTTTCAAACTCAATTAAACATAATGCAAAAAGGGTTTTTGAAATAGTGAGAGAAGTATAATGACTCTATGTTGCTCAAAATGTAAAACAAGTGGTTTGTGTCTAAAACTCTAAGGAAAAGACTTGGAACAAAATTGGGAGTGTAATAGTGCCCATTTCAAATAAATGACACACGCACACAAAATATTTTCAAAATGATTAAGGCAAAGTGTGGTATCAAATGGATGGCATAACACCTCTTTATGCTAAAATGGGTGTATAAACATGACATGATTTAGACATGTGTTTTTGATAAATAAAATAGTTTTTTACTCTAAAATAATGTAAGTAAAAGGAAAAGAAAAGAAAAAAACCTAATTATATTGTCCTATTATTAAAACCTGATAAGGTGGCTTCATATTGTCAAATTTCATTTATATACTCTTTCTTTAAAGGAAATAATTTGTTGATTCAAAAATTTAGCTACACATGAAAAGTATATTTTTTTAGGCCCCCTCTTCTCTCAATAATTCATATGATGACATGAAACTTTAGGCTACTCATCTTTTATTGTCAATATTTATATGATAATTGGGTTTTGTCTAAATCTATAAGTTTAATGCGCTATAGATGTTTTGAAGTGTGGTTAACACTAGAGATGTAATCACGTAATTGAGTTCATACTAACTAACTTACTATGCAAGGGGTATATTTATTTGTATGGTGACTTGATCCATGTTATTCTTAGTGGAGTCCCCTAGTTATCCATACATAACTTGGGTTTTCATTATGATTAGAGAGGCTAGTTTCTTAGCCCCTTGGCAATCATAGTATCTATGTCTTGATTTATAGACCCCATCATGGAGTGGGGTTGGCACAATGTTGAGAGGTGAAACCCTAGGTAAACTCACCCCTAGATGGATCATGAGGTATAAATTAACTCCTACTCACAATCAAAGATGTAATAAATAAATGTAAAATGACTTTAAATTCATTCTAGGATCACCCAAGTCATTCAGATCTTGGGGAGTGCCTTAGCAACATTCATTATATACCTGGACTAAGCAATAAAAGGCAAAGGATAAAGTGCTTTTGGTAACCTAAGTTCCCTAAAAGGGATGGGAATAACATAAAAACTAATTCTATTTTATAAAAATGCACAAATAATAAACAAAATGATAAACAATTAATCTATTAAGAGCACTTAGTCTAAGTTTGATTTCATTCTAAAACACCCAAGTGAAATGTGATGTGAAATTTAGCCCCTTGGCTTTGTTTGTTGATTTGTGAACTTTGAAAAATGAAAACAAAGTAAGTAAATGATTTTTAAACACCAAATATAAATGTGAAAATAGCCCTTTGGGATGAAATATTATTTCCCCTTGATTGATAAAACTTGAAAAAAACTTTTTATAAGTTTTATTGGACGAAAAGAGGAAAGGCAACCTGTAAAATCAATGCTAGAAACAAAACTGAATACACATAAACATAAAATGTAGTATTCAGTGTTTTGATAATGACTTATAAACTATAAATTAGTTATTCACTAAATTGTTGGAGGTTATTAATAGGTCAAATTATCACCTCTTTGAAAAAATTTATATTAAAACAATAAATATAAATAAAGTTATGAGATTTGTATCATCCATTTTAGCAAAAAATCATAAACAAGAAGTGGTAGTCACTAATTTGTTGATAATTAATAAAATATAACTAGTTATTTTTTGAAAATTTTAGATCATTTTAATGATAAATTTACATACATACATACAAAAAATTATTAAAAAAGTTAATACACAAGAAATTATGAAGACTTTATGGGACATTTTTAGCAACAAAAAACAACAAAATAATTAGAATAAAAGACTAAGAACAAGATAATTTTGTGGGGTATGCACTCATGAAGAGTTATCCCACTAGTTGTGCCATTATTTGAACAAATAATGTGACATATATGGGATATTATTATAGGGTTAGTCAAGAAAATAAATTAAACAAACACACTAAACTAACTCTTTTAGCCTTGACACTCAAGGAGCTAGAGAACTACACAAGTAACTAACAAATAAAAAAATAAATAAGAGATTTTACCTTCCATGAGATCAAGTGCCATGAGTTGGCACTAAAATGATGTGATAATTTGTGTGCTCAAGAAATATTTGTCAATGAATCTCCATTTCTCCACTTCTCCTTGTCACCTTGGTAATGTTGGTTGGATTTGGCTTATATTGGCATGTAAATATCTCCTATAATCAAATTTTCATTAGTTATTTTTACTAAAAAGGTTTGTTTATAGGTGACTTGGCACTTGTATTTAAAGGTCTCAGAACTAACTCTAATACTAGAGAGGTTAGGTTTATAAATAACCTTGGTTGAGTTAGTCTAACCCTGAGTTGTGTTAGGCTAACTTTGGGTTGGGTCAAAGATAATCATGAGGGCCATGTGAGAGACATGGGTTAAGAATGATTATGTCTCCCACCCAATTCTTGATATTGTACAAGTGGCTTGTAAACTCATAGAAGATATTTTGGTTGAATTTATAAATTTCAAAAAATAGAAATCCATTAATTCTCCACGATCTGCTTGGCCACATATCATGAGAGTTAAGGAATAAATTTAATTAGTGAATTTAGAAAATAGGAAATTTCAAAAGCTATAGATTTTAGATATTTGTGTGATGTCATGGTGATGTCATCAAATCTAGATTTATGATTTTTAAAAATAAAAATTTACTAATTATCCATGGACTTTTCAACTCTACATTTAATTGGGTTTAATTAATTAAGTAATTTGATAAGGTTAGTTACATTTTATAAATTTAGGTAAGGTTATCCCTCACCCTTGGTTAAAAACATCAATTTTTTAGGTCATGATTTGACTAGGGATGATTTGAAGAGATGTTATTTTTTGGGATAGGGTAAAGCCCCAATTAGGGATGTATTGACGTGATTCAAGGTACTAATATCTGATGTATAAACAAAATTGGGACATTCAATGAATCCTAGGCTTAATTTTCATTATTTAATAGAAATCAATTTGAAGTCCATTTAAAATCTAGTTATTTCCAAAATGGGGTGTCTACATTGGCCAACGGGTATAGAGTCAACTAGATCGATAGAGTTTGTGAAAATGCTCTACAGAATAGGATGTAAAAGACATAGTCAAACTATTTGACTATGTTCTACAAAGGATAAAACTAAAATAAGCTATAAGGATACAAAGTAGTATGGGTCAACTATGTATTGAAGATGAATAAATGAAACATAATGAAAAAGAGGACAATCAGATAGATCAACTATGTACTACAAGATATGAAATAGAATAGGTTGATAAGAAACACTGATAAACATGTTGACTATGTACTGAAGGGAAATGATATGAATAGTCTGTAAGAGATAATGTTGATAGGGGTGATGGTGTTTTAAAAATAGAGAATTTATTTTCAAGATAATAGCTAAATGAGATAAAGCACATAAGTAATTGGATCAATGTGATTGATCTAATTGGAACACATAGCACAAAAATTGAACTATTAATCCAATTTTTGTAATACAGAATACAATGATCAAAGAGAAAGAAACAACTTGAATGTAAATTCTAACTAATTATTCATTCATAAATGTTGTTATAAAAAATTAATGTGATGGGAAGTTGGCTAAAAGAAGGAACTAGAAAGTAATCTATGGATAGTTTTAGGTAGTTTAAGTTGAAAGGGATCTATATTGGTAATGGTAATAACTTGGTATTGGGGCCTACCCCTTAACTTCACAATCCTATATTAATAAGGGAATTGGGTGTTTTTCCAATATATATCATCAACTACATTTTTATACTTTACCAAAAAACTAAGTCAACTTCCCCTTGGTGATGAAATCCAAATAGGTGGATCTTGGAAAAAAAATGTTTAATGTTTTTTATGTGTAAAGTGATTTGGAAGTGTGTCCAAAATAGAAAAATAGTGTGACTAAATTGGTGATTTGGAAAACTATGTAATTAATCTATATGTTTTACTCTAAGCATGAAAGCAATTGAAATAAAATGTGAACTAATTACTATAAAAATAGGTTAATTTCTTTAATTTTAAAGAGTATAGAGTTAGTTTAGGTGAAACTATATGAAAATAATGCATAACATGGTCAACAAGATTGTTACTATTCTTTGAAAGCAAGATCCAAAAGAACATAGTTGAATAAGTAAACTTTTTCTTCTAAATATAAAATAGGTTACAAAATTATGCCGATCTATTCGATCTAATTGGCTATATGGCTACATTTTTATACACTATAAACTTGTGAAAAATAATGCTAGAAAAAAAAATTAAAATGAAAGAGAGAGTAAAAATTAACTTTGGTGGGCTTGAATATGCTTAGATTGTAAAAGTTTATGTTTTGATGCTCAAATGTTTATTCAAATATTATGCTAACAGAGTTGACTGGGTTGATGGAGTATTCAAAACTTATGCGATGAAAAGGAATATGCAAATAGAGTTGACTGGATTGACTATGTATGCAAACCTGTGATTGAAAAATAAAAACTCTAGAGAGAGTTGATTGGATCGACTATGTATGCAATATTGTAATTGAAAAAGAAAAACTATGCAAAAAATCAAATGGGTTGACTATGTATGCAATCCTATAACTAAATATGAATATTATTTTGATTTGATCAATCGACTCAGATTTATTTAGAGAATATCTACACAAATAAAACAATGTCATTTTGGCGTGATTATGTTAAGCTTGTGCACAGAATATTAAAACTATACCCACATGTTTGATATAGTACTAAAAAATAAAAATATATAATATGATGATAAAAATGAATGGATAAAATAAAGAATATAAGGGATTGATTCATGTCAGATTTACCATAATATATACAAAGGAAAATGTAGTTGACCTATTAATCAATCCTATCTCAAAGAAGATAAATCCTATTTACACTTTTATTTATTGATATATTAGATATTCAAGGTCATGACCAAGATGGATTCACTAGACTAAACCAAGGGATCTCTTACCACAATAACATCACTAGAGAGGGTTCCAAATCCTCTAGTCAAGCAACACTATTTAATAACCCTAGTTAGGTCCTATGTTTTCATATTCACTAAATATATGTAAGCAAAGTAAAATATAATCTAGTGCTCACCAACGTTTATGGTACAAAGTGGGAGGCAATAACAAACATGAAAATTAAACATGCATAAAATAATTATAATTAATATATGTATAGATATAACCCTAATACATGGAGAGAGAAATATATTAAAAATCCATTGATTATTCCACTTTTATCTACTAAAATAGAGGAGTAAAGTTAAAGATACTTACCTTAAAAATGAGGCCATCGAGACTCAATATCTCCCTTTGCCAAAGATGCTTAATAAGAGGTTGTTGTGGTTTTTAAGGATCACTAAGATAGGCCTAAACATATAATACAATTACACAAGACAAGCTTTTTCTCCAAATATAAACCCTAAACAATAATTCCTCAAGTATAATGGTCGAAGAGTAGATTGTAAATAAGCGTAAATTAAAAAGTAACTTTGTTGTCTCTCTAAAAATGGATGAAATGAATGTGTACATATAGTTGAATATAAATCTAAACCTTAAATAAAATTTAACAGATAAGGTCATCCAAATTTGACTCTATATCATTAACTGACAAAAAACAAGTTAGGTTTTAGTCTAAGTCAGCCAAGGCAAGACCTAAATATGTAACATGCAAATATCAATTTTAATATAGGGTTGAAATAGGATGACATTATTTGTTAAATGTCAAAAAGGATTTTAGGATTAGGTAGGGGCTAAGTAAGGTGGTGAATTGCTTGAAGGAGTGTGTAAAAGAGGTGTTAAAGATTAGGTAAGTGTATAGGAGAAGGTTTTGTTAGTTGTAAGTGGTGATATAGGGAACAAAAATATTATGAAGCACCAATGGTTTGCCCACCCCTTTCTTGGTACACCCTTTAAGGCATGCACTCAGATAGATTGGGACTCAATGGGTTACTACAAGAGAGAAAACATTAGTAATTGATAAATTTTGAAAATATTATGTTTATATATATTACATGTTTTTATATGGGGTTACAAAGACAAACTACATAAATTTAGGTTTTTGTTTTCCTCAATCAATTATATTTTATATACAAGTTCAATTCAAATTGGGGATTGATCACCCTCAATTCACTATTTTTTCAACTAACAAATAAAATCACTTCAATTGATTCATGAGAAGCACAAATTATCTAATTATTTAAGGAAGCATCATCTTCAAGTAAAGTTATAAAACAAATATTAGTTTCACATGTACATGTGTAATCCTATCTTGGTCTCTTTTCAGTTTTTTATTTTTCGAGTTCAAGATTTTTAAAATTTCAAATGAAAAAATGATTATTTCAAGAGATTTTGAAAGGTTTGTTAAGTTGAATTTCCATGAATGATTGAATTATGTGCTCAAATACAAAGTGTTTTTTACACAATAAGATATATATTTCCTTCTACTCTGTTAATTTAATTTCTATACTAAAGGGATGGAAATGTAGTAACTAAAATTTGTTCTTGAATACTTGATAATGTCAGTTATGGCCCACTTTTACTTTAATTTATGTGAGCACTTAACCTAGACATATTTTGACACCTTACTCTATCATAAGTACCTATAATAACCTATCAATTTATAAGTTACCATCATGCCTAAATAAATGTTCTTAATCACTAAAATCCTTTATAAGTATTTATATGAACATCCTTAATTAGGATCGATCGATATGGTTCAATAGTTGCACTCAGTCATGACCATGATTCAACCATATCTTTCACCCTAACAATGACTAATTTTAAATTTTAGAATCTCCCTTATATATTAGTTTATATTTTTAGGAGAGGTAGTGTAAGGTTTTCCCCTTTTGTATTTATACAAAGGAACATTTAAGTCACTTATTATACCACTTGTAAATTTCATTATTGAGACACACTTATACTATTTCACACTTAGAAATGTTTCCCTAATCTTTCCAAATCTAATTCTAATAATTTGAAGCAGTTCTTAGCTAATTCAATATCTTATTCGATCATATTCAAAGTAAAACATTGTCAATAATTCAATCCATCTCTACATATATACATTTAGTCAAATTACCATAATTATATAAAACACTCTAAGTGGGAGAACTATGTGGGATTAATTTCTCTATTCAGAGTATTAGATACATAGGAAAGTATTAATCATCACACGGGTGATTGGGGTCATCTAAACACATTACATAATTCTCAAATATCTTTAAAAGTTCTCAAATATTGGAATCCCTGTTAGGTTTTAAACATTGAATAATTCATTTTCAATCATCTACATTCATCCAAAGGAAAAAAAATCATACACACATGAATGTTTCAAGTATATATATTAGGTGATCATGCCTTCAATTTTCTTATTTTTTATAAAATTTCAATATTGACCCATAAGGATAATACCAATTAGTTATCCATGCCACCTTTTATACAATCATAACCTTGATCAAGTTATAGTCATAGTGTATATTACACACAAATAATTCATTTTGGTTTGATATTTTAGCCATATTTTAGTCACAGTCAATATAAAGGTAGAAAAAGTTATTTCTTCTTGTGTTGTTCATAATTTAGTTTCTTTCATGTGATCATTATTTATCTATTTCAGTACTCTAATTTCATTATATAATTTTTATAGTTACTCAAATTTGGCCACAAATACTTGATAATTTTATTGTTGGACACTTTCAATTTAATTTACTTGAGCACTTAATTTGAACCTATTTCACCACATTAATATATCCTATTTAATTACACAAACCTATCCCTTTATAAGTTGTTATCTTAAACCTATAAAAATGTTCTAAGTCTCTATAAACCTCTCAAATCAGAAATGCAAAGATCCAAAAGTCTAATTTTCACACATTTCCTTCTAAGACAAGATTCCATAGTATAGTTCACTAGTGGCAGTCATTTTTGACCCCTATGGGTTGATCTTAATCTTCACCTAGTAAAAAACTTTTTAAATTTAGACCCTCCCTTATAGTTTGGAATATATTTTAAATATAAGTAAAGCGAGTTTTTACCATTTTAGATTGTTATAGAGGCACATATAAGTAAACCATTTTATCATTTGGAAATTTTAATATTTAGGAACATTTACACTATTGCACAATGACTAAATCTTCCTTGTTCTTTCTAAATTTGATTCTAATCATTTAAAGTAGTCTTTAGCCAAGTCAAGATCCCATTTTATCTAATTCAATTAAATAATTATCAATTTTTCATACCATATTTAAATTAATTCATATATAAAAAGGAGCACAATTTCACAAAGCACTCTAAGTGAGATAACTGTGTGGGCTTGATTTCTCTCTTTGGAGTATTAGACACATAGGCAAAAATTAGTCATCATAGGTGTGATTGAGGTCAAATTAACCCATAACACTTACCCATTTATCTTATCAAGTTTTCAACTATTGCAATCCCTATTAGGGTTTTAACTTTTAATAATTCATTTATAGGTCTTTTGCATGCATCCAAATGACAAATTTATGCATGCAATCATGATTTAATTTGATGAAAGTAAGTATGCCCTAAAATATCCATTTTTAGGAAAAGTATGGAATCAACCAATATAGTATAGTAGTGTTAGTTGATTATTTCCCCTTTTTTAAAATCTTAACCTTCATTATTTATAGTTATAGATCTTGTGGGACTTACAAAATTAGACTGAGTTGATTAGTTATAGCCTCTATTAAATTTCACATAGTCAGATCATAGGGATTAATTAGCTAAGTATTTTGTATTTTTCATATTTATTCTTATTCATTTTATTGTGTTTGTTTTATTTTTTTACTTCGATTTTATTCTATTTTTCACAAGTTGTTTTTTTAATATTTTGTTTATTTAAAATTAGTTTATCTCAATTATAGTTAATGCACCTATTAATTCCAAATTATAGTAAAATAATTTAAAAAAAATTTACATTTTTTTATCTTTGTATTCATTTTGTCTTAATTAAATTTAATCACCAAGTTAATTCCAAAATATGATAAAATAGTTGTATGTTACAACAAGGCACTTACATGATTATAAGCACCCATAAATTTATGGTGTTAAACTTCTAGTTCCTCTCCTATAAATTAAAGTAAAATAATTAATATTATAAATTGAAAATAAAAAAATTATATTATGACAATGATGTCTTGAAAGACATCGAGTGAGGTGAGACATAATTTATTTACCTCTAACTTGGAATCATTACTATTACTCTCCTCTTTGTGTGACGTTGAGACCACATGGTTTTTCCACATTCACATTGTGGATCATACCTTAAAACTATGATAAAATTAATGATCATCACCACACATCATAACTTAAACCAAGCACCCTAGGAAACTATCACATGAATGGCTAAGAAATTAGATAAACCTGAGGTTAAATTTATTAGCATAAAACCATCACTAATAAAAAATATGATGGTACATGATCATGCCACATGGATGAATAGGATGCCTTGATCAAATTTTATTAAATTTGATAGTTGTCACCACCCATCAATGCATCACAAATTCATGAAACTCACTAGTGTTGAGGTTTTGATAAAATTGGTCACACATATATATTTTGGGTTCAAATTCACATATTATTTTATGAAAAAAGATCATTTAAGTTAAATAATAATTTTTATTCATAATGAAGTTGATCATAGGTTAATTTCATAAATAAGGCTATAGCTAATACGATGATTCTTAACAGAATAGAGGAACAAGGCATGCACAATGTGCAATAGGTGAATTAAAAAAAAAGTAACCATAATGATATAAAGTTGTTTCATAGTTATATTCATAGATTCATGGTCCTATTGAAATAATGGATACTCTAAGGAGGTCTTATAGGCTTATCTCAAAATCAAAAAAATATAATTTGAATGTGAAACATTTTAAGAATTGTGGTAGTTTGAAATTTACTAAGGGAATTGAATAATTTATACAAGGGTTGAACTATAAATCCAATATGAGAATAAGTGAATAAATGGTTGAAAAATTAAGAATAAAAATAGTTTAATAAATTATAAGAATGAATAAAATAGTGGTAGTGGTGAAGGTGTTGTTATTTAAGTGGACAATCATGTTATTGTCCACACAAACTAATACAAATTTTGATAATGAGAAGAACAAGGAAAAGAATAAAGTGAATAAATTTATAAGTAGAAAAATATATAATTTTAAAGACAAGGGAATAGGTTTAGGGCTTATTATGAATGTGAAAAATATTTTACTTACAGGTAATAGGATCATTGATAATGAGGATGACAAGGAAGGTAGAAAGATCACTTTTCCTAGTGATAATACGAAGGCTATAAAATATGGAAAAACTCACTAAATAGATAATGAAAGAGATAATATAATAGAATTAATTTCAAAAATTATTGAAAACATGGTTATTATGATCAAATTATATGTTATTGATGTAATCAAGAATGATATTTTAAATTTAAAGACCCTAAAGAAGATTGAAAAGGTACTGATTTGTTATTTTTAGGGAATAATGGAGTTTTATTCCTAATTAATAAACAAAGTTTGAGTAGGAAAAATTAGTGAATAATATTCCAAATTAAAGATACTAATTATGGAACTAAATTATAATTAAACCTTTTCTAAAAATAGTAATGAGAGAGAGAGAATTAAACATGGCTTATTTTGGACTATTTTGACTAAGACAAGGTCTATAAATTTGCATGTAGGACTGGGAAACTATCGCAAACAGGATCTTAAATTTCCTTTTTTGATTGGCTAGGAGCATTAGGACTAGACACCTTGGGATCTGACTCTATATTCCTTCTCTAATGCTATTGTCCTAAGGGTTTAATCTTTATGGGTTTTGTTCACCTACTCAGGGTAAGATGTATACCAATTTTTAAGTCTTTACTATCAATAGAGCTCTTATAGAGTTGATTCTTCATGTACTTGTATCTTCTATACAATTAAAAGAAAATTTGGTAAATAGGAAAAGGGGTTAGTCTATGTAAGATGTATTAGACGTGCTTCACACCTTGTATGTGGCCATGATGACTACATATAAATATTCCAAAGAGGGATCAAGCCATTTGTAGTTCTCTTTTTAAGAGTGATTGGTGCAATTATGAATGAAATGTAAGAAATGCTAAAACTGGGTATGCTTGAGATGACTAAGGATTAGTGTAAGGTCTTGAATTGGCTTGAAATTATATAGGATAGTTGTATGAAAAGAATAGGGAAGATTTCTTGAGTGGTCTTTCTTGTATTCATGCTTGATTGAATGATATTTACCAACCCTTTCCAAATGATCTTTGAATGGGATTTTATATGGATCTCTTGGTCATGGGTTAAATGAATTCATACTAGGCTGACATGATTGAAGATAAAGATCCAGAAGGAAATGACCATTAGGTCCTAAGATGCACTTGGATTATATCACAAAAAGATGGATACACTAGGGTTTTATGCTAGTGTCCAAGTTGGGAGCTATTGTCTTGAGCTGACAGGGCCTAGGGGATGTATTATTCATGAAAAGAGGGTCTTAGCTTAGCTGGGATCAAGTTTAGAAGGCCAAAAATGACTCGGAATTAGTGAAAGTAAGCCTAAGAGTGTCATGAAATTAAGCAAGAGGGACCTAAGGATTGGGTGTCATTAGTCAAGCTCAAGTTACCAATTTTTTAATTTAATATGACTACATTTTCCCTCCTTTTATTCTAGTGATGTAGCAAATCAAAATACTAGAATAAAAGAAAATAGAAATCATACCTAAACCTACCTACAAAGGTGAAACCCATGAAGCTTGTGTGATGCTTAGTAATGCTAGATAGTGCATAGAGACCACATTATGTAAGTGTGAATTTGTGAAAGGAAAATAAAGTAGATCAATTCTTATTATATGCAATATAAAATAAGAACATATAAAGCTGGGTAAGAGAGAATAATAAAAAGGATTGAATACACCTCACTGGGTATGTGAACCAATAAAAAACCTATTGTGATACTGAGTAAGTATGAGTGTGTTGGGTATGTGTTGAATGATGTTGTACCAAAAGTTATATTGTGAATGGAGTTGAGTGCTCAATTACCCAAAAAGTGGCTCAAGAATGTAAAGTTTGGCCCTTTGGCTCCATCATTGCATACTAAGTGAAGCTAGATGATCATGTATATGCTAATCTATGTTTGGACTATGTGTCCAATCCATCTAAATAGGTGGCTCAAGAATACAAAGGCTATCCCTTTGGCTTCATCATTTCTCACTTAGTGAAGCTAAATGATCATATGTATGTTAATATATGTCTAGATTATGTGTCTAATCCCTATGAATAGGTGGCTCAAGAATACAAAGGTTGGCCCTTTGGCTCCATCATTTCCCTATGAAGTGAAGCTATAAACTAATACCCATATGTATGAATGTGTATATCATATGATATGGCTTTTGAATCCCCTAAAAACTCTAGAAATCTAAACATGTGGTGTGGATAGTTGAATGTGTGATAGAAACTAGGCCAATGTTGGCTAACTTGGGAAAGATGGAGATTAGGCATGTATGAAAGCCACTCCAAAACTAAAAATTTGGCTTATGTGGAATCCACTTGGGTACTTGAGAATGTGGAGGTTAGGATTGTATAAAAGCCACTCTAAAATGATGCCGACCACCTATAGATGGAATAAGGTATGAAACTACTAAGAATGCCTAGGTAATGCTAAAAACTAAAACAAAATAAGCAAAAGTGATGTGCAATCTACCCCCAATCATTGGTGTCTGAAACATGGATTTTGATTTGGAAGTTATACCAACTGTCATATCTAAAACTAGAAGTGAGAACCAATCATGCCATGCATGATGCCCCTTATGTCTAGATTTTTTGAGAAAACTGTACTAAAAATTGTTGATCTAAATTGGTCTAATTGTGCAAAACTGTAGTTGAACCTACCTATTTGCCTATTTTTAGAAAACTTAGTTTTTTATTATTTGGACATGAGTGCCAAAAAATGACACCCTATTGTCTAGTATTGTATTCCAACCTTAGTGTTATTGTCTTAGGCTAAAAATAATCATTGTTATGGAATCTTGACTATCTACCTAGTCTATTTTGAGTGGTTTGATGACTGATTACTATTTTTGTTGTTCTAAAACTAGATTTTTAGATCGATAAGAGCTCTAGTCTCTATATTAAAACCCCTATTTATTTCCCCCTCTTTAGAGGGTAGGAATAGGTACGCTACAATGACTACCCTCAAAAGAATAAGCCTTGAAAGTGGGTTAAGCTATAAATATACATGATATAGTAATGATAATCAACAATATATCTCAAGATATAGTATGGCTTGAATTGAGAGATTCTTAGATCAACAGAGGTATGCCTAGATAAATGTAACAGTGTAATAACATGCACAATATTCTTGAATTGAATTGAAAATAGAAATTTTAGTTGTTAGTTGGAGGGATGGAGCATCATTTCCATCATGGAATCCAAAAAAATAGGAAAAATGTATGATATGGATCATGGCATTTCAATAATCAAGAAGCAATCGAGCAATAAGAACACAAAGCAAGAAAAATGAAGCATACAAGTGTGGTCAAGGGGCCATATAAATAAGGAACATGGGCACATGTCACTCAAACTAGAAAGCAAGAATATAAGGCATGTTCAAATTCCACATATACATACAAGTGAAATAAGTAATTGTTGGCACAAGGGAAATAGGCACATAGAAGAGTAAAAGCAAAAGACATTAGCAAATTTCCTAAGGAAAACACATGAATAGAAGAAAAGGACATTGGAAAATGTTCTAAGGCACATATAGAAGACATTGGAACATGATAACTAGAGTGTGTAGTGTAGGAATGGCATAACCTAGATGGTGTAGTCATGTTGAAAATTACCCTAGTGGGTATGTATATCAATGTGTGTCTCAAATGTATAAGTAAGATGCCCCCTCAATGGGTAGAGTGAAGTAAACAAGTAGTTACATGCCAATGTACACACTCAAATAAGATCAAGTGAAGCATGGTAATGTATATAAAGTGACATATAATAGCATGGAATAGAAAATTTAAGTCCTAACATAGTATTAGAAATGTGAATCATGTATGATGCATATAATCAAAATATTTTTGGTTTTTTTGAATTATTTGCATGTTTTTGTTATTTTTGGTGAATAATGGAGTAGTATTACTATTTAATAAATAAAGTTTGAGTATGATAAACTAGTGAATAATATTCTAAATTAAAGAAACTAATTTTTGAAAGTAGATTTCAATTAAACCTTTTCTAAAAATAGCAGTGATAGAGTTAGAATTAAACTTAGCATGCAAGACTGAGATAGGGTCTCGAAATTTGCATGCAAGACTGAGAAACTATCACAAGTAGGATCTTTTAATTTATTTTTTAATTCTATAGGAGCATTGGGACTAGACACCCTAAGATCTAGTTATATAGTCCTCTTGAGCTATTGTCCTAAGGTTTTAAGCTTTTTAGCTTTTGTTTGCCTACTTAGGGTCAACATGTTTACCAATTTTTAGGTCCTCACTATCAATAGGGCTCATTATAAAGATGATTATTCATGTACTTATGTCTTTTATGCAATTGAAATAAACTTTGGCAAATGGAAAAATGGGTTAGTGTGTGTAAGATGCACTAGATGTGCTTCACACCCTATGTGTGGGCACGCTGCCTACATACCAATACTCTAAGGAGGGATCATGCCATATGTAGTTCTCCCTTTAAGAGTGATTGGTGCAATAATGAATAAAATGTAATAAATGTTAAAAATAGGCATGCTTGAGATTACTAGGGACTAGTGTAAGGTGTTGAATTAGCTTGAAAGTGTATAATATAGTTATATGCAAAGAGTAGGGAAGATTGTTTGAGTGGTCTTACTTGTATTCTTGCTTGCTTGAATGATATTTTCTAACCCATTCCAAATTATCTTTGAATGGGATTTTATATGGATATATTGGTCATGGGTTAAATTAATTCACATTAGGATGACACAATTGAAGATAAGGATCCAAAAATAAATTACCATTGGGGCCTAATATGCACTTGTACAATAGTGCCAAAATTTGGACACATTAGGGTCTAGCGCTAGTGTCCAAGTTGGGTGTTATTGTATTGAGATGACAAGGCATAGGGGGATGGATTAGTCATGAAGAGAGGGTCTTGGCTTAGCTAGGATAAAGTTTGGAAGGCCATAGATGATTGGGAATTAGTGAAAGTAATCCTAAGAGGGTCATGAGAGTAAGCAAGAGGGACCTAAGGATTGGGTGTCATTAGCCATGTTCAAGTTACCAATTTTTTCATTTTATATGACTACAGGTATATATAATGAAACATATTTAAATTTTTTATATATAAGTTAAGGCTAAAGTTTACCAAGACATTCAATAACATTTTTCACAATACTATTTACTTAAACTACCAATAAAATAAGCACACATACAAAAATCCATAAGATTCACCTACAACTTTTCCTCTGTTAAATGTAAAATTTCACTTATTCTACCTATTTATTAGAATTTTACATTAATTTTATAAAAAATATTATATAAACAAATACTATCATAACTTCACATTTATATATATATTTATCCTCCATCTCTATCCTAACCTTGAATTGATATACTTACACTCTTTATGATATTTTCTTCCAAATAGAGATGGTACAATAAGCACACAAACTAAAGTTATAATTATTTTTATAAATTTAGCTAAATCAGCTAGATGGTGTGTATAAGAAATATAAAAAGTATCTCTCATGCATATTTACATTTTATCGAGATTTTACTTGGTGATACATACCACTTTTTTAATTTTCTTACATTAAAATCACTTTTTTAAATGTAATGTTTACCTACCCACATGTGTCATCATCATTAGATGCCACCTTTAGTGTGGCCAATATAAAAATATATGCAAGTCCTTGAATTTGATATAAATACTCTTATCCTCCTATGTATTTTATTTTGGTTAAGATACACTATTGATTATTAAATCATGGATGTACATCATCAATAATACAAACACATAGATGTTACATGTTTGATAAATCTTATTCTTTATCATTTTAGTTCTCTTATCTCCTCTATTTTATGTGAGCTATGATATGATACCATGTTAATGTCTAGTATAACATGGATCAAAGAAGAATCAAATCATATCTCACATAGGATATAGGTGAGAAGAGGATAACTATAATGACAACCAATAAGATTTTTCAAATATGAAACATTTGTGTGTTTGTATAAAACTCAATGTTTAAAACAATACAAAACAAATTATGAATATTTAATCAATCCTCTTGGTTTTCATTTTAATTCTTCTCTTCTTACCTATATCCTACATGATCTATGTTTTAGTTCTTCTTTGACCCTAGTTAGACTAGATATTAACATGGTATCAGAGTCTTTGAAGCTAGATCTATAAATTAGGATATGTTTTTAGGCATTTTTAGAATTAAAGTTTTTCTATAGAATATCATTTTCCAATCCATGTAAATTGAATTCCATGAAGCTATGGAAAATTATTAGTATTTCCCTTATCTATCATGTTTTCACGACAAAATTTCACATTTTTTAGTAACTTGTGATAAACATTTAGCTATTACATTTATCTACAAATCAGATTTGAGTATGTTGGTTATGAATTTTTCTTTGGTAAATTTCATGCATGGTAATTTTATTGCATTTAGATTGTGCAATTTTTGTCTTGGCAATACTATAAAATGAAATGTTATCTTTTGTGTGCATTTTTCCATGCTCTTGTTGGTATAATGTTTTTGAATACCAGAGAGTGGGCCAAAGTCTAAGAGACGGTCAAAACCACCACAATAAAATTTCATTATTTTTTCTCTCTCCTTTATTATTCAATCCATTATCTTTTAAAATATACTTTATTTTCTCTCTCACATTGTGAATAATACCTAACAAGGGATCATTTTTGGGACCCTATTGATAAAGTTATTGTCTCTTTTTACAATGCATATTTTTGACACGACTCCTTTATTTTTGAACATGTTGTTTAATTAGTGGAGTTTTGGCAACTCTTGTATACATGTTTATTTTTTGAAACTTTGACAAGACAATCATTATTTGTGACTTCTTGTACCCCCAACATCATCAATTTTTGTGTTTAAAGTAGTGTATTTGGGCCACTCATGTAGAAAAATCTTAATTCTTTGTATCTTTCAAAAATTCAACATGATGTCCATTATTTGTGACTTCTATCATCCACAACATAAATCATTTTCTATATGTTATAAGTAATTTATTTTATGCCATTTGTGCAGGTTTTATATATTTTTATTGTGATTTTTTCATAATATTGAGAAGTCAATGGCTAGTTTAACCATCTACTTCAAGTCATTCCATTTATTTTGAGAAATTTGAGGCCCCTTTATATGTGCTTCAATGTATTTTCTATGAGAGATTAATTTCTACAAATAATCACCTTTATGTGCATGTGTGTTTTCTTTGTTTTATCATGATAATGAGTTTTGGTTTCCTTGTTGTACATGGGTATAATATTATAAACTTTTTTTTGTAGAATTTATTTAAGGATTATAGTATGTATCATATTTAAATAACATTATTTTGAGTACTCATTTGTATTTTTGACACTTTCCTAGATAATATGTCTAATTCCATGTTGTGAGTGACATATAGAAATCCCAACAGTAGTCAAGATTCATAATTACCCATGGGTGGCTATTTTTCAGGGTTCCAAGTTTACTAAGGTATTTTAGTGTTTTGAGTAGTGTATTCATACCACTCATGTAGATATCATGAGTATTTAGTTTTTCACTTCCATTCTTCACAACATCATTTAAGTGTGTATTAGCCCATCTTGAAAACTTGTGAAGCTCACCACTATTATAGAGAATTACCTACTTTAGTACTCACCATCATCTCTTGAGAGACATCCATTATTATCACCATATTCCACTAATTTCAACATTTAATGGGGATGAGTGTGAAACTCTTCTTTATGTCCTCTCTACCTAATTTATTAAGATAGTTGTATTTTCTTAATATTTGTAGATAGGTACTACTGACCATTTTTGACCCCCTAGGTCAAAATTTCAACCCATATAATTTGAAACTTGACTTTTCATACCTTTATATCTTTATTACTAACCACTTCATTCCTTATTAGGTATTATTAGGGTCTCGTTGAGGACTTATTATCAAAATTTAAGGTTGTTTTGGAAAACTTAAGGTAATGGCTTATTTGAGTATTATACTAGTCTAGTCATTCCATAATGTGAAGAGGGTTGGTAAAAAGGTGTGAAATGTATATAGGTTGTCCCTCAAGTCATAACACCCCTTCATTACCTTACATAAACATTTCATACATGTTTGGAGAAGTTAAATTTTATTTTAAAAGTTTAAGGTAAGTGTTATGCAAGAGAAATGTGATTTTGGTCAAGTTAAATGCATGACAAAGCCCAAAAGATAAAATGTAATTATAATCACACATGTTAAATCTTTTGAACTAGTTATATTTCTTACATATATGTCTGGTATGTTAGATCATATTAGTTTTATAGGTTCAACATCCAAATCAGAGAGAATCACTCTTTTATAGGAAGTTATAGGCACTTATACAAACTTAAAGGATCCACTTTTAGGATAAAACATATTCAAAATGTATCTTCACTTTCCACAGGTCATATAGATGAATTTATAACCTATACATGTCTTAAAATTTCTAAAACCTACATTAGAACCTCCATCAAGCTCTTAGCAGTTTCATAATGGACATTTTATTATTCTCATTTTGTACATTAAAAAGTGAGAGGGAGTCTAATATATTGATAAAATTTTAGTACCATTATGTAATATAAATTATTTTAATTGGTTGTTTTATTTTTATCCTTATATTTATGAATAATCGCAAAGGTGCTAGGGTGCTCAAAAAATGTATTAAACCCCACTCAATTTTGGGTAGTATGCACGCATGTTTGAACTCATTAAAATAGGGTGAATATTTTTTAAGTTTACCATGGGTATATACAAAAATATAATATCTTTCTCCATCATATTAAAACATGTAAATAGTCAAATATCAAGAGAAACCTTCATGATAGATACGCTGCAAATTTACATTCAGTGTTTAAAAGTTCTTTCAAGATACAATGACATCAAATGAGTACATGGAGAGTTGTTATGTATTTTTTTAGAATTTTTAATATTTAATATTTTCCATTTATTTATCTACAACCATCTAGTCATTCCATATTAGTATTCCAAGTGACACTCATGGTTATAGCCTTAAGGATTATGTGTAGGCTGCTAGCATAAACATGAATTGAAAAGTATAACCCTACATTTTAAAAGGTGTATGAGGGTTAAAAAAAAATTATAGGAGCTATGAGGTAGTATATAAATTATATTAGGTTTTAAAAATTTCAATACAATCCACATGGAAGTCTTTATGTAATGAAAATATAGACCTACATGTCTACAGACCTATAGGTCATTATTGGCCTCAAAACTTGTTATAAATAATGAATGATATCACATTAAATTAATATTTAGTGTTATCCTCATGTTATAAAAACTCTCTAAATTTTTTTAACACCTGTGAGACTCAATTTAAATCCATATTTCACTCAAAATATTGTGTAGACTAAGTTAGATTGTCAAGACCTAAAGGAGTATGGTGAGTTTTGCAAGGGAGTGTTTCCAGTAGTTTGAATTTGTTAAAGTGTTGGTAAAGACTTAAATTTTGATATTAATTAGATTGTAAATGACACCATGGGTTAAATGAGGCTTAAGAGAGAGAAAACATAGTGACAAAGAGACCTAGAGTTTATTTACCTACAGGCTAACTAGAGATGTAAATTTAGCTTCAAGCATTAGAGAGAAGATTCAAACATATGCATTAGAGATGGGGTTTTGGTGAGTAAATAAGGTGTATAAAATCCATAAATACTAAGAATATATTTAAGGATGATATATATTATTATATATAGGATCCAACTTAAGCTTGCATTCATTCACTTTAACTACTAGCTACATTTCAGTCTAGGCCTTAGGGAAGAAAAAAACAATTAGAATGGCATTTGATGGATCCATAAGAGGTGTTAAAATGAATAAATATTTTAATAATATAAGTAAATTTATTATCATAATTAATAAGGTGAGTCAATCCAAGATAGTTTTAATTTGGTAAACCTTGTAGTCAAGATACTCAAATGGATACAAATAATCAAGTTTTGGACGACTGAGGTGAATATGTGACCATACATTGAGATCAAGAGAAAATATAGAGTTAATTAAGTATTAGATTTAATACTATAGGTTTAAAAATTCCCAAATAAATAAAAAATTTATCCAAGGTATTGGAAAGCCTAAACATATTGTTTAGGCCTAATAAGTCCAGATGATCAAATGCACAACCCTGTGTGTTAAATTATGAAGATAATGGTTTGTTGAAGGTAAGATAGAAAATTTAATAGATATAATAAGATTATTATTATTATAAGGAAACATTATATGAATTTTTAAAACCCTTAAATAGTTATATATCATTGAAACACAAGATTATAGGGTCAAACTTGACAATTTGCTTATAAACCCTATCATCAGCCAATGAAGGTTGTAGGAGACATAATAAATATAAATGGTAAATGTACCACTGGAATATGTCAATAAAATTTAAATAAACCTCCATGAGGTATCCCAAATCAAAATCAAACACTATTGATCCCTATTCACTCATTTGCTTCTCTATTGACCTCACAATTACAAGCTTACCAACTAGAGAGGCACATTTTCAAGCTTAAAACTATATGCATAAGATACATGGGATATATATATATATATAGTTTGGTATGTTTTATACCCTTGTATACTTTTAATTTGTTTCATTATTTCATTAGTTAATGCCTTATTATTTATGAATCATCGCTAAAATGATAAGCACGTAATAGGCTACCAAGAAGACTAGTAATGACCCAATGAGAGAGATTGGATTCATAAGTGAATAAAATTAATTTAATTAACCTTAAAACCACCTAAAAATAATTCCTTATTACATTAAGTCTCTCACCATGAATTATTTTACTTACACCTATATGAATGCATTAAATGTTATGTTTTGTGAGGCTTTGGACTCAAAATAGGGTGTTTGACCTCATGAACAGATGAAAACCATTAGGATTGATGGATTGAGGTGTATAATATCTCCTTAGGTTGAAAAATGTGTACATATAACCTATAATTTCTCCTAAAAATCTTATTATTGAAGGCAATGTGAAGAATGCTTGTGAAAGACTAGGTTTTTGGGCGATTTCTTGGTTCACCTATCTACAGTCCAAATTTGACATGGAGAATGTTAATGGGGTATTAAAAGTTAATAAAAAAATTATTTTTTGTTTCATATGTGTGGGAGAAGAATGGATCAAAATATCAATTTCTAGGCCTAGAGATCTAATTGAAGCCTAATTAAAGAGAGAAAACATGTAAATAAGTGTAATTATACTTAATGGCTCATCATGAAATTTGGAACATAGCTATAAGTGAATATTGGGTACTAAAAATTATGCCTAATTTTCTAAGCTCATCTATAAATTATCATACACTAGGAGCTTTGTGTGTTTTTCAAGGCTATAAGGAATGCAAGATAAATGTAAGCTATGGGTGCGTGATGAAGTCTTGGAGAGTGATTGAGGTTTCCAAAGGAGTTGATTCAGGTATTTAAATATATATAGATTTTTTCATGAATAAATAGTAAATTAATGAATATGAAATAAAGTTTTGAAGCTTTTGATCAAGGAGAGGCAATGTAGAACTACTGGGTTTTAAGACACTTAAGGAGCTATGTGATGATCAACATTGAAATATAAACATAAGAGGTTCTAAAACTAATGAAAAGTGTCAAAAACAAAGTTAAATGTATATTCATGGTGAATTTGTGATCAAGGAATGCCACTTTTTGTTCCTCATAAAGTTATGATGTGAAGTTTTAAATGAATTATGAGCCATTAAAGAATGAAATCTCCTACACCAACTCTTTCTAAAATCATGATTAATAAAAGTGACACATGTTAAATAATATATCATAAGAATATTATAAATTTTTTTTCTTGTTTGTAAATGGATCTTTCATGAGAAGCACATATCAATTGATCTCTTTATGCCATATCTTTCTATCTCTTCCTCATTCTCTATATATGTTTCCTTTTTGGCTTTATATGGATCCTTCACCTAGCTATGTCAAAGCACTTCCTGTTTGTATTCCTTTTATTAATGAAATACTACTAGTTTTAACTCCTTTAATTTTATTTAGTGTGTGTTCATGACTATTTGATCCTGTCAAGTGTTTTACTTAGTTTTCCTTGGCATGTTGTCTTTTTCTAATATTCATATGTATTTTGAAAGCTTATTTAATGGTCATGTTAATTTTTCAAGTGAAGAGTGAAGTTCTAGTGATTTTTATACTCATTAGTGTCATTATATGACCTCTTGATTGTTCCTCCTAGCCAAAACATCTATCATAACCTCCACAATGAAGCACTAATGTAGGAGATGCAGGTTAAGAGTAGTATATGTTCAAGTTAGTCTCATGGTTGATGTGCACATGAAGATAATTGGTAATGGTGAATTATTTTTGGTGTATCACCTCCTTAGTCATGTTTCTTCCATGTTATCCTTCTCCTTTTTTCATATACAATTAGTAGTGTATAATTTTTATCCTAATTGATATATCAAGGGGATTTATCCCTATAATTTAGAGATTAAATCCACCTATTAGTCCATCCACAATCTAGGATTATCTCCATGTTACCCCAAATCTATAAGGCTTATAAAATATTCTAAGGGTGAAAATTTGGGTGATAACAAGTACCTAATCAGGCGTAGTTGTTAGGAATTATTTTATAAGGGCTGTAAGACTACTTATTTTTTCCTTTGACCTCACTAGGTTTCACTTAAGTGAGGATTCTATGCAATGGGAAATGAATCAAATCTACAAACCAATCCTATATCAGAGAAGATAGATCCTACATACACTTGTAATTGGGGATATATTAGATAATCAAAGTCATAACCAATATGGATCTACTAGATCTAATCAAGGGATCTCTTATCACAATAGTTTTACTAGGGAGGGTTCCAAAGCCTTTAGTCAAGCAAAAATATGAAATAGCCCTAACTAGGTCCTATGTTTTCATAGTCACTAAATTAATAACAAGTAAATTAAAATCTAATATAGTGTTCACCAAAGCTTGTGGCACAAAGTGGGAGTTA
The DNA here is from genome assembly GCA_037957365.1 of Torreya grandis. NCBI lineage: Eukaryota > Viridiplantae > Streptophyta > Pinopsida > Cupressales > Taxaceae > Torreya > Torreya grandis. The sequence goes on along the minus strand of JARHVA010000067.1, from coordinate 8,823,087 downwards.
GTAAACATAAAAGTAAACATGCATAAGAGAATCATAATTAATTTATGTATAGATAAAATCCTAATGCATGGAGAGAGAAATATTACTCAAAATCCATTACTTATGCTAATTTTATCTACTAAAGAAAAGATCAAAGTTAGAGATACTTACTTAGAACTCACACCTATCGAGACTCAATCTCTCCCTTGAAAAAAGGTTCTTTGCAAGAGTTTTTTATGGTTAATAAGGATCACTAAAAATACCAAAGCATCCAAGACTTCTCCATAAGACTAGATTCTACTCCAAGTAGAAACCCTAATGTAAGACTCATCAAGTAGAATGGTGGAAGAGTAGATTGTAAATAAGTACAAATGGATAATAATTTATGCTTAATCTATAAGAATGGTAAAATGGATGTATTTATATAGGTGGATATAACCCTAAATCCTTTTGAAAGTTTTGGCCGACAAGGTTGACCTAGTATCATAATTGACAAAAACTAACTAGGTCATGGACTAGGTCAGCCAGGGGCCAACTTAGACCCTAATAAGTTTTGTTAATAAGAATATTATGTCAATATGGCTAACATAGTCATGTAAACTATCAAAAAGAGGTTTAGGTTAGGGAAAAGGATAATGAAGGTGGTAAAAGACTACAAGAGTGTATAAAATGGGAGGCAAAACTTAGGGGAATGGTTTTAAGATTTGGTTTAATTGATAACAAGTGGAAATAAGGGATAATAATCATATTAAGTACCAATGGTCTACCCACCTCTTTCTCAATACACCCCTTAGGGCATGCACTCAGAGAGGTTGAGACTCGATGGGTTCCTACAATATTGAAAGCATAGGTACTTGATAAAGTTTGAGAATATTATGTTTGTATATATTCCCCATGTAAATTTCATCACATTTCACTTAGGTGCAAAAGGGGATGGTGATTTGATAAATAAAAGAGTAACACATAACATTGAGGCTAAAAAATGATTGGATTATTTTAAAGAAAAAATAATTAAAAGTAAATGATTGAAATAAAAATAAATAACAAAGTAAATGTGTACATACCTTGACTTACCTTTATCTCCAGATGGTTGTCTATTATTTTTATAGTTTTGATTGTGGAGGGTATAGAGACTAATTTTGAAAAACCCAAGAATACAAAACTAAATAGTAAAAACAAACAAACACAAGAAATCCAAGATAACTAGTGCTATGTGGATGGGATGTACTTGGAAATTTGGCAAGCTAGGGTGATAAGTGCTATGTTAGACAAAATGACAAAGTCAAATTATTTGAGTAAATTAGGTAACTAAAAAGCCAAGGACACTAAAGACCAAAAAAATCCAATAATTAAACCTTAAGTAAGAAAGGAAAACTCACAAAATCAAACCAAGGATACATGTCAAAAATATGGTAATCAAACATTAATGTAAAAGCAGTAACAATCCTTACTTAAATAATGGTGTACAAGAAAAATGGTAAAATAACATTTATGAGTGATAAATAATAATTCTTACTCAATAATCAATGGAAAAAGGTGCATAAAAGAGAAAATAACATTGTTGAGTGAGAAGTAACAAGCCTACCTCATTCAACAATGGAAAAAGTACATGGAAGTAAAATGAACTCAGGTGTTGGTAAAAAGGGTAGTAAAACAATTAAATATAGAGAACAAAGCAAAGTATGTTTATAAATATAGATCCATGGTGTAAATAAAATAAATCTTAGTCACTCAAACATGTTGTGTTGCTCTAAGGATAGATAAAACTGAAACAAAATAGTGATATCATGTTTGTAATATGTGAAGAAGAAAGAAGTAGGGAAGAGGGAAAACATATTTGGAATCACATGTGCTTTTCAAGGGGGGGAATGAAATGGGTGGGGGGAAAAATGAAGTAAAACCCAAGGTAGAGTAACTCTTTATCAAAGTCAAGACACTTAAATTAGGTTTGTCAAAACAAGAAGACTTTTGACCTTAAGGACTCTAAAAAACTTCTCTTAAATACATAAGTCTTAGGTCAACAAATTAAGTATGTAGATAATCAAATGAAGGCTATAATCATGAAAATTAAAATGGACATACCTTCCTACAATGTGTTCCCCATTCCTCAAGACCCCTTACAAAGTCATCAGTATACTGCTAAGATTGGGTACTTGCATGAGAAAGTAGGTATCATCATAGATTTTGTTGAATTTTCCTTTTCCAATCTACTAGCCTAACACACCCTAATGAACCTCAGTTTTATTGTGAGGCTAACTATGGAGTTTGAACTTTAATTCAAGATAATATATGTGATTGTAATCACATCTTTTGGTGTGATTTTGAAATTTTAAATTTATATGTTGCATTTTATATATCATTACCTTTGTTTCAAGTGATATGGATTTTAACTTTCTTGATGGATTTTTTATATTCCTCCTCCATACATATTTGGAAAACCAAACATGGGTGTTAAAGAAGACTTTCATTTGAATACATAGGACTTTATTTCTAAGAGAGAGAATTCAAAGAGCATGGCATGTAAGAGTCTCATAAAGTCAGGTGAAATAAAAGTGTTATCTTCAATTTGACATTTTTTAATCTAATGTGGATTGAAAAGAAAGGAAATCATGAATAATGAAACATGAAACAATTTGAATTACTTAAAATCATAAAAAATGTGATAAAGGGTGAAAAAAGGATACAATGATAGTAAAGTGTGATTCCTTATCATAATAATGAGGGAAGTGTAGGAAAACATGCTAGCATAGTTTGTTTTTGAAAATTTTATCTACAAAAGAAGAAAGAGCTAAAGTTGAGAACAAAGGATCAAAAACTCATAACCATTATACAACACATTCTAGATAAGGAGTGAAAAGTTAGTGATTTTATGAGGAAGCCCAGGTCCTATCCATGGTCTTACACTGCAACTCATTAAGAGAAACCTAAAGGGTACCAAAAAGTGTGTAAAAAGTGATAAAATAAAGAGGATAAAATTACATCATGTGGAAGACTAGGTCCTATCCATTATTTTACAATGTAACTCATGAGAAAAAGGGAAACCAAAAAGCCAAAAGGAAGGACTAAAGTTTATAACAATAGAAACTACTACAGAGGTTGAGATTTGTGTAAGTATCCTAAAAAAAGTGTTATATATATAACATATAAAAAGAATGAAAATAAGGGAAGGATTAGGCAAAATACTTCTTGAAGAATTGCACATTGGTAGGTTCTTTGAAAATATGAGCATTGGTTTGAAGGTGATAGGTACTTAGACTAATAATATATTTGACTAAATAAGGCCCCAACAATTTTTAGGTGTATTTACCTTATTTGTCATGAGTGTAGTCTAATTTAAGGATAAGATCACCAATATTAAGCATATGCATTTTAACTCATTTATTATGTTATTTGGTAATACAGGCCTTGTATTCGCAATGATGTTGCAAAGTAGAAAGATGATGTTCATCAAGGAGATTGAGAGCATGATAGTGAGATTTACATATTGGGTATGATACCATGAAGATATATAAGGAAAGAGGGAATCTCAACTTCTAATGGAAGGACTGATCAGAACCATAGACTAGTGAGACTAGTGTTGCCCCATTGGCAGTGTGTATGCTAGTGTGATATGCCCAAAGAGTAGGGTAGAGATGAAGTTGTCAATCCATGTGGGTTTCATAAATTTTCTTTTGGATAATTATATTAAGGATTTTTTTGGGGTCCTCATCTTTGTAATTACATTTTAAATGATAGGGTGTGGAGGATTGGTGATTGATTTTAAATTTAACACAGAGTTGTTTGACATCTTTATTTTTGAAATTACCACCATTATCTAAAATTATAGTATGAGAGACACTAAAGTGACAAATGATTTGATTAAGGATGAATTTAGAGATGGTTATATTGATGAAATTAACAAGGGGAATATCCTTGACCCATTTGGTAAAATATTTTGTGGTTGTGATTATAAAGACATGTCCATCTTGAGATTGAGGTAATTTGCCTATTAGATCTAATCCCCATATGGAGAATGGCCAAGGAGATTCTACGGTTTAAATCTTGACTAGAGCTAAATGAATTAAATCATCATGAAGCTATTAAAGATTACATTTTTTATCAAATTAGATGGCATCCTTTTCAAGAGTGGGCCAAAAGTATCCAATATGTAAGCATTTGTGGGTTGTGGCATGTCTGTTATAGTGGTCACCATAAATACCCCCATGTTCTTATTCAAGAAAAGGAAGAACATCATCTTTCACAACAAAATAGAGCAAGGTACCTTTAGAATTATGATAATATAGGATTTTATATTGAAATACATACTTAAAATCTTGTTTGTAAATGTGAGTCTTTTCATGGGAATCTAGGTTGGGAGGATAAGTTTGGTGTTCCAAAAATTAAATGATGTCTTTATACCATGGGATTTGTCAAATGGTGATAGCCTCAATTTGGTAGATTATCAAATCATTTTGTTGAGTATAAGATATATATTTTATTATTTGGATAAGAAAAGTGAGATCAATAAGAACTTGGTGTGGATGAAAAAGAGATGCTAAAGAAGTGAGAGAAACAACAATAGAATTTTGATCTTGATGGATGGGCTCGATGGTGAAAGAAATGAAATATTTGGTGAGAGTAGTTTCAATTTGATGATAAGAAATTATACTCTCACTTTTTCATTGGTAATCACCATTCACTTGGCAAAAAAAAGTTTGGAATCACCTAAAACATGAAGGTATTGGATATCTAAATCAAGGGTAGCTCTCATGCCTAAGATTAAAGCTTCATACTTGGCCATGTTGTTAGTGATGTCAAATGTTAAGTGAGAATTTGAAGGGATGATTTTTATAATAAGGATAATAAGAATACAACCTACCACAAATCCTTGAAGGCATTTAGTTCCATCAAAATGAAGGGTATAAGTATCCTCGTGTAAATCAACATTAATTTTAGGAAGTTATTCTATAACTAATTTTGGTTTAGTAGTATCAAGGAGGATAATGTATTTATTGAGATTAATTGGTTCAAGATCAATATTCAAGTTGTGAAATTAATCTTTAATGGATATGTCTTGGTTGAGACCTTTAATATAAATAATATTGTCATCAGGAAGATGATCTTGAAGGTGGTCGATAAGGAGCATAAGAGCTGGGCAAGTTGATCAGTGATGATTTATCATTTGATAGATTTTTGAGTAATAGTTTAGAGATAAAATTACATGAGAAGAACCATCCACTTGATAGTTATATCACCAGGAAGAAATTATTTGGAGAAGAAGTGATGAAGGGTATTGGAATGGATGATAACATAAATGGTCTAATAAAGCATATAATGGCAAAGTTTTTTAGCTATAAAATATATGGTAAGGTAGTCATGTTCAAAATTTGTGTACCATTTCTCATAATCAATGAGGCCTCAGCTGATATAGTATATGTTTTATGCAATCATAAATTCATCAAATCCACAAATTAATCATATCTTTGAGAAGATAAATCCTACTTACACTTCTAATTGGGGATACAATAGATAATCAAGAATGTCACCAATACAGATCTTCTAGACATAATTAGTGGATATATTACCATAATAATATCACTAGGGAGGGTTCCAAAGCCTCTAGTCAAGAAAACATATGCAATAACCCTAACTAAGTCCTATGTTTTCATATTCATGATACTAATAACAAGTAAAGAAATCTAATATAGTTCTCACCAAATCTTATGGCACAAAGTAGGGGGTTAGTAAACAAATGAAAGTAAACATGCATAAGAGAATCCTAATTAAGCTATGTATAGGTAAAACCCAAATGCATGGAGAAGAAGATTAATATTATTCAAAAGACATTATTTATTCTACTTCTATCTACTAAAGAGAGGAGCAAAGTTTAGAGATACTTACCTAGAAGATGAACCCATCAAGACTCAATATCTACCTTGGACAAAGGTTTTTTTCAAGAGGTTATTGTGGTTTATAAGGATCAATAAGAAAGTCCAAAGCATCCAAGACTTCTCCACAAGACTAGATTCTTCTCCAAGTAGAAACCCTAATCTAAGATTTCTCAAGTATAATGGTGGAAGAGAATATTGTAAAAAAGTGTAAATAAATAATAACTATTGATGTATCTCTAAAAATGATTATATGGATATGTTTATATATATAGATCTAACCATAAACCCTTCCAAAATTTTAAAATGATAAGGTTGACCCAGACATCCTAGTATCAATATTGATAAAAACTCACTAGGTCATGAGCTAGGTTGACCAAGATCCAACGTAGACCCTAAATAAGTTTTGCCAATAAGAGTGTACAAGGTTGACCTAGTCAACCTAGTCATGTAAACTATTGAAAGAGGTTTTAGGTTAGGAAAAGGGAGATTGAATGTGGTAAATTACTTGAGGAATATGCAAAAGAGGATTAATATCTTAGGAAAATGTTTTTAAGAGCTAGTTAGACTGGTAATAAGTGGAAATAAGGGAAAATAATCATGTGAAGCACCAATGGTCTACCCACCCATTTCTCATTTCACCTATTAGGGCATGCACTTGGAGATATTGAGACTCTATGGGTTACTTAAACATAGAAAGCAATCATAATTGATAAAGTTTGAAAATATTATATGTATACATATGGCATATTATCTTCTAGTATCATCTTATTGTGAAAACATTTCTCCAACTGATATGGCTATGGAAGAAGTATATAGGATCAAAATTTGATCATTTAAGGGGGATAAAGATTAGGTGGGTGAAGGAATGATTCTTTCATATTATCAAATGTTTTTTGTTAGGTATATGTCCATTTTAGAGCATTACCTTTCTTAAGAAGAAAATTGACAGAGTGGAAATGGTAGGCCATTTTAGGTTAAAATCTTCTAATTACACCAAGTTTAATGAGATAAGTGTGAATATACATAATAGATTTAGGTATGGGCATGTTGATGATATCGTTAATCTTGGTAAGGTCAACATCAATGTTGTGGAGAGAAATTAGGAATCCTAATAGTTTTCTAGATGTGACACTAAAGACACATTTGCAAAGATTTAGTCTAACTTTATATTTAATAAGGTGGTCAAATATGATGGAAATATTATAAACATGAGTATTATGAAATTTGGACTTATCAATGAGGTCATCCACATAGGTTTATACAATTTTCTAAATAAGATCATGAAATATATGAGTCATTTACTATTGATATATAGCTCTAGCATTTTTGAGGTTGAATGGCATTTTAACATATTAATAGTTTCCTCATTATGTGGTGAATTTTTTTTTATGTTGGTATTTAGGGGTAATGTGATTTTGGTTATAGCCCAAGAAACCATCCATTAGATACAACATTTCATAACCAACTGTGAAATCAATAATGGCATCTATTGAAGGTAGAGGGAAATTATCCTTGGGATAAGCAAGATTAAGATTATAAAAATCAATGAAGATGTGAATGACCATGGTGATCTTTTTTTTAATAATAAATATGTTATAAACCCATTCAGAGTAGTCCACATATTTGATAAATTGAGCATCAAGAAGTTTGATAATTTTCTATGGCATAAGGTGGAAACTTTGAGTGGAAATTTTTGTTGCTTTTGGTGCATAGGTTTGGCATTAGGATAAGTGATGATATTATTCACCATAATTATAAGGTCAATACCAATCATGTCTTCATAAGACCAAGTGAATATCTCATGATATTTATAAAAAATAAGTTAAATTTATTTTAGTGGGTGTGATTTTGCAAGAGACTGTAATAGGTCTAAGGCATGACAGAGTACCATGTTCAATGTGAGTAGTTTCTTTGATAAACATAGAATTTCCATCTTTGAAGTGATATGGTACATTTGGTAAAGAATAAATTTAATTAGATTTGTGGTCGATGATAGTAATGAATTTTTTTAAACAAGGGGATTTGTTTTTAAAATTCCCAAGTTTGTGATGTCAAAAAAGTTAGGGTTCTTTCACATCAAGTAATTCAAGGATAAATTCATTGCTAGTAAAAGTGGGAAGAGGACCATAACAATCAATATATAATTAAAGATCTATAATTTTATTACCATGGTTATCATATTAGAATGTATTTAGAAAACATCTATGGCCTTGGCATCTAATGTATTATCAAGAGTAGGAGTATATTAAACATATGAGATTGGTGTTTCATTAGTTTATTTTATGGGGAAATAATTAAATGTAGTGATGGTATTTGTAGGTAAATAATCTTTAGAGGTTCAAAGGTTCAGAGGTTCAGAAGGTAGGATTTGTTCAACCGCCCAAGGAGAATCAAGAATTGAGTATTAGTAGGAGGTACATGACCTTTGGGAGCTAATTCAAAATATATGTAAATGATGTGAAAATAATAATATAAATCATGCATTTGAGCTAAAGTTTTTTATTAATATTTAACATCCAAGTCTTTATATTGAGCTTGGGCCATAATTTAGTTATCATCATAGGTTGGAGAAATGTTAAATACTTGAGATTCAAGGGGACTTTAAAAAGGTGAAATTTCAAGGTCACTAAAATTTCACGGAGACATGATTAGAGGATCTTGGAATCATTTATCCACTCTATAGTCATTACATGTGAAGGCATCTTCTGGGTAAGAAGGCTCTTGAGAATTACATGGAGGGGGAAATTAATGATCTAATCAATGAGAGGAATAGTACAATCATGAGGTAATAATGAAGGAGGAAGCCACTCTGAGATATAAGGAGGTAGTTTAGTAGTGTTGTAAGTATGTTGTAAGGAATTAGGTTCATCATCATCAAAATCAGCAAGAGTGACCTATAAGTCTAGATTTATGTTGATGAATTTAGCTAAGGGAGCACTGTTGATGTTAGTAGGAATGGTAGGAATATGATATTAAGATTTTGGACTAGGAAGTTGAATACTCTAAGGGTTGGGGTTATCCTCATGATTATACCATTTGCCATTATGTATGAATTTGATGTATTGGCTACCGGAAGAGGTAATGGACCTAATTTTATGACTTCAAGGGTGACCAAAGAGTATGTTATAAGATAGAGGTAAATCAAGGACCATAAGTCTAGTTCTGATGGTCTTGGGTCTGATTGGTAGAGGAATCTAAATACAACCAAGTGGATTTTGATTATTTTTATCAAATCCATGATAGGTAAGGTAGGTTTGCTTGAGATGATCCTTATTATATCTAAATTGTTGGATAAGCCATAAATATGTCACATTTTTACTAGACCCTTTATCAACTAAAAATTTATGAATAATGGTAGTATTAATGGCTATTTTAATGAATAGTGGTGGATCATTGATTATGAAAAAAGATTTCATCATTAATCATGTACTCTTCAAGAAATTTAACAAATGGTTTGGAAAAAGGACACATGGATTTAATGGTATGCACATTGGTAGGTTGATGCTCAATAGAGGGTGGCTCTTCATCTATATAAGATGGTTCTTCAATTTCTTATAATTATTTCATGAGGAACTTGTGATGATAAAGTGAAGTTCATACTAATTCTATAAGTGGAATATTACAAGGTATAGAGTTAATTTCTTCAATAAAGTTCCAATGGGATTTAGAATAAGAACTAGTGTAAATTCTAGAGGGTAAGGTATATTTTAAAGGCATGGAAGTTATTGGGGGTTGAAGAGGAGGAAGAGGTTCCTCATGGGATTCTAAAGCTAAATGAGAGGTTTTAATATCTTTAAGAAGTTATTCTTTTAAATATGGTTTCTTAGGTTTTGTGACAAGATATTTGTGAGTTGGCTTACGATGATATTTGACCTTAGATGCATTAACATATTGAGAATTGTTGTAATATTGGTCATAGTCAACATCAATAGCACAAACATCTTTGGTATTATATTGATGATTAGATGTGGAAAAATATTTTTGGTTATTAGAAGAAGAATATTTGGGAGCTTGTCATTTTTTAGAAGTAGTGTTGTACTCTTGATGATAAAGTTGGATCATGGCTTCATGATTGAAGGAATCACCAAGCATGTAAGAGACAAAAAATTGAGTAAGCCCTTGACAAGTTTCATGGGAATGACCAATGTCAGTGTAGAACCAAAAAAATTGATTAGGGTCATACAATTTGGGAGGATTATTAGGATAAGTAAGGGGTTTAGAGGGTAGTAACAATTATTTCATTTGCTGCATAGTTAGTGGTATGTAAGAAGATGGGGAAGTGTTAGCTTTGGCAACTCCTTTTTTGGTTTGAGGAGTATTTATGGTGATGGCATTGGTAAAAGTTTGAAAATATCCTTTAAGGAATTTGGTATTAGGTTTTAATTGATTCATGAGGAATTCTTGATGTTTAGCTTAGTCAAGAGATTTGCTAAGAATTTGAGGAGTGAAATTTTGAACCTTATATTGAAGTGAACGAATTAAACTAGTTAAAAAGAGTTTTAGAAAACTATCATCAGTCATGTTATGTTGGGCCTTATGGGATAGATATTTCCATCATTTGATAAAATCATGAGCTGATTCAATGGGAGGTTGTTTAGCATTGATGAAATGGCTAAGGCAGTTTTTGAGAAGATCATTATGTTGAAACTCTTTAACTAGAGGATTGAATAAATCCTCAAGTTTTGAAATGGAATGTTAGGGAAGTTGGTTGTACCATTCTAATACATCACCAATAAATGTTTTAACTAGAAGTTTAGTTATGGTGAAAGTATTAGTTTGGACCCACTCTTTATAAAGATTACCAAATGCTTTGAGAAAATATTTAAGGTCCTTAGTCCCATCATACTTGAGAGTTGGAGATATATTACCAATATCGATGGACATGATGAAAGGAGATAAATGCTCATTTTGGATATTTTGAATCATTTTGTTATTCATGATAGGTTTAGGAATATCATTATCTGAGGCATCTCTAAGAGGTGAAAGAATAAAATTTGTATTGTCTTGAAGATTGATAATCAGAGGTTGATAAGCTATATTGATCAAATGACATTGTAATTGCATCATTTGATAGGTGTTATAATTTTGCATTATTTTCATTTGTTAAATGACATGTGCAATAAGTTGAGTCATATCAATAGGTAGGTTGGTGTTTGTAGGAGAACTCCCCAAATTAGTATTAGGGGGAGGGTTGTTAGAAGGTAGATAACCAATGGGATCATTAGATAGACTTGTGTCAATTTATCCCACATTATGCTAAAAATTTTAAATATGATAATTGTATTGATAGTTATAAAAAGGATCAGAGCCACCTATTTATTATTGAGGTGTGATTTAAACCATGTTACATTCCATAGATGAAGGAGGGGAAGAGGTGCTCCAAGACTGAGGGTTCTATTGGGAGTTAAAGAAAGGGAGAAACGAATACCCAATATACTATCTAAATGGATTTAAGTTGTCCAAGAATATTATAATAGGGGACTTCATTATGTGTTGAGGAAATGAGCATAATGTTAAGGAATGATAAATAGATAACTAAGTCATCTAGATAGGAGAGTATGGTCAATAATAAATTATAGAGGTTGAAAAAGGAGATGATAAGAGTGTAAAGTTGACTAGGTTAACTTAATACTACTAGATAGAAGAGTACAGAGTTGACTAGGTCAACTTAGTATTACTAGAAAGAGAAAAAGATAGTCTACAAAAGATTATGTCAAATTTAATGATAGTGTGCTAAAAATAAGGAAATATTTTACAATTGTAATTTGAATCAAGAAATAATAGAAAACACAAACAATTGGATCAATGAGAATGATCTAATTATCACACAGCATAAAACCCTTCACCAACTCTAGCCAATTCATGTTTTTACAATATAACATACAATGATTAGAGAGAAATAAGTCAACTAAAAAGTAAATGTTAACAAAATGGTCATCCTAAATGTTTTTAGATTATTATAAGTGTTATTTTAAGTTTGTCTAAAAATAAATAACTAGAAAGTAATCTATGGATGGTTTTAAGATGTTTAGGTTAGAAGTTATCTATGTTGGTAATGGTACTAGCTTGGTATTAGGACATACCCCCTCACTTCATAATTCCATAGTGATAAGGGTGTTGGGTGATTTTATAATATAGACCATTAACTACATGTTTATACTTGGCCAAAAATCCAAGTCAACTTCCCCTTGGTGATGAAATCAAAGTAGATAGGCCTTAGGAAGACAAATGTTAAATGCATTTTGAAATTTGTGTGATTTGGTAGTGTGTGCCAAAATATCAAAATAGTACAAATAAATGGTATTTTAAAAAACAACCTACTTAGACTATGTGAGCTAATCTAAGAATGAAAATAGCTAAAAAATAAAGTGTGAATTAGTTAATATCATATATTTGTTAATTCCCAAATTAAGAATGGTATAGATTCAGTTCAGACAACATAAAATGCAAGCATTACATAATAGAGCTGATAGGGTCATTAATTTTCTTTAGAATTAAGAGTCTTTAACAACTAAATAAACTAAATCAACTTAGTCTTTTAGACATAAGATAGGCTATAGAACTAAGTCAACTAGGTCAACTTAGTTTGTTGTAGGATTACAATTTTGAAGACTACAAACTCACACAAAATAGAACTATAATGAATTACTAAATTAAAAGAGAGAGAGAAAGGAACCTTGTGGGTTGGAAGATGCTGAGGATTGCATATTTTTCATTGAAGTGTTTTAAATGTTGCTTACAAGTTATACCAACTAAGTCGATTGGGTCAACCTAGCTATGTATTGAGTTAACCTAGTTGGCTTAGTTTATATCTAGATACTGACTATAAGACTAAGTCAACCTATTTGACATATTTTTTTATTTGGGACTAAATAAGATTATTATGTCAACCTAATCAATCTAGTAACTTTTATTTGATGATGACCTACACAAAAATAAAAAAGTTTTTTTGATGTGATTATGGTAAACCTGCACATAAAATTTAAAACTATACCAATCTGGTTGACCTAGTATCAAAAATATATAAAAATAATAAAATTATATAAATTAAAGCACGAAAAAAACTTACAAGGGTTAGATTCATGTTAGGTTCAGAATAATGTATGCAAAGGGAAATACATTAGATATACAAATCAATCCTCGATCAAAGAAGATAGATCCTACTTACACTTCCAATTGGGGGTACATTAGATAATCAAGGTTATAAACAATATGGATCCAATAGACCTAATCAAGGGATATCTTATCACAATATAATTATTAGGGAAGGTTACAAATCCTCTAGTCAAGCAAAATTATGCAATAACCATAATTAGGTCATATGTTTTCATATTCACTAAACTAATAACAAGTACATAAAAATCTAATCTAGTGCTCACCAAAACTTGTGGCATAAAGTGGGGGTTAGTAAACATAAAATTAAACATGCATAAGAGAATCCTAATTAATTTATGTATAGGTACAACACTAATTCATAGAGAGATAAATATTATTCAAAAGACATTACTTATGTTACTTTTATCTACTAAAGAGAGGAGCAAAGTTAGAGATACTTACCTAGAAGACAAACCTATCGAGACTTAATCTCTCCCTTGGACAAATGTTATTCATAAGATTTTTTTGTGGTTTGTAAGGATCAATAAGAAATCCCAAAGCATCCAAGACTTCTCCACAAGACTAGATTCTTCTCTGAGTAGAAACCATAAGCTAAGACTCCTCAAGTAAAATGATGGAAGAATAGATTGTAAAGAAGAAAAAATGAATAATAATTCAATCCTAATCTCTAAGAATGGTGAAATGGATGTATTTATATAGGTCGATCTAACCCTAAACCCTTCCAAATGTTTTAGTTGACAAGATCAACCCGATCGACCTAGTATCATAATTGACAAATACTAACTAGGTCATAGACCAGGTTGGACAAGGGCTAACTTAGATCCTAATAAGTTTTGTCAATAATAATATAAGGTTGATGTGGTCGACATAGTCATGTAAACTATAAAAAAGAGGTTTAGGTTAGGGAAAGGGATAATGAAGGTGGTACAAGACTATAGGAGTGTGTAAAATGGGCGGCAAATCTTAGGGAGATGGTTTTAGGAAATGGTTAGATTGATAACAAGTGGAAATAAGGGACAAAAATCATGAAAATCACCAATGGTCAACCCAACCCTTTCTTTGTGTACCCATTAGGACATACACTCAGAGATATTGAGACTCAAAGGGTTCTTACAAGATATAAATCATCAATAATTGATAAAGTTTGAAAATATTATGTGTATACAAGGGGTGCTGGTTAAAATATTTATTAAGAACCTTAAATTAAGTTAACTCAGGTACTTAGCTTTCCTACTAAGGCTAATTAGTATTTATTTAGAGTGTACACATGCCCAAGGATGAATTTAATGCTTACATATCCACATGTTCAACCATCATTATATGCCATGTTTAGTGTGTCCAAAATGAAAAGACATGCAAGACCCTTGACTTTGCTATAAATACTCTTTTTCTCCTTTGTATTTTATAGTGGTTGAGATACATTATTGATTATTTAATGATGGCTTTATATCATCAATAATAAAGACACACATATGCTATATATTTGAGAAAAATTATTGTTTCTCATTTTATCTCTCCTTTTATCACCCCTATCCTACATGAGCTATGCTTCAATTCTTATTAAATCTTGGTTAGACTAAATCTTAACAAATTATAGTACTTGGGGGCATTGAATAAAACATTAGGTAGGTACATGAGACTGTCATCACAAGTCCTAACTCTATGCTAGGAGGTGAGGTTGTTTTTACTTTTTTTGGTGGTGTTTCCATCACCTAAATTTCCTTTACTTATTATACCAATGTTATTCAGTGGGAAAATTTAGGAAGAACTAGTTAACAACCAAAATTAATTGGATAGTCAAATTGATAAGCATTCAAAAATGTAATTTGAGTTCTATTAATCTAATGATTATATGTAACTATGAGGAAATTAATCTTTTGTATAGGGATCATTATTTATTTACTTCCATTTTCCATATCATCATTCTTAACTTGCATGATATGGCTTCATTAAACCCTTGGAATATCACCATTTATAAACTTGCATACCTTGAAGCCAATAAAGTAATGAATATTAACTAATGCTAAAGAAATCATAAGATTTATTTTAGATAATGGAGTTTTCATTCATCACCATGGTGGAAACATAAGTGGAAAAATAACTCTTTCTTATATCCATAAAAGCATAATCTTTAGTAAAAAGTAAAAAGAACTACAATCTTGCTTCAAATTCTTCCCTCTAAATTAATGTAATGTCCCCTTTTCCCTATGAGATATTTATATAAGATTGCTGGCCTATTTAATTCTTATGGGCTAAGTTAGCTGATGTAAGGGAATAATATTGTGTCAAGTCACCATTCACACATGTACTATTCATTGTCACTATTCATGGTGATGTGGAGAGTTATGTAGTTGATGATGTAGCAGGTGAGGTAGCTTGTGGATGATGTGTCATGGCCCACATGGGATCTCACATGAGATAAAATTAATGTGAAAAGGGTAGGGAATCCCACTCCACTAAGAGACAAAGTTGTTATGTTTAGTGCTTCACATGCCTTTGTTATTGGGTGGAAAACACAAGGGTGAATAGTTAGGGCACCACCCTTGGGAAGATTCATGTTTTGTAGTGAGATAAGACAACAAGAGGTTTAGAAGCATGAGTTCACATGGAAAGAAGATGACAAAGGTTTACTATTGTTTATTCCCATTCACAAGTGTTAGTGAGGTACCATTTGGAAGCATGTGTAAGTAGATTTTGGAATCATATGAATGTAGAATGAAAATAAAAAAGAGTTTGTTGATCTTGTCTCCTTGGATTCCCTTCCTTTTTAACCATTGGCACAAGTGACAAACTAGGCACTATGTATCAATAGTGATCCCACTTGGAGTGGGGCACCATTCTTTCTTCTTCATGAAGTTTTTTTTCTCTCTCTTAATGAATTTTTTATATAAGGATATATCTATGCCTTTGGAAATTCATGCATGGATATATTTTGAACCCCCTCCCCCCCATTTGTGATATTTGAACTTATGTTCAATATTTCTCAACCAAGGATGAAAACCCTTGGCTATTTATAGATTAGGATGATGAAAACTCTCTTAGTTTCCATTGTTCAATTTGATGATGAAAAACCTCTTATCTAAGTGAGATGATTTTATCCATGGATTACAATTGTGCTTCAAAGAAGACTTAACATTGTAGTTTGTAAGTGTGTGGTGTGTAAGTTCTCTAGTGATGTTTTTGGAGACTTGTGGGTGTTGTAATGTGTAAGTGTTTACTATTGTATATCAACATTTTATTAATCTAAGAGTTTGTTATTAATCGATATTGTCTTTAGCATTTTATTTTTAATCCATATTTACATTGTGTTGATTATTTATAATTCACATATTGAATTACATTTGTTTGGGATTAGAGTATAAATCAATTTTTTCCTCAATGTCTTGAAAAGGTATATTTTAGTGGTAACAGATCCAGTGATCTTGCTAGCCTATTGGGAATCTAACCTTTTTATAATTATTCATAGTTGAGATTACATTTTTAGTTGCAGGTTATCATTATAGTGAACGTGGAATGGTGATGGCTATCCAAATTTTTCCCAAGAAAAAGAGGTGTTGATGTGAATATAGAATGATAACATTTTGAAAAGACTTAATGAACTTGTTAGGTAGTATGACTAGCTAGTTCAATTACTAGATCAAAGGATGCAAGTCAAAGCTACATTGCAGGCAAGTGCAGAGGGATCCAACATCTAAGAATAAGTTGTAAGAGATATGCATGTTCAAGGAGCACCCATTAATCTCCCAATGTTTTGGAATCAAGTCAAATTTTTAAAATTGAAAGGCAACTTATTGAAGTGATGAGCTTCAAAAAGGGGAGTTTTTAAGATAACCAATGACTAAATTTTTTGAGTCTCATATTTCAAAAATTTTGGGGCAACAAGAAGAAATTATCCAACCAGTTTAGCCAAGTGAGGTTTTTCATTAAGCTACTAAATAATAAGAAGGGTTGTGAGTACAAGACATGAGGGAAGAAAAATCAAGCATCTTGGGGAAACCAAGTTTAGAATTTTTTAAGCCCCACAATCCTAAAAATCTAGAGCATCAAGTAGATTTGTTTTAGTTAAGTAAAGAGCATCTAATAATCTTCATATCCAATAGTGAATAGTTTCATCAAGAGGTCTATCTTCCATAGCTAGGATAACCCATGGGTTATTATAATTGTTGGATGCAAAATTATCTCCTGGTTCAATTTCTTCAAATTATGATAATATCAAAATTGGCACAATGAAATTTAACTACATCACAAAAAATATTTAGGATTAGGAATTTTAGATCATGAAAATTGGTTTAAGATCCTAGTATTTGGATCTATAAGTTTAACCGAATTGCTTGAGGACAAGCAATGTTAAGGAATGAAGGACTTCAATATCATCTTTTTCTCTATGAGACATTTATATAAGACCATTAGCCTATTTAATTTATGTAGGATAAGTTGTGTGATGTAATGGAATAATATTGTGCCAAGTCACTAATCACATAGGCACTATTCACATGTTACTATTCACTATCACTATTGATGGTGATGTGGGAATTGATGTAGATGATGATGTAGTAGGTGAAGTGGCTTTTGTATGATGTGGCATGTCCCATAGGAGATATCACATGAGATAAAATGCATGTGAAGAGGGTGGAGTGTCCCACTCTACTAAGAGACAAAGTTTTTATCTTTAGTGTTTCACATGTCTTTGTTTTGGGGTTGAAATGATCAGGGTGAATATTTGGGGAAACACCCTTGGGAAGATGAATGTTTTGGAGTTTGGGAGAATAAAAAATGAGGCTTGGAATAATGTGTGCACATGGGAGTAGATGGTAAAGGTTTACTATTATTTATTCCCCTTCACATGTGAGTGAGGTGCTATATGGAAGCATGTGAAAGTAAAGCTTGAAAGCTTATGAATGTGAAATGCAAAGACAAAATTTTTGGATTTTATTGTCTCCTTGGATTCCATTCATTTTTACCATTGACACAAGTGATAAAAAAAGTCACTATGGATCAATAGTGATCCCCTTGGAGTGGGGTGCCATTCTTGCTTCTTCATGAAGTTTCCCTCTCTCTCTCTTAATGAATTTTATATATAAGGAGATATATCTTACTTTGTAAATTCATTCATGGATATGTTTTGAAACCACCTCTCTATTCGTGAGATTTGAACTTGTGTTGAATCTTTCTCAGCCAATGATGAAAACCCTTGGATGTTTAGAGATTAGGAGGACAAAACCCCTCTTAGTTTCCATTATTGGTTTTGAGGACAAATAACTCTTTTCCAAGTGAGGTGATTTTATCCATGGATTATAGTTTTTCTTAAAATAAGACTCAAAGTTGTAGTGTGCAAGTATGTGTGGTGTGTAGGATTTCTAGTGATGTTTGTGGAGACTTGTGGGTGTTGTAATGTGTAAGAGTTTACTATTGTATATCAACATTTTATTAATGTAAGAGTTTTTTATTAATGGATATTATCTTTAAAATTTTATGTGTAATCCATATTTACACTATGTTGATTATTTTTAATTACCATATTGAATTACATTTAGTTTGGGATTAGATTAGAAATCATATTTTTTTCCTCAATATCCTAAAAAGGGATATTTTAATTAAGGATATCTCACTTCTTATCAATGTCCTCTTGTAGCTAATAAAATTTTATATGTATAGCATCTCAATCTTGTATAATTAAAAAATACCAATTAGGATTCTACCCCTCAATTCTATACCTCCCTAATACCAAAAGGCTCACATTCACCATCTCACTATGCCTAATCACCTATCTTAAAGTTTTAACCTTATCATTGTAATGTCTAAGACCACTACACTACATAGAAAGATTAATATATGATATATATCATTCACTATAAATGATAGATCCATACTTATTCTCTATCAAATTTATCTTTACAACTCCTTTTATAATAATATAGAATTGGTATCCACATGCCAATGCACATGCTCCCAACCCTTTATTCCTCCTAGATCCTATGCGAGTGACAAATACCATCCCAATCACATTATTCACTCATGAATTATATTGGAGTTTGATTTTCACATTGTCATTACACAAAAAGGTGAGGGTTCCCAACCTATCTCACCACTAGTTAATATACAACAGGTTCCTACTAAGCCTAAACTAGTAATAAAAAATAAAGGATATGATTTTATCAACCAATTGAGAAATACACATGATAATATTTAAATTATTTAGATTTTAAAATAATCCATTATCTATAAGGATATCTTATATGAAGCTTTACATGAAACCCATGTACCAAGTGATATAGAACCAACTTCTTTTTGTAGATATTATGTAATATATCAAAAACAATTCCAATCTCATTACTTTTGATCAAAAATATTTACCATCTAAAGACATTATTTATGAAGACTTTCCTTTATTCATATAAGTTATTATGCTTAAAAAAAGAATAATAACTATTATTGGTTGATAATAGATCTGGCCTAAACATTTATAGCATGAAATTCTTAACAACAATGAGCATTAACACTAATCTTCTTAAAAAACTAGATGCACATATCAAATTATTTGATAACTCATGTAGCCCCAAAAATTGGTCAAATACCATTAGATGTGACATTGGGACAAAAAATGGTACCAACTACATTCATTTTAAAGTATCAATCATTTAATCATAACTTACTCTTAGTTAGGCCTTGGATACACATGACAAAAATAGTCCCATTTATATTACATTGATGTGTCAAATTAATATATGATAGGTCACTATATACAATGCATCTCAATGATCAACCTTTCAAATTTTTCCAAACTATACATTATAATATTAAAGGGGTTCCTAAATTCATACCACAAAAATAATATATTTGACTTGAAAACACACCAAATTATGAGATGGTTGAATCAATAAACATAACTCATTTACCTCAATATACTCATAAGACACTAACCATTGAGGTCCACATGGATGTACATACAGAATAAGAACCATTACCAAAGGAACCAATGATACCAAAACAATAAGGAATTCAAACATTTGATCTTATTTTATTGGTAAATACTAAACAACAAATGTGAAAGTTTTAGATTAGTATGATATTGATGATGAACTTCCTCATGCTATAACTGATGAACAATTTCAAAAACTAAGTTTTGATCCACTTTAGAATATGTCACATACCCTATTTTCACCTATGGGTCTCAACACCTACAAGTTAAATTCATCACCTTATGATTAAAAATATTAATATGAGGTCAAGGCAAAAATAGTAGATGAACATGTGGATTTTGTTATCTTATTCATTCCTATTAGATAAAAGCTTTAAGACAACATTATAAATGAAAATTATAAATACTCCATGTGAATAATGTGGAGTCATATCATAAGACTCCACAACAGATTTTAAATATCACAGTAAAATACTATGATCCACATACAATAATTTATATGTTATTTGAGAATAAGATGATATATTTACCTCTTGATAGAAATAAATCAAGCAACACACTCATTCATAAGGAGGGATCACCATATTGTAAATATCATCAGATCATTAGCCATAATATAAATCAATGTGATGCATTTTGAAACCAAATTAAAAATTACAAAATTGAATGACATATATAGATCAAACCATAATAGTGAAAAATACCTCATATTTTGACATTTCAAAGAAAAAAGTGAAATGGGTCATACTTATAAGTGCCCATGCCCTAAATATCTAACTAATATTAAAACTCTTGATGGGGTCTATTTTAAACATCTTGTGGAATCACATTTTTACAATAGTTACGACATAATATCAATGAGTTAAAATAGTCTCCCTTGATACTATAATATGTTGGGCACATTTTACTACCCATAACATGTCGACCAAAGGTTATTTATAACATCATATGGGTTGTGAATCTAAAACCAAACTTAACCTAACATCTTAGCCAATATTGGTTGATAGAGATGAGTGTGATGGTGAATAATACAAATTATGTGCCTCATATTCTAGTTCTAAGATAAATAAATTTGTGTCCTACATGATAGATAAAATCATAAGACCATAACAATAGTTGTTGGTGCTAAATTATCAGAAAACATTGAAACATTGGCAATGATAAAGTATAAATAATGGTGGAAAACAAAGGGGACAAGAGGACCACTAGATAGTATTTTATATTCTAAATAGGAGGAATAATCTCCTTTAATTCTAATTAAACATAAAAAATAAAAATAAAAAAATATTCAAGAAAATATAAAAACATTCAAATAAATTCAAAAATAAAAAAACATTCAGATTTCACATGTTTATTGGCTCCTTGGAAACTATTTTGTTTTCTTTATGTTAGTATATAGCATATCATTTCCTTTTTATAGACACATATGTTTCATGCATGTTTGAGTGTGATGTAGGCATACCCAAGATACATGATATATGCACATACAGATGTTGGACCTCTCCTCTATTTGCATCATATAATACATTGGGGTAATTTGTTTATTTTATCATGATTGATACATGTTACATATAATTTATTACAATTTATACATTATCATGTTTTATCTTATATATTAATGCTTACACATGTATATATCTATGCTCATATCTTTCACAATGTACTTGATACGCTATGTTACATGACATTTTTTACTAACACATATATGTAGGGACTAATATGAATTGTTGTGTTGGTTTCTTATACTTCATCTATTCACATTTTCACTTCCTTGAGTTTATTTTTATTACTTTATATTTCCTTACTTTTGCAACATTTGAATATGTTCCTTGCATATTAGACCATGTGACATTGTATGTGGTTTGGACATTTGAATATTTTATTTTATGTTGATTGAACATTTGAATATGTCATTTACTTTCAATTATGTGACATTTGAATATGTCCCTTGTATGAGGTATCCTTATATAATTTATTTTAAATTACATTGAGTGCTCTTGTGTAGTTATAATTGATTTTTTTTTGATCTTGTATTTTTAGTCTATAGATGTTACCATGATACATATCATAAATCTTAGGGATTATTTTGATCAAATATTGTGAGCTTAATGTGTGTGTGTGTGTGTGTGTGTGTGTGTGTGTGTGTGTGTGTGTGTGTGTGTAATTAGACATGTTACTCCTATATGATAAATGATTCATAAAATTATTATATACTTACTTTATCCTTTTGAGGTAATGTACCTAATATATTTTATTTCCCTCACCTCAAAAGGGGTGGCATATCAATGGGGGCATGTCATAAAGGTATGACTTCCACATTTACATAGATTCTATATTTTAGTTGGGGCATGTCATAAATACATGACCTATACACTTACTCAATTCTTAGTATCTTCATATTTTATTGGGGGTATATCACAAAGACATGACCTCCACACTTGCATAATCTCTAATATAGATATATGATTCAAATATACACTTAGGTCAGAATTATATACATTGGTACTAAATTTCCATAGATTTGAAATATATTTTTTTAAATTTATGACATGTAATTTAGCTTGAGACATATTATAGGTGCATATTTCATTCAAGTTCACCAAAAATTACAAATTTTATCAATTATATCTCCATATTCCTATCACTAGGAAGCACCATTTTACAACAAGTAGTATTATTGAACCATTTATGTCTAAAATAGTTGCTTTTATCTGTAGGTTGAATTGATTACCTCACAAGATTCATAGGTTAGGTTGATTAAATATTACAACCTCACTAAATTTATAAGATGATTTGATTAAATCACTCACCCTCACATGATTATATATTCACACTTGAGTTGTGTGATTAAGATTTAATGATCTTAATAGTCATGTCACAACTCATCCTTAAAATATATTTGGGACATAATACCTTCCAATATCCCTCTTCAAACATCCAAAGTTTAGTTATGAACCTCTATCAGCTCTAATACTTCATAAGTAATAATATTTACTAAGTAAAATATCAAAGGGACAACATGATTGCATTGACACACAAGTGTACTCCTTCTTTGCTCTCTTTATTTTTAATAATTTCAATTATTTCAAATTTGAAAATTATATGCACTAATTTATATTATACAATTCTATTTGTTATAGGTCTTACACTAGTAAAAATAATCAAAGTGTGCTCAACCAAAACTAAGGTGTGTCATACACACCTAGGTATGCATTTATTTCCTTTAATCTATTAATTTTGTCATTAATCATTATGAGAATAAAAGGGGGGATTGTAGATAATAAAATATGATATTTATAGCATCTCAGTGTTGTATACTTGACAAATACCAATCAGGTCTAGACCCTTCATTTATATACCTTTATGTTACCAAAAATATTGCATTCACAATCTCACTGTGCATAATTGCTTATCTTATAGTTCAACTCTTATCATTTTGATGAACTAAACCACCTACACTACATATAAAACTTAAAATATGATATATATCCTTCACTTTTAGTTATAGATCCATACTTTTTTTCTATCCTTCTAAACACTCTTGACTATAAAGGGACACTACCATCAATGGTAGTGTCAAGATCCTTATCTAGTGTTCAGTCACCAAAAATCATCCAAATTATAAATTATTTGAAACCTATGGGTTGACCTATTTATCTTATTGAACCTTATCATGAGATATTTTCAGAAGGTGTGGAATAAATACAAGTCTAAGACTTATCATTATTCATATATTAAATATAAGAAAGAACTTACCAAATTCCATTCAATCAATCACACAATTGATTTATTATGCCCTATTCATCCTTATTTATTTATCAGTTATATGAATAGTCATATAAAATTTCTAAATCATTCAAAGGGTATCCCATGAGAGATATTTGTTAGGTTAAAATCTAGATCACTACATGAATATTCACATAGCATATTTCACCCTTTTGCTCCCACACTCCCACACATAAGGGAGAACTACATATGTTTGAGGCCCTTCTTAGAGTATTGACTATGTAAGTACCATTCAGTGATAAAGGGGTCATTAAGGTTAGATGGATATTATGATACCACTAACCAATTATTATTAAACTCATTATAAGGGTAAATATTTATGGTGTTTTCAATATGAAAAAAGTGACAACCTATATTCTAGATCTAAAAACATCATTAGAAAGGTGATAGAAAAACCAAAAGTGCAAATTTGGTTGCATCAAATTCTAGTGGATATTTCATACAAGATAATAGTGTCACAGCACATACACCTATATTGATGGTAGTGTGCAAATGTTACAATAGTGTCCATGACTAAAAAAATAGTATTTACATAATCTGAAAACTATTATAAAATCCTAATCTACACACTTTTACCTATGTCCAACCCAGATTTGCTTGCGCATAGTAAACCTAGTTAAGTATCATTTTTATTTGGTATTGCAATCAATTAAACATATTTAAAATTTGGTACTTTCTATATTGATCATATATTGGTTTTATAATTTAGAATATTTAGTTATAATATTTTACAATTCATTGGCTTGCTAAAGACTAGTTTATCACCTCTAAGCTCAATTTACTTCTATATTCTTAACTATATCCCCCACTTTCAAATATAGAGTTAAACACCTCCATGGGATTCAATGTTATTATATAATTATTTTTTATTACTAATTTTAGGCTATATAAATCCATGAAATTACGTAGTTTGTCTTTAGCCTAATTTCAAAAGAATAAAGACAAAATGGCTATAGATATGATTACTTTATTGTCATGCAAGAATTTTTTATTTTCTTATTTTATATAGATTTAGAATAATATATTTATTTATAAAAAACCTTTTTCACATGAAATTATATAAATCTATTATATTAGATCAATTTTTAATAAGGAGAATGAGAAGGAGTAGAATAGTCAAAAATTTAATACAATGGGTACGTTGTTCTAAATTTTCTGCATTGTGTATGGCATATTGGTTATAAGTTGTTTTTTATTTTAATTTTTTCTTTGCTTAAAAGTTATGTATTTTATTTATTAAAAAAACTTAAATTGGTATTATAACAAGGTTTGGTTTGTGTAGATACTAAAATCTGATTTTATATTATAAACTAGTCTTTTACAATTGACAAATATAACTCATGGCTTAGTCCTTTAGTTCATGACCTTCTTTCTACCAAAAGGCTCATGTTTGTCATCTCAATGTACCAAATTTATTATCTTATAGTTTGACCCTAATATTATGATTACCAAGATCACTTTTAGCTCATGGTTTACATAAAACTTGATTCATATCCTACTTTGGTAGTTACAAATATCCAGAAACCTTATATTCTTTCAAACACTACCATTTAGACTAAGACACTAGCATTAATTCTAGTGTACCATATTTGATGCTAGTGTCTAAGCCTTAAAAATGGTAAATTTTAAAAATAGTTAGACATGTATGGGTCTTCATATTTATCTCAATTAACACTCTAATGAGATAATTTTAGAAGGTACAATATAAATACAAAAAAATGTCATTCATCATCATCTAGCAACCTTCTAGTAATTACCAAGAAAACACATGTCACATTCACACTTAATAATTTGTGCAATTGGGTTCTATCATCCTATTTCTAAATTAATCATAGGATTAGTCTTCCTAAAGTTTTGAATAATTCAAAAGAGTATCACATGAATATTATTTATCAAGTTACATGCTATATCACTACAAACACTCACATATAACATATTGTATCATTGTTCACACACAAGCCCACGTAATGGGAAAACTAAATCAGTTTGATACTCTCTTTGGATTATATGGCTATGTAAGAAACTCTCAATGATATAGGATTCTTTGAGGTTAACTCAACTTCACTTGATCCCACTAACCCCTAATTTGGAAGGTGATATGCCCAAGTTAGATGACTTAGGTTTTTGATCAAAATATTGATATTTAGAACCTATGCATTATATCTAAATAGGTAATATAGAAGGTGAAAGTGAATTTTAATGGGTTAAATTTATCATTACATAAATTGAAATGTGTTTCATTATGGACATAAATGTTGAAATCAGCATAAAATCATCAATGCTAGTGTTCATAGGTCGATATTAGTGTCTAGGCTAACATACAATAAATATTTAGAATCTAACAAATTATTGTAGAGTAGTAGCCTATTTTATTCCAAAACAACATCATTCAGACCCATTTCAAATAAATAAATAATTTAAGCATTATCTCTTCTTCATGTTGATAGATTCTAATTAATTATTGGCATTGTACTTTCTATATTTAGTATATTTTCATAATTCAATATTGTATCATAATATTGTCAATCTGAATTATTAAATTAGCCTGCTTTTAAAATAGCTTAGTGTAAATTTGACTAGGTTATTTCCCCATAACTCTTTATAAAAATGGTTAAATATTTTATAGTTTTTGCTAATACATATCTCTACATGTTGAACATGTCAAAACCTAATTCTCTTCCCATTCCATAATCTAATGGAAATGACTATGATTATTGGATCATTAATATGATGTCTCTTTTGAGAAGAAAAAATCTATGGGATATTATAGAAACTAGCTATCAAGAGTCAGTTAATTGGTCCACTATTTTATCTAATTATAAATAATCCAATGAGGAAGCTATTAAGAATAACTCAAAATCTTTGTTTCATATTTAGACATATGTATATAAGAGCCCATTTCTAAAAATTACAAGTACAAGGATAACAAAGGATGCCTAGAAGAATTTACTATAATATTACCAATGTAGTGATCAAGTCAAAGTGGTTAGGTTTTAAACTTTGAAGAGATATTTTTATAAATTGAACATGCACACTTTCAGCTTGTAAGTCACTACGAAAGTGTGAGTGATTTTTAACCTAACCACTATGAAATTGATAATTTGAGGATTTGACGACTTGGTCAATAATATGGATACTATTAGAGAAATTTTGATAAAATAAGTTATGGTGAAGAAGGTGTTCAGGTCTCTAACACCAATATGGAGCCATGTTTCCATCATCATTGAAGAAATAAAATCTTTTACTCCTCTTGATTTTGATCACCTAGTTATATCTCTTGTGTGTTATGAAGAAAGACTAAGAGAAACATTTGAATAAAGTGGTGAGATTTATTTTGCCTCAAAATTAAAGATCACAAATAGTGAAGGTACCATCCCTAATAATAAAAACATCTAAGTACAAGTAAAATACAACAAAATCAACCAAAAATAAGGAAAATATAAGAATCTTAATTATTAAAGGGGAAGCATAAGAAGAAGTAGTTCAGATGTATGAGGAAGAGTTAGAGGTAGTGTTGACTAATTTTATCCCTAGGTAAAATTAAGTCAACCCTTTTACATGTTAAAATTTTTCATAAGGTCCTCTAAGTCATAAAATGTTCACCATAGTCATTAATGAGGTCATACAACATGTTCTAACATTGTCATATTTGTCATCTTGTCTTAATATACCTTTTTGCCACCTTTGGTCACTTTAAAAGAAGTTGTATGGTTTTAAACAAAGTAAAAATGTGTCAAGATGAGATATAATGTACCATGTGTCATATAATTTTAGATGGTATTTTTGAAACTAAAAGTGGTAGGTTTAATGTACAAACATGAAGATCACTACAAAAAATGGAGTTTTAGGCAATTGTATAGACTAAGGTGACTCACCTAGAACATGTGAGGCTTCAATAATATGTTATGGAATGATTATATGTCCTTTTTAGGTTAAATAGGCTAAAAAAAGTTCAAAACTACCAAAAATTGGTTTCTCTATCTTATCACTTCCTTGAATAGGTCAAATGAGGTCAACAGTTTTCTTTTAGTACAGATAGGAGAAGAAGAGATAGACTGAGTGAACTTGGAGGATGTTATTATTCCTCATGATATATCATTATATGGCCATGGTTTATATATTATTTTTCTATGATTCATGAATAATAACTAATATTGTTAACACCTCCAAGCTTCCTGCACATCCCCAACATATCAGCTTTCTCATATGTTTGTATTAGTTTGATGTTTCCAAGTGGTGTATGTGAACTTGTAGAGAATTTCCATCCTTTCTATGATGGTTATAATCTAGTTGGCATGTATGAACATGGAGGATTAGACATAAGTATCTCTCTCATGTTAGGAGTGAGCACCCATGGTCTACAAAACATGTTTTGGTAGTTATAGTGTTTTGGTCTTCTGTGAAGGGATTAAAGTCAAAGTTAATGCACCTATATTCAACCCATCAAACATAGAAGCTAATTTATTTATGGAGGGTTTTCATTGAAATACCTAAAATTTTACTGATATAGGTTTCTAAGATAATAATAATGACTAACTAGAGCCCTAATGTACACAGTCACTTATAGGTATGCATAGAGAATTGTAGAACTATACAAAACCTAAGACATAGGTTGTATACAATTTCATTACTTGAATGGAATTATCAAGTCATTCAAGGTTCATAGTGTTGATCCTATAATCAAGTCAATACCTATAGTCAATATAGGATATATAAATTTATAAATGGTAATACTTACATTAACTTCTCTGAAGGTATCCTATCCCATACATAGTATTATCTTGTGGTGAATATTTAAGAGGTCTATGTAATATTGATGGTTTGATTCTTGTATCCTAGACATAGTAATAGCATGCCAATTCAAGGATGAGATTGTTTTATCTAGGAAGAAGGATGGTTTAATGTTTCTAACTTAGTCAAGGTTCTACTAATAATATTCAATTTAATACAGTGCCTTTTGGGCCAAAATGAACCTATAGCAATACGACATTGTAGGTTACCTATAGTGTGTCGATGGTGAGATATGATAGTGTGATCATAAGTAGAATTGTATACATTCAAGTTTTAAATTGTCCTAGTGACTTGAGGATATATAAAATGGTGTGAGGACAATGTTCAAGCATATAATCACCTATAATAAACCTTCAACTTCTACCCAAATAAGCACTTATAATCTGAAGTGAGAACTCAGACTAGTTTAGCCTAATCAAGGATGCAAGCTTAGTTGGTAGACAAAAGTATAAAGAGAATGACCATGTATAATCCAATTTTATATGATGATTTCATATTCCATGTGATTCCAAGACACACATCACCACCTATAGGAACCTATTGATTTATCCTAAATGCACACCTATAGTTTCACATAGTCATAGATCAGTTTAGGCCAATAAAAGGTGAAATCTTGGTTGGTATACAGATGTGTAGGATGAAATGAACATGTTAAAAACACTCTCACTATGGTAATATCAAATTTTCATGTGATTATAAAATGTAAGGAGACAAATAAAATATTGGGTTTTGAACCTCACACTCAGTCATCTAAAACCCTGCACATAATTATACCTTTAGAAACTAGTCATGAAATAATTTGATGTTAAGGGATATTGGAACATGATCAGACTTTGAAATTTGACATAGAGTATTTTAATGATCTGTACTAGACCCCCATCATCTTATTTAGATTAAGACAATAGTGTATGTGTCCTCTATTTTATCTCAAATAAAGGGCACTTCACAGTCAAGATAATCTTGTAGGTTTAGTATATGGATAGTGAAAGGATGAAAAGGAGAGTCCTAAGGCACTATGGAAATATTACAAGGTTGGATTTAATTTTATCAAAGTGTTAAGAATCTTTACATTCACTATGATCACCTATAGGTGGTCAAATACACAAAAACACAATCTAAGTCTCCTATGCCTAAACCCTCATGGCCTCTAACTTGATTTATATGGCCATAAGATCTTATAAAATAGTTGGAAGGTCTTTAAGCAAGATTATAGGACTAATTAAATCGATCATTTTGTAGGGAATAACTCAAATTGGCCATTTTTGGCCTATATCTACCACAAGCCTATCTATAATGCATAAAAAGAACTAGATAGCCAAGTTATCTCACTCATAACTATACAAACAAGTTGCATGGTGTCTCAAGAAGCTAGGAATAGTTTAAGGGGGTCCTATACTTTAAATTTTTGGAATTGGTTTGAAGTTTAAACATCCATCTTTTATGAATCATCACTAAGAATCTATGATACCTAAAACCCTCTTAAACCCCTCATATGAACCCAATGAAGAAGATATAAAGGGAGATGCATATAAAATTGGTCAATGATTTGAATCTATTTAGGACTCTCTCAAGCTCCTCACCACTCATTTTTTCTATACTATCACTTGTACAGACAAACCTAAGTCTCTATTTTTTACAAGTTTTGAGGTAAGCCCAAGGTACATAATGGAATAAGAAGGTGAAATCCATTATGTGAGGTGTGTGGCGACTTATCCTAACTCATTTATAATTCTCATCTTAGTGTTTCATGTAAACTTCTCTGCTAAGTTAGTCATTATAGATAGTCCTGGATAGAATAATGAGAAAGAGAGTGACTGCCAAAATTAGAGATGATAAATTTGGTTTGGAGTTATTTTTAGGTATACATCATGAAATGGAAGGCAAAAAAGTTATGACTATGTTTATAAAATTTATACAATGAATCTCTATGAACAACTGTAAGTCACCTAAGTGACAAGTGTGTGAATCAGGCCTAAAGGGCTAATGAACAATTGTAAGGAAGTGAGAAACAAGTGTTAAAGAGGGGGTTATCAGTTGAAGGAATATGATGGCATACACTAATAAATTTTTTCACCTCCTTAGGTTATATGATATGTTTCAATGACTTCCACAATATTTTTGGACTTTCAAGTTGACTCTTCATTGAGAAAGATAGTTTTAGGAAGATCAATAGAGTGTTCCTTTGCCAACTTCAGGAATATATCATGTTTGTGATTGACAAATGTCCAAGATAATTTAATTACTTGTTTCTTATATCTTATTATTTAATTTTAATTGGTCTCTAATACTTGACACTTGGCCTTGTGATTGTTAAATTTCACTTCTTCTATCTCCTCTCCTATGTTATATATATTCATGTCATTTTGACATTGTAAAGGGACCCACACCTGGTATGGTGAATCCCTTAAATTTTGAATATTGTATTTTAATTTTAATAAAGATTTATAATCTTGTTTTTATTTTATAACTTATTTTCTAAGTGTGTGAATTAGTGCATAGTGGAATGACAAATGATAACCATCTATCCTTGTGTTCTCTTTACTCTTTCATGTTTGGTGCAAGTAGTCTTCTCTCTAATAGGTCACATGAAGTATAGATAGTGTATTTTTCTATTTTTAACTATAATTAATATAATTATCATCTAAAAATCATACCTCTTATTCATTCACCTTGAGAAGTACAATTAATATCACCTCCATGTTTGAAACACTTATGTTAGAGAAATCTAGGATGTTAAAGATAGTATTGTTAGTCATCTTTCATAGTGAAAGTATATGATAGATATTGGAGATCAATATGGTGTATCACCTTATTATAATAGGTTACTTTTATGTTCCTTTTATCTCTTTCCATCCAAAAAAAAAGTAGTGTAGGTGATAGGCTATCAAAGACATATCTAGGTAGTTATCCCTCTAAATATATAGGTTTACCTCTGATATAATCAACCCACATGTCTATAGGTAATCCAATATTTCACTCAATTTGGAGGAGGATTTAAAAACCTTTTTAAGGGTGCAAAATTGAGTGGCAATAAGTAGATTTTATTAGATAAATATTCAATGCTATTATTTCCACATGTATCATCACCTTGAATAAGAATTGTATTAAAAATATGAAATCAAGATAAATTATAATTATTATAATGAGAATGAATATGATTTTCCATGAAATTTATTCATTTCATATGACAAAGCTAAAAAAAGTCCTAAAGATATTTTCTACCTAGATTTAGGTTGTTCTGATCATATGTCAAGGAATAATGAGTTGTTTTCTACAATTGATAGAAGTTTCAAAACCAATATTAAACATGGTGATGAAAAATATTTTAAGGTTAAATTAAAATGAACATTGAAGGTGAATACTAGAGAATGTAATAAATTTATTAATGATATTTACTACACCCTAAATTTAAAACATATATTTTTTTTATTTTGGAAAACTAGATGAAAATAACTATAAGGTGGTGTTTGGTGATAAAAAAATGTGTACAATGTATGATAAAAATCAAGTAAATAAGTTTTTTATAGTTGTACATATGTTTAATAATAGTATGTTCCCATTGAAGTTTGGAGAACATGGTATCAACCTTTCTAATACTACATATGAAAATAAGATTTGGTTATGAAATTTTAGGTATGGAAATTTAAATTTTCAAAGTTTGAAGTTACTAACATCAATAGTTAGTCTTTGGTCTCCCAAAATGTTGAAGAGAACAAGGATGCTTGGGAAGGTTGTGTTAAAGGAAAACATACAAGAGAAAAGTTTTCAAAAGTCATTGCATGGAGGGATCATCATCCACTTTAATTGGTACACTATGATATGTTTAGTCCTATACAAACAAAAAGTTTTGGTATGTCATTATATTTCATTACATTTATATATGATTATTCATAAAGTGTTGGGTTTATTTTTGAAGAAGAAAACTAAATATTTTGATACATGTAAGAGGTTTAAAGCCCTTGTAGAGAATGAAAGTAGCTATGAAATAAATTTCTTAAGGACTTCCCATGGAGGTGAATTTTATTCAAAATATTTTAAGGATTATTGTGATTTGAATGGAATCAAAAGGTAGCTCACAACTACCTACACTCCTAAAAAAATGGTGTAGCTGAAAGAAAGAACCATATAGTGGTTTAAAAGGCAAGGAACATATTACAAATAATGGGATTTATTAACTATTTTTTAGGTGATGTAGTTGTTATAGTAATTTATATTCTCAATCAGAGTCCCACTAGTGTACTTGACAATATGATTCCATATGAAGCATTATAGGAAAAGAAGGATAAGGTCAAATACTTGAAAGTTTTTGTATGTTCAGCCTATGTTGATGTAGCTAATTATAAAATAAATAAGTTATATCTAGAGTGTGCGTCTTTTATTTTTGTTGGGTATAGTGAAAGTAACTCTTATAGGATTTATAATCCTCTCATTAACAACATTATTGTGTCAAGAGATGTTATTTTTTATGAAAGGGGAGTGTATGGTTATGAAAAAGATAAAGGCCATATTGACAAGTTTAAACTTATTATTAATGATGGAATTTATGATGATATTAGTTAATGAGAAACCCTAGTTCAGATCCTAGTGCTACAAGTCCACCAAGTATCTCTTAATCTAGTGCTTGTATTCCAAGTGAAATTCATGCTTCAATTCCTAGTTCTTCAAGGAAGGTAAGAATCCTGAGTGAACTTTATTAGTGTATAAAAATTCAAGAACATGAAGAATGACCAAGAGGAGAGATGGTAAATTATGTTTTATTTACACAAGATAATTTTGAAACATTATGTTTTGAATATGCATGTACTAATGATGTTTGGGTGCCAATAATGCAATAAGAAATGGATTTATTTCATAAGAATGAAAATTTAGAACTTATAGAACTTTCACATGAAAATAAGTGTATTGGCACTAAATGGGTCCATAAGACTAAGTAAAATAGTTATGGTAGTGTTCAAAGATAAAAGGCATGTCTAGTTGTAAAAGGATTCAATCAAAGATATGGCATAGATTATAAATAGCCATTTACACTAATGGAAAGATAAGAGATCATTAGAATGGTGATTTCAATAATTGATCAAAATAAATGGAACCTAATTCTCATGGATGTGAAAAGTGTCTTTTTTAATGGGTGATTAGAAGAGGAAGTATATGTAAAAAAACCATAATATTTTGGAGTAAATGGTAAAGAAGACCAATTCTACAAGTTGAATAAGGATTTTTGTTGCCTCAATTGAGCACTAAGATCATGATATGCCAAAATTTATGGATGTTTAAAGTAGAATGTGTTATGCCTATTTTTAATACCCCTTAAATTTTTATAAAATCAATACTTTTTGCCATAAAGATGACCCAGTCATGAAATCTAAAATTATGTCAGGGAGCCAATCAATTAATAGTATATTTAGATGCATATTTTTTTATTTATGAAATGATAATGATTAGATAATGAATTCATGTTTTTATTTCAAAGTGGTTTCAAAAATCATGGTGTATAAATGAATAAAATATGCATATATATTTGTAAATGCGATCAGTTATCTTAATTTTTCAATCAAATTAAGTTTTGAGATAGTATTTCAATTACGAATTGACTTTCAAATTTTGATAGTTTGAACAAGTTTATGATGATTCTTTGATTTTCGTAGATGATGTGATTATTGATATAGAACAGATAATGATGGTATTTTGAAAAAAACTATATATTTGAAAATTGATGCATCTCTTTATTGAAAAGCTACTATGAAGATACAGATTAGATTCAAAGCTCATTTTTGTGTACTACTTATGGTATAATGTGCATTTAAAACATTGGTGTGCATAAGTTGATTTGATAATGATGTTTAAAGTCCTAGGTTATATATTGTATAGTCTAAAATATTATCCATTTTATTAAATGATATTATGACTTATTTAAAAAAATTCATAGCCTAAGGTCATTATTCTCATGTTTCATAAGTTCTAAAGACCTATTTGACATCCTAAGTCTAAGTCATTATCAATTCAAGATCCTAGCAATTATTCAAGTTAATGATTCAAAACATAAATCCTAAAGCTTAAGTTTGGCATGTTTATTACATCCCATTTGGCATAGAAGTTCTATATAATAAAGTTTAATGTTGACCAAATACTTGTTTCATGATATGTTTTCAAAGACACAAGGTGTTTTGTCAAAGTTAGACATTTTCTAAACCTTCATCCTTGCATGTATTTTCAATACTTAACTTGCTTATCTCAAGGAGGTTGAAATTAATTCAAAGGTTTATAAATAATGAATATGACTTGTTTCAAATTCAAATCAACATGACATAAGATGCCAAGTTGGTAGATGATAGGTAATAGATGGACATTGTGGCATAACACAAGTTGGCATAAACATTTAATTCGAGGGCATTGTTTCCAAATAATATTCACTTTTCACATTCAAGAAAGGGAAAATGAGAAACTAAGAAAAAGGATGAGGGTTTGTACGTACCCAGGTTGTAGATGTGCGCACCAGAATTCAGATGATAGCAGGAACTCCTCTTTGGTTATGGAGGATGACACCTGAAAGAGAAAGACACTAAAACATGAAAAATGTTAGATGACAAAAGGGTGGACTACCAAGCAAGAGCTTGGTCCTAAAAGTGCAAAGGCTTCTTAGAGGATGACAGTCCACTGTTAAAAACAAAATGCTGATCAGAAATAGAAAGTGATAAATGATGAAAAATAGAAAGAAATAACTTAAGGCAAATGCGTACCTATTTAGCAGTAATCTGCTTTACACAGTCACCAACGTCGGTGATATTGTCGGTGTCAGTCAAGGAGGTTGCCAACATCAGTTAGTCTGTCGACGTCGGTAGGGGCAATGGATGAGTTCATCTGGGGCATTAGTCTTAGACAGGGTCTTGTCAGGTTACAGGGTGGTTTTTGGTCTATGGAATGGACTGTGGTCTCGTCTGAGGGTCAGGGAGGTCTATGGGAGATTCAAAGGAACTACTTAGACGTCCGAGGGACTTGTTTGGAGATTTGTAGAACTGGTTGGGCAGAGGGGATTGTCAGGAAAGTGACTGGCTAGAACCAGAAGCATAAATAGGGATGAATAAGAGGCAGGGGTCTGAGAAGGCCTTTCAGCCTCTCAGGGGAAGGATAGGGAAGGTCTAGGCAGTGGGCTGGATAAATAGATAGAACCAACTGATAAGATGAAATGAAAACAATGAAACAATTACCTCTTGCTTGCTGGTTGGAGAATGGAAAAACCTATTGTCAGAGCTGTTGAAGAACCTGTAAATGGAGCTGTTGCTTGGAGATGCTCTGCAAGGTACCTGTAGCTGCTGGTGTTGTTATACGAGGGGGAGAGGGAGAAAATACGAATGCAAAAATCATCAAGAGAGTTTTGTTTGCAGGGGGTCTATAATGGATGCAGGAAATGGTGTTTTGAAGGCTGCCGATGTCGGTAAAATTGCCGATGTCAGCCGCAGGGTAGCTGACATCGGCGATAGAAGAATGGGGATAGAGGCTAAAATGAGCCTCTATCCATTCTTGCAAGCCACCGAGTCAATGGGTCATGGGAAAATGGTCATGAGAAGGCTTAATGGGCACGAGAGGAAGGATAAAGGGGAGATTTGGTGTAATAAAGGCTAGGAGAGAGGTGGGGGCATCCAAGGAGGAGATCCAAGGTGGCATGGGTGAGGTGGAAAGGGGCCAATATTTAATTATTTGATTTAAAAGTGGAGGGGACTAGGATAAGGGTTAGGACATGGGCCAAGGGGGCCAAGGGGGAGAGGCGACCAAGGTGCAGACATGATTTCGGTGTCTACATTTGCCCCTTTTTATCTTGTTGGTTGTTCTTGACGAACTACAAGACAAAAATAGGAGTTGGTTGCCCCAGGAATGGGATGAGGTGTTCCCCCCCTTAAAGCAGGAGTCAAGAGAAGGGAACCTAAGATCGAGTGTCGATTTGATAGAGAGATGGATGAAGAGGGTGAAGAATGAGTGTGAACACCGTAAAGGGGGAGATTGCACATACACCACACCACGCGGTAGGAAGGGCAATTGTCAGGGTCAAAGGGTCAAGGAGTGCCAGAATCAAAATAACCAGGCCCCAGCATTTAGTCGTAGCTGATTGGGTTAGTCGGTTTAAGATGTAGCTCCAAAGGGTCACCGTGTTCTAGGTATCCTGGGCGCAGGAAGTGCTCCTAGAAAACATGAAAAAGGCCACAAGTAGGGATCAACTTGCTCATGATCTGAGACTTGTGACGGTTGGGTGACAATAGGCCAACTAGGCGTGAGGTAGTAAAGGCAATCGAAACAACCAAGGTAGAGTTGTCTCAAAAGGGGTCAGAGGAGATAGTCATGATCTCCAAGGTTAGGTGGTTGAGGGATGGAGGCAAAATTGATCGCAAGGGTGCCCCAGGGGGCTAATATCACCTGGTCAGGAAAACTGACTGATTAGGGGCTTGAGTGCTGGGGAAATGGGATGAAAAGAAGGGTGGAAGGCCACTGATGTCGGTGATAAAACTGACATCGATGGCCAAAAGGGACCGATGTCGGTAGAAATAAGCTGACGTCGGTGACCTAAGGCACGTCGATGCTGATGTCGATGGCTTGCCAAATCTAACAAAACCAGATTGGCGGCCCACCAAAAGTCATTTGCTATTTGTGAGAAGTTAAAAAAGTGATCTGGAGCTAAAAGAGTAAAAGTGACACGGAGTTGACCGAGGTTGCAGTGCTAGGTGGCAGAGAGGGATTGGTGGAGAGAGAGAGCGGGTTGGAGAGAGATTGGTCACTGCAGAGGCATGTGTGGGCTAGGAAAAGCTTAGAGAGGTTGAGATACAGAAGCCATGGCAGAGGGGAGTAGAGGACCCATGGGAGGTCCGCCACTAGTGGCACCCATTGTGCCACCACACCGACAATGCCAGGATGAGGTAGGAGGGTCTCTGAACCCCATTTGACTATTTTTTGTTTTGGATTAGTTTTTGAATTTTTAGTTATTTTAGGTAGAAATAGAGGGGGGAGGGTAGCTAGGAGTTTGGGGAATAGGTCTAGGAGGGGTTAGGAGTCTTTTGAGAGGGTTTTGGGGGGTTGGGGAGGCCATAAAGGGGAAGCCCTAAATTTAGGGCTCACCCTGTTTAGCCCTCAAGCTGAACCAGTCACCGACATCAGTGGTCTTCACTGACATCAGCTGACCAGCAACCAGTGTCGACCGACCAACGATCGATGTCAGTCACTCAACCACTGACATCAGTCACTAAGTGATCGATGTTGGTTAGTTGAGTGCCATCATCGGCATGCAAACTAATGTTGATGGCTGCCGAGTCTAGATGGATGAGAAAAAAGGGTCAAGTCAAAAGGTCAGAGCCACGCCAAGGGCTTTTGGGGGTTAGGTTAGGCATAGATGGGTCAAAGAAGTCAGTCAAAATAGGAATAAGATAAAAATGATAGGCATGAGATTGACTTGGTTGTGGTTACAAGTGAGGCAAATGCTGATGCTATGGGATCGCCTCCCGACCCTACTGACGTGGATACGCAGAGGTGTGACCATCGAGGAGTGGGGTCACATGGCGACAGTGGGACTGGGTGGGTTGAGGTGCTACTATAGGGTGGTGTGAGACGTGAGTCTCATGGTGGATTTGATCAAGTGGTGGGACCATGCCACCAACACCTTTCACCTACCTACAGGGGAGCTGATAGTGACCGTAGAGGATGTGTACCAGATTTTATGGCTGCCAGTACATGGGGTGGACATATATGCGTGCTCGAGAGAGGTGCATGATATACATATGGTGACACTATTTGGGGAGCATGTCATGGAGACGAGCTACCACTCAGTGAGTTTTGCTTACGAGCCATTGTATGCAGCAGACAAGGAGGCACATCGGCTAGTGGTCTTGATGATGATCGAGATCATAGTGTACACACTGTTGGATGCAGAGGGAGGCAGGTTCCCAGTTGCCATGATTAGGGTTTTGACAGAGATGTTGGAGTAGGAGACGGTGTTTACCTAGGCACCAGTATTTTTGGCCCAGGTCTATAGGGAGCTATGGGGGATCAGCCGGTAGTGCCAATACAGCCTGTGCATGGGCCACCTCCTACATTACTAGGCATACGAGCACATCACGATCACACAACCTCTCGGCCTCCTAGTAGCTATTCAAGATGGCTTCAGGGTTGGATTCAAATGATGGTGGGAGGTCACGGCATAGACGTGGGTGGATGGAGT
This sequence comes from Torreya grandis, assembly GCA_037957365.1. NCBI lineage: Eukaryota > Viridiplantae > Streptophyta > Pinopsida > Cupressales > Taxaceae > Torreya > Torreya grandis. Next base: position 8,784,428 of record JARHVA010000067.1, on the reverse strand, counting down.
AGTCAGGGACATCGACTACTACCGAGGGGTGATGGAGGCACTGATCCCAGGAGATATCATCTGGAGACCATACTTGGTATACCTAGCTTTCAGAGATCAGGCAGAGCAGCTGGTTAGGACTCAAAACATGAGATGGGTCAGGGGTAGGCAAGTTGGTGAGCTCAAGAGGATACCTGTAGAGAGAGTGCGGTGCCAGTATGGGCTGCAACAGGATGTGCCACCCGTATTCCTGTAGTATAGGCGAGACAATATTGAGGTGCTACTCCCGCTACCAGAGGAGATAAAGGGGCCAAATTTTGAGGAGGTGCCGGCAGGACCTGGGGTAGCTGACCTAGGTTGTACAGAGGCCTACACAGCATGGTGGGTAGGGCTATACATAGGAGTTCAGGCAGGGCCTTAGCCAGATCTATAGGCTATCACCAGGGAGCGAGATACAACCCATGAGGAGAGAGATACGGTGAGGCAGGAGAGAGATGCAGTGCAGGCCCAAGTGACTATTTTATAGGGACAGGTCATAGTTTTATAGGGGCATCTAGTGGGGATGACAAGGTAGGTGACCATTTTGATAGGGTAGGTCATAGGTTTATAGGGATAGCAGGCACAGGCAGCGGTAGGATAGGTTTTTGGAGGGTAGGGCCCACTGTAGTAGCCAACATTTTTACAGGGGGAAGGACCATCGGCGTCGGTGCAGCCAACATTTTCATAGCTGCAGGGGTCAGTGCAGGGGATAGGTGCAGGGCAGATGGGTCCACTACAGACTATATTGATTGTTAGGTAAAGGACTGCACTTGATGAGATTGCCTATTATGAGGGAGCTATCAGAGAGTTCCCTCAAATACAGTGATACTCAGAGATGAGAGACGAGTAGAGCTGATAGAGCTCTACGTCACGAGTGACAACTTTGGGCACATGCAGATGGTGCAGATCTGAGAGTGAAGACGATACAGCATCATCCAAGCCATCACCACCACTGCCATAGCCATAGCCATGAGGCCCAATTTTGATATTATTTTATTTTTGATGTATATACCGGCCTACGAGCCAAAGACAAGAGATGTACTATGAGAGAGAGAGATAGACACAGATTGTGTCTATTTGTATAAAACATTTTTGATATATATGATGATGATTTTGATTATTGATATGTGTAATGAGAAAATGTTATTATGGATGTGTTTATTGATGTGCTTATGATTGCATTTTGATTTGATGGATGATGTTGATATTATGTTTTTATGTTTAGGATGCTAATGTGATGATGAATGTTCATGATTATGATGATTAATGATTATGATATGATGATGCTATGTTTATGATGATGACTAATAATATGGATGTTGATGTAAATAATTATATGATGATGTCTTTAGATTAGATGATGATGAATGTTTAATGTGATGGATGTTGATATTTATAATTATGCTAACGAGTATGAAAATATGTGATTGACTGTGATGTGATTGACAGGTGATGAGTGAATGGGATGGGAGAAAGTGATGAAGAAGATGGCTGAGCTAACCCCAGAAGACCCCATGTCTACATAGCCCTTGTCTTAAGGGCCTCAGGCCAATGTAGTTCTCCCAAAAAGGGAGGAAAAGGGTCGAAATGATTGATTGCTTGTGGTCTAGGTTGAGTCACAGGTTTAGAAGAGAAAAGATGTTTGTCCATCGAGTAGACGAACAAATGAGGGTGGTCGAGCTAACCCCAGAAGACAATCGTGTCATCTGGGTGCTGCCTACATAGCCCAAATTGGAAGGGGCCTCAGACCAATGTAGTTCAGACTTAGGAGATAAAGAGGTCGAGAGTTGGTCTTGGTCAGGAGAATGGTCTAGCACGTCCCATATGTCTGAGAGAACATGAGCGAAATGATGAAGAGAAGGCCAGGGTTTTTCACTCCTAGCAATTATCCATATTAAGTGATGGACATATGCTAAAAATGAAAAGAGTTTATTTATGCTTTAGCAAGTAATGATTTATGCTTGGCATAAAGTGAGTGGTCCATAGTTCCCATGTGTATTGGTGTCCATAGAAACTAGTGAGAATAGGTTATGTGAGTGGTCTGAAAAGAAAATTGAGCTGATTTGATAAATGACAAATGATTGAATGTGACCAAAGTGCAAAAGAAGGTGAAAGGCATAATCACCCTTTCATTGACAAGGACCAGAATGACAACATAGATAGGGGTTGTTAGAACCAAGAGCCCCGTTCATGCATTACGTCGTTGACCAGATGTTGTGTTACAGCGGTAATCGAATCACTTTGACATTAAAGTGAGCTTGAAGTCCCTTGAGCAGGTGTTAGGATAGGAGGAGATGAGGTAACCTATTTTAAGATTAGAGATAACCTTGCCCATTTTTATAGGAAACCCTGAGACAACTGCAAGCCAAGTCCATGACCCATTTTTTATTTTTTATTTTTTGACTGATCAATGCGGGAAGCCTGCATAGAGATGTCATTTTGCTTGGTGGTCATTTGTGAAGCTGATCGATGCGGGAAGCTTCTAGAAAGTGTTATTTATAGCAAGATTTAGTCATAGCCATCCTTCGAGGGAGTGGTCTATATTTTTGCTTTATATAAGGGCTTTTGAATAGCTATCTTTCGAGGGAGCAGTCTATTAGCTATAGCAATGATAGTACAACTATCCTTTGAGGGAACAGTCTGCCTTTTTAATTTGATTTTGATATTGTGACCTTGGATATTTTGACATCTTGATTTTATTTTTGATAGAAAATTTGAGTCATGGACAAGACTATAGAAGCTCAAGGGCTCCCTTTTATTAGGACAAAGCATCCATACGTCATAAAAGGGTTAAAGAGGATTTGTTAAGGGGAATAGGGTTGAAAGGAATTAGGACTAAGAGGATGGGGAGTGCTCAAGGGATGAGCTCAAGTTAAATGTCAAGTGGATGAGTACTCGACTAATAGTAGAATGGTCGTAGATGCAATGCATTAAGAGGCTCAGGCTCTGGTCGTCCATCGAGAGAGGATAGATGATAAGTCCCTGATCCATACTTGTGCATGATGATGAAAGGTCTGAGCCAATTAGAGGTGAACTTGCCTCATTTACTTTGCTCCATATTGGTCACATGCTGATTCTCTTTGAGGACAAGGTCTCCGATGTTGAAATCTCATTCTCATAGATTTTTGTCATAGGCTCGCTTAATGTGATTTTGATAGACATGGAGATGATTGAGGGCAGCAAGATGGTGCTCATCAAGTAACTCAAGTTGAGCTAAGTGATCTTGATGAAAGTCATCATTGGAGAGAATGTCATGCAGAGAAATGTGGAGAGATGGGATCTATACTTTGAGAGGTAGGACAACCTCTGTTCTGTACATGAGAGAGAAAGGGGTAGCACCCATAGAGGTTCGAATGCTAGTGCAGTAGGCCCATAAAGTGAAGGGAATGTGAATGTGCCAATCCCTTCTTGTGTCATTGACCACCTTCATGATAATTTTAGTGAGAATTTTTTTGGAAGCCTCAGCCTGCCCATTCACTTGTGGGTAGTAAGGCGAAGAGAAACTGAGCTTGATGCTGAATGAGTCACATAGCTTTTGGATAGTCTTGTTTTTGAAGGACTTGCTGTTGTCAGTGATAATTTTATGAGGGACACTGAAATGACAGATGATGTGGCTACTGATGAAGTTGACAATTTTGTCAACTTTTGTGGAGACAAGAGGAATGGCTTCCACCCACTTGGTGAAATACTCAGTGGTGGTGATGATGGATTGATGACGAAGAGATGAGTGAGGGTTAATCTCACTGATGAGATCTAAGCCCCACTGAGAAAAAGGCCAAAAATCTTGAGCAAATTGTAAGGTGTGGCTGGGGAGATAAAGTAAGTTAGAGTGCTACTGACACTTGATGCAACATCGAACATAGTCGCTACAATCTTGATGAAGGGTGGGCCAATAATAGCCCAAATGAAGGATGCGCTTGGCAACCAAATTCCCACTGAAGTGTCCACCACAAATCCCATTGTGGACTTGCTTAATGGTTTGAGAGGCTTTAGTGGAGGTGAGACAGTGGAGAAGGAGGCTGTCGAAGCCTTGCTTATAGATAAGACCCCATAGCATGGTGTATCAAGCTGTGCGCTTGATGAAAGCTCACTGCACATTGCTAGAGAGGTTGGCAGGAATGACAGAAAGAGACAAGTAGTCCACAAGTTGCTTATACCAATCATCTCATGGACTAGAATTGATAGTGTTGATATAATTGATGTAAGGATGATGTATGAAGGCAATGGTACACGATGCACCATGACAAAAAGTTGAGATGATGATGATGAGATGGGATATGCAAAGTAAGAGAAGCCATGGTGTCAGCAAACTTGTTCATGGATCGAGGAACAGTCTGTAAGAGGTAATGGTCAAAAGATGCCAGAAGAATGTCAGCACGATTTTTGTACCTTTGCAAAACTTCATTTTTGCAGAGGTATGAACCATTGACCAGATTGATGACAAGTTGCGAGTCACCGAAGATGTTGATAGACTTGATGCTGAGAGAAAGGGTGGTCTGAAGTCCCAAAATTAAGGCCTTGTATTTGGCCATATTATTGGTACAATCAAAGTCGAGCTTGAAAGATAGAGGCATGGCCCTTCGAGTGGGATGATAATAACACCTACACCCCCACTGAGTTGACATTTGGAGCCATCAAAGAACATGGTCATTTGATAGATGATGTCATCGGTGGAAAGCACGGTGATAGACTCGTCAGGGAACCCACACTGTGAAGGTTGATTGTCGGGAAGAGGGGCATCTGCCAGTTGGTTAGCGATGGTTTTCCCCTTGATAGATTTTTGCTAGATGAATTTGAGGTCAAACTCAGCAAGCAGCATGAGCCACCGAGCCATACATTGATTCTGATATGGCTTGGAGTGCATATACTTGAGAGGGTCGGTGTGGGTGATGACAAAAGTTTTGTGGTTGAGAAGATAGTGGTGGAGCTTGGTAGCAGCAAAGACTAATGCCAAATAGAGTTTTTTAGTATGTGTGTACTGAGTTTCATAGTCGACCAGTGTTCGGCTGATATAGTAGACCGCCTGCTCACGGTGATGCTCATCTTGGTGCATGATCATGGCACCTAACGAATGGTTGGTGGTAGAGATATAAAGGTAGAAGGGTTGGTCATCTTTAGGTGGAATGAGGACTGGGGGATAGACCAAATAGCATTTGAGGGCTTCAAAAGCTTCTTGACAGTCCTTATCCCATTTAAAGGTGACGTCCTTCTTAAGGAGATGACAAAAAGGTTGGCAGCGGTCAGAAAGCTGTGAGATGAATGACAAATGGACTGGAGCTTCCCTTGTAGACTATGAAGCTGCTTGAGATTGGTCAGGGGCTGCATCTCGAGGATAGCATAGATCTTGGTGGGATCTATCTCGATGCCACAGAAAGAAATAATGAAGCCTAGGAGCTTGCCTGAGAGGACCCCAAAGACACATTTCTTGGGGTTAAGGCAGACATTGTATTGAAGAAGATGAGAGAAGATGATCTTGAGAATGGTCAGATGGTCACAACGAAGCTTGGATTTACCGATCAGGTCATCCACATAGTCCTCCATGATTTTGTGGAGGAGATCATGGAAAATGTAAGTCATGGCACGCTGATATGTGGTGCCTACATTTTTCAAGCTGAAAGGCATGACCCGATAGCAAAAGGTCCCCCATGGGGTGATAAAGGTAGTCTTATGCTGATCTTCTAGAGTGATCAAGATTTGATTGTATCCTAAAAACCCATCCATGAGGGATAGCATCTCATGGCTGGCTGTGAGATCAACAAGCTAGTCAATGTTAGGAAGAGGGAAGTCATCTTTGGGATAGGCTAGGTTAAGGTCGCGATAGTCCATGCAGATCTAGATCCCCCCAGGTGCTTTGGTGACTGGGATGATGTTAGAGACCCACTACAGATAATTGATGGGCTAGATGAAGGAGACAGAAAGGAGGCGCTGAAGCTCCTCTTTGACAAGGAGCACAATACGAAGATGCATCTTTTGAAGATTTTGCCTGATAGGCTTAGCCTCTAGTTTGGTGACAATGTTATGGGTAGCGATGGTGGGGTCGATGTCGGGCATGTCACTGTAAGTCCAGGCAAAGGCCTTGCTATAGTCTAAGAGGAACTAGGTGTAGTCAAGCTACTCCTGGGCATCCAAAGATTGGCCAATCTTTAAGACATGAGGACCATCGGAAGAAGGGAGGTTGATGTCAATGGTTGATTCATTTAACATAACCTGGGTCTCAGAAGGGAGGGAGCGTTGGATGAAAGAGTCATTGGTGCACATGTAAGAAAGAATGGCATCGTCGTCAATGCAGTGGACAGTGTGAATGGTCGCCGACTCATCCTCTATCATGCTGGGAAAAATGAGAGGGAGAGACCTGGAAACCCCATTGAGCTGATAGGTTAGGGGTTCTAGGTGGATGGTGTTTACATAAAAAAAAACTAGGAGGGATGGAAATCATCGACTCCATGGGTAAAGGGAGAGAAATGGGTGAGCTTAGAGGAGTTTGGTCAATGGTTGGCTCGGGACAGACGTCGGCAGAGGCTTGAGTGGGGTCATGATATCCTAGGCCATACCATTTCTTGGCATCATCATCATTGAGAGGCTCAATAGGCTGATGGGAGCCCTGCTCATAGCGTCTGAAACCAAAACCCTTCCATGCACACCTATAAAGGTAAGTGTGTGCAAAGGTGGGGTTGCCAAGAAATGAGAAATCTGATGTGAAAGGTTGGGGTGAAGAGAAGGGGTTGCCATCAGTAGGAGCTTGATTGAGCCCCCCATAGACAAGGTTGGTTTAGAGATGAGGAAGACCATAAGGCATGACCATCCCGATGCGATGGTCGTAACTAGGGCTAAGGTGAAGGCATCCATACTCTTGTGGAGTTTGGAACATGTCTAAGGCCAACAAGCGATATTCCCCCAGAGAAAGTCGTTGGAAGATGTCTTCGATGGAGTCTTTAGTCATCACTTAAAGAGGAGGGGTAAGGGTAACCGCCATTTGTGAACTGGTCTAAGCTTCCACGGATAGAGGCGGTGCCAGGGTTGATGGCTTGATAGGAATAAGAATGTCATTTGGATGGTAGGTTGTGTTACAAGTTTTGAAGGGTGAAGGGTCAGTGGGAATGGTGTGGACTTGCCCATCATGCTCAAATTTCACACAACGGTGCAGGGTGGAGGGGACACAGGCCATGACACGGATCCAGGGTCAGCCCATCAACATGTTATATTTAAACTCTCCTTTGATGATATAGAAGAGCTCTGGGACTGTGTATGGACCAATGTGAATGTGAAGAATGACTGTGCCAATGGTCGTGGTGGTAGTGTCATTGAAGGAGTGCAAGATTACGTCAGTTTTGGAGACACAGTTCTTAGGAAGAGTCAACTGATCAAAGGCATGGGTGGAGATAATGTTGATGCTGGCACCTCCATCGATCATAATGCATTTGATGCATGTTTGATCAACATAGGCAGTGATGAAGAGGGTGGCGTCTTGATTTTTTGTGTTGGATGTGGGAATCTTAGAATCACTGAATGTGATGGAGGCAATAGGAGATAAAAAGTGGATGAGGGTAGCGAGTGATTGGGGGTCCTCGGGTTAGACCTCCACTGCCTACAAGGCTCGGATGAGGGCTTGATGATGCTGAGGTGAGGTTTGAATGAGGTCATAAAGGGACATCTTCATAGGCGTCTGGTGAAGCTGCTTCAACATGGAGTCATGAATCAGCCTAGAAGAGGAAGAAGAAGAAGGCTGAGATGCACCAAGGATAGAAATTTTAGGTTTTGGTGCTAGAGGTGGTTTGACGAAAGGGTAGGTCCAAGGAATGGTAGCTTTTTATTTTGCCTTGTCCTTTTGCGACCTAGTGGTTATGTGGATAGCATTGATTTCAAAGATAGGAGGTGAAGAAGGGGTCATGGCCTGCTGGTGAGATGTTGATGTGGTTGAAGAGGTTGGATGGGAAGGTGTCGAGGGTCAGTCAAGAGTGTCCTCAAGGAGAAGAGTGTCCTTCTCCATATAACAGTGAATGATGGCCTTGAGGGCACAACAAGTCTCGGTATCCTGTCCTGGTGTATGATGGTATAAGAAAATCTTCATGTCGTCGAACTAGGAGGGCTTGGACCCGAGAGGTTGGAAAGGCCTGATGGGTGGAAGGGTTATGCTAGAAGTCTACAAAAGTCAGTGCAATATCAATGAGTATGAGCCCACTAGAGGGTTCGTGCTAGTTGATGTGTGTGATGCTGGTGACTTTTGCTTAGGTGGAGTTGGAGGAGGTTTCCATACCACCTTTTGGGTTGATGGTGTGGTGACAGGCAGAGACGACACTTTCTTCATGAGAGGTACCACCTTCTTGGGAGAGGGTAGGCTGGAGGTAGGCAAAGGAAGCAAAGGAGGCAACTAGTTTTGATTAGAGGTCAGAGTGGGGAGGACTCTGGTCAGGGTCGAAGGATGGGGGCCCAAAATGGAAGGCAATGGTGACGGGGGAGGAGGCATTCACTGCTATGGTCTGGTAGTCTTCTTTGACTTGGTTGGAAGACTACTATTGGTCGAGGTCTGGTCTAAGTCTACCTTCACTTGCGGGTGAGTGAGGGTAGAGACAGGGCAAACACCAAGTGACTTGATAGGTTTAGATGGGGTAGATATGGGTTTTGGTTTTGGTGGGGTTGGTTGAGGTTTAGAAGGCTTAGAAGTGGGAGTTTGGTCTTTGTTGAGAGTCTTGGGAGATTCCACCTTGGGAGGATTGGTAGCATGAGATGAGAGGGTATGGGCATGTTGAAGAGCTTTAAGATGCTCCCATAATACCTGATGCTCCACTTTCATTGAAGGGAGAAGTATAATTTTCTCCACTAGTCAGGAAAATGGCTGAGAAGATGTTGGATGAGGTTTGGGTCCTTGAGAAGATGTTGACAGTTGTGGGGCCAAAGATGAGATGGGTGTGGCGGTCTCGGTCCCAAGGCATGATGAAGTCGTGGAAAATTTATCCTTGGTTGGAGATGAAGGAGAGGCAGGTTCTTTCCTAGGTGGAGAAGAAACTGAAGAATGAGGCTCCTCAAGTGGGTAAAGGGTAGGGATGATTATGCGCTCCACTTGTGGTCGAGGAGTAGGAAGGGTCGGGTCCTCCATAAGCAGCAAGAAGGACGGTGAAACCAGTTGTGCTAGTAAGGTCGAGGCATCCTCCAATATGAGAGAGGTTGATGGAGAACTAACTAGGGAAGGAGGTTCATCCACATGTGATGGACTGATGGATGGACTAACCTCCTGAGGTAGGTCAGGGATGAAGGGCGAGACCGTATTGACTATTCGAATGTTGTGTTCATGAGTGTCATCAATCAAGGTCTGAACATTGTTTTGAGTCAGAGGATGATTGGGAAATGGTTGCTTGAAGATGTTGATTCCCTGATTAGGGGGGCATTGGGATTGTCTAGGACAAGGTCACCCTTTTCAAGCATGTCTTGGATTATGTTTTTAAGGGTTTTGTAGTTTCTCATGTCATGTCCTTTAACACGGTGGTAGTTACAGAAGTCATTCTCCCTATACCACACAAGGATGGCACGTGAGGGATCAAATTATGGAGGTGGTTGGATCTGGGGGAGATTGAGAACCCCCTGTTTAACAAGTTTTTCTAGCACAGACACATATGATTCTCTGAGAGGAGTATACTGCCATTGTACGTATCTCTGATAGAATTGGCAGGTGGCACTTAATTGAAGGCTAGTTAGTTGAAGGCGAAGAGGAGGAAGGTCTAACAACCACAGCGTTTGCTAAAGCTTTAGACTTAGGATTGGATGAAGAGGGTTTAGAAGAAGAGGAGTCATTGGTCTTGGAGTTGGGATTCTTACTCCGCAACTTGACTTTATTCTCCTCGATGGCACGTAATTCAAGTTTATGGGCCATCGTGAAGGCTTTGTCAAAGGTGCAGAAGGTCTAAACCCTCAAGGTGGAAGAAATATGCTTGACGCAGGCTTGGGAGAAAAGTTCAATAAGTTCAGGTTGGGGTAAGGAAAATGAGATTTGATTGATGAGGCCTCTCCATCGAGCAACGAAGTCAGCTATGGATTCATCCTCAAATTGGCAGATAGAATAGAGGTCTATGATTGAGACCTTCTTGGAGATGTTGATGGAGAAGTGATCAAGGAAGAGTTGGGCTAGCTGAGTGAATGTGAAGAGAGAATGACTGGCAAGAGAGCTGTACTAGTCAAATGCAACACTAGAGAGGGACATAGGAAACATGCATAAAAATAATGCATCATCATGGGCAATAAGGTAACAGGCATGTCTGAATACCTGTAAGTGTTGTTGTGGTTCTTCCTTGCTTTGGAAATGAGAAAATTTAGGAAGTTCCCACTGGCTGGGATATGGCCTAATCAGGACAGAAGGATGAATGGGCTCATTGCAAATTTGCTCATATGAGAGGGCATTATGAGAGCCAGAAACGGAGGTCTCTAGGTTAGACATCTTGTCCATCAGCATTTTGATGATATCTACTGATGGATTGACAGGTGGAGCACCCCCTAGATTGTAGGGTGCTTGAAATAGGCTAGAGGAGGCATACGATGTAGTCAATTTTACCTATAAGGGTGCAATGTATGGATGACTAGTCGTAGAGATAAAAGAGGAGGCTAAGGGTGGTTGGGTAGAAGGCATAGCTAGGCTCGATGTTGCCACGAGAGGTTGGATTATGGTAATAGGGGCCAATGGATAGGTATCCACCCTTGTGTTGATAGGGGCAAGGGTAGGCGGAATAGAAACAACAAGATTCTGGAAGGGGGTAGAGAGTGGTTGAATGCGTTGAGGTTGATAGGGGGCCAAAACCCTGGTGGAAGTGGGCCCAAAGATGGAGGGAGAGGCCACACTTAGAAGGTTGGCCAAGGTCTGGTCATTGGTCAAGGTAATATCCTAGGTGTCTAAAGGTTGAACTATGGACACTGTCGATACGACCGCAGTTTCGACAAGAGAGGTTGGCATTCCATAAATCAGATTTCCCAAAGAGTCTCGTGTTCGGCTATGCATGAGATAGTGCTACAAGGCTTTGACATTGAGGTCCAAGAATTGTGCAAAATCTTGGTCCCCTTCTGGGACAATAGGATTCTGGGTCGGGGTTGGGTGAGTAGGAGTTCTTTCAGTCTCCGAGTGGAACTCCATTATGGGACTAGTTATGGATGGGGTAGATGGAAGCGGTTGATGCCTCACGTGGTCAACTAGAGCCTTGGCTTGGCTGTGAGTCAGAACCATTCAAGGCAAGAAAGAACATCCTCACAAGCTCAAACAAGCAGATAAGAATAGAAAAGATGAAGGACACAAGTAGATCCTAAACATTAAGTCCCTAGGAATAAATTATTAGGATCGTGGTGGCTTATGCCTTAGAATGTGTGTAGGAGGATTGGATTTTGAGTTGGGTCCTAGAAGAAGTAGTCTATGGATGGTTTTGGGTTTGTTATGGTGCTCAAAAGTCTATGTTAGGTTCCTTACTTGGCTTGGTGCTAAGGAGCAAGCTCCTCTCACTTCATGAACCCAGTGATGAGTTGGGCCCGCTTAGCCAGTATATACTTCCCCTAGAGATTATCCTCTGCCAGAGAATAGAGTGGGCTTTCCCCTTGGTGATGAAATCCAAGTAGGATCACTAGGATGGGTAAGGTATCCACTGGGTGATGAAATCCCAGTCGGGCCTTATCTCAGGTAAGTTAAGATGTTTGTTTTGTGCAAGTGGTTTGGTTGTGTAACATAAAGTGGACTACGATTAATTCATGATGCGGTTATTAATTACTAGGTGTGGACTAAGAAATGCAAGCAAGTAGAAATGAAAATGAAATGTGTTTTAAGCCCAAGTCGAAATGTTAAGTTGGAATGAAAACAAGTTGAGAAAGGGTTGAAGAATATGACTTTTGACTAGTCTAGAAATGCAAGAAAAGAAAGAAAAGTTATTTTTAATCCCGCTAATAATGTCGTTTAGAAGAGAAGAAAGAGGTGAAAAGGGAGAAACCTAATGCACCTATATGAAGAAAAGAAAGAACCCAAGGAAGGCCCTAGGGTCCCACCGGGCGTGCCAGAATGTTTCCAAACAATATTCGCTTTTCACATTCAAGAAAGGGAAAATGAGAAACTAAGAAAAAGGATGAGGGTTTGTACATACTTGGGTAGTAGACGTGTGCCCCAGAATTCAAAAGATAGCAGGAACTCCTCTTTGGTTGTGGAGGATGACACCTGAAAGAGAAAGACACTAAAACATGAAAAATGTTAGATGACAAAAGGGTGGACTGCCAAGCAAGAGCTTGGTCCTAGAAGTGCAAAGGCTTCTTAGAGGATGACAGTCCACTGTTAAAAACAAAATGTTGATGAGAAATAGAAAGTGATAAATGATGAAAAATAGAAAGAAAGAACTTAAGGCAAATGCATACCTATTTAGTAGAAATCTACTTTGCACAGTTGCCGATGTCGGTGATATTGTCGGCATCAGTCAAGGAGGTTGCCAACATCGGTTAGTCTGCCGACATCGGTAGGGGCATTGGATGAGGTTAGCCGGGGTAGTAGTCTTAGATAGGGTCTTGTCGGGTTACAGGGTGTTTTTTGGTCTATAGAATGGACTGTGGTCTTGTCTGAGGGTCAGGGAGGTCTATGGGGGATTTAGAGGAACTACTTAGAGGTCTGAGGGACTTGTTTGGAGATTTGCAGAACTGGTTGGGCAGAGGGGATTGTCGAGAAAGTGACTGGCTGGAACCAGAAGCACAAAGAGGGATGAATAAGAGGCAGGGGTCTGAGAAGGCCTTTCAGGCTCTCAGGGGAATGACAGGGAAGGTCTAGGCAGTGGGCTGGATAAATAGATAGAACCAAATGATAAAATGAAATGAAAACAATGAAATAATTACCTCTTGCTTGCTGGTTGGAGAATGGAGAAACCTGTTGTCAGAGCTGTTGAAGAACCTACAAATGGAGCTGTTGCTTGGAGCTGCTCTGCAAGGTACCTTTAGCTGCTGGTGTTGCTGTATGAGGGGGAGAGGGAGAAAATATGAATGCAAAAAGTGTCAAGAGAGTTTTGTTCATGGGGGGTCTGTAAAGGATGCAAGAAATGGTGTTTTGAAGGCTGTTGATGCGGGTAGAATCACCGATGTCGGCCGCAAGGTAGCCAATGTCGGTGGCAGAAGAATGGGGACAGAGAATAAAATGAGCCTCTGTTTGTTCTTGCACGCCGCCGGGTCAAGGGGTTATGGGAAAATGGTCGTGAGAAGGCTTAATGGGTGCAGGAGGAAGGATAAAGGGGAGATTTGGTGTAATAAGGGCTAGGAGAGAGGTGGGGGCATCCAAGGTGGCATGGGTGAGGTGGAAAGGGGCCAATATTTAATTATTTGATTTAAAAGTGGAGGGGGCTTGGATAAGGGTTAGGACATGGGCCAAGGGGGCCAAGGGGGAGAGGCGACCAAGGTGCAGACACAATTTTGGTGTCTACAGGCATATTCATAAACCTTTAGGATATGCAAAGGATTTAGAGATAAGGTGGAGTTAATATCAAGTGAACATGCCTTAAAAAGGTATAACTGTGTGTCAAGTCACTATTCACATGTTACTATTCCTATAGGCACTATTGATGTGTTACTATTCATTGTCAATATCCATGGTGATGTGGAAGGTGATGTAGATGATGATTTAACATATGGGGTGGATTGTGGATGATGTGACATGGCCTATAGAGGATCTCCCATGGAATTTAGTTCATGTGATGGATAAGGGCATAATACACCATTATGAGATATGCTTTCTTGTGTTTGGAAAGTCACATGTCTTCCTTTTAGTGATGAAGATAAGGGGTAATAATTGGGGTGTAATTCTAGGGGAGAATCTTGGTTGTCATGAAAAGGAAATTTTAAAGGTGTTGGACACCTTTTAGAATATTATGATTCACATAGAGAAGTAAGATAGGAATGCACTATTGGAGATTTGGCTTATAGGAGGAAGTGGGGTGCCATTTTTGGGGTCACATGGAAAGTAAGGAACCAAGACAAAATAGGGGTTGATCATGTGATCCAATTTTGACCATTTTGACAAGGGGAAAAAAACTCACTATTGCTCACATATGTGAGTGAGAAGGACATTTTGGAGTGATATTTTAAAGTGGCAGAGATTGTATACACATAATATTTTTAGACTTTTATTGATTACTAACACTTTGTATCTTGTAGGAACCTATCAAGTCGCAATATCTCTGAGTGCATGCCTTAAAGGGTGCATTAGGAAAGGGGTGGGTAGACCATCAATGTTTCATAATATTATTGTTCCTTTTGACACTTTCCATCCACACACTAGCCTCTTGAAACCATGAACCCTAAGATTATTCTTCTCTTTCCTAACCATTCTTATCATTTACCATGCTTTATCCCTCTTTTCCTTGATTTATCTCCCTCCTTCCTATTTAGCAAACTAGGTTGACCACCATGGCCAACCTAGTGCATTTTCAAGCTTGCTATTTAGTAAACTAGATCAAATTGGTTGATATAGTATAATTTAGGGACTTTTTAGCTATTTTGGTTTATTAGCTTTCTGACTAACCTAATACAGACCTAGTGAGTTAGCCTAAAAATGTGCTAGGTCAGCTGGGTCAACCCATCATAGCTAAAATTCTTAAATAATTTTAGCGTAATATATCCCTATAAATATAAGGTCATTTCAGTCATTATTAAAATATGTAATCAAGAGTTATTATTCATTTATGATTATTCACAATCTGCTCTTCCACCATTCTAATTAAGGAGACTTATCTTAGGATTATTATTTTGGATAATCTAGTCTTGTGGATAGGTCTTGGGTGCTTTGGCATAAAAAAGTGATCTTTATGAGCCATAACAACCTCTTGTGAATTCCCATTGGCTAAGGAATATACTGGGTCTCGACAAGTTCACATTTAGGTAAGTATATTTTAATGTTGTTCTCCTCTCTTTTAGTATATAAAAGTAGCATAAATGTTGGCTCGAATAATATTACTCTTCATATTATATGTATTAGAGTGTTACTCATAATTAATTTATTTGAGGTTTTATATACATTTTTGGAATTATTTGCTTCACTAACCCCTCACTTTATGCCACAAAATTTGGTGTGTACTAGATTAGATTTACTTTTCTTGTTATTGGATTAGTGAAATATTAAATCATATGACTCTTTTAGAGTTGTTATGTGATTGTGTTAGACTATAGGATTTGGAACCCTATCTCACATGATGTGTTTTAATAAGTGATCCCCTAATTGGGTCTAACAGATCTTCACATTAGTCATGCTCTCACTTAAAAATTGTATTATCCCCAATTAGAAGTGTAGGTGTGCTCTATCCCATATGATCTAGGATTGATTTATGGACATGATGCATTTTTGATTGCATACATTCAAGTGAACCCAAAGTGAATCAAACCCTTGCATGATTTATTTCACTTATTTCATTTTTATTCATCATTATTTTTATCATATCTTTACTATGTTTTATCAAACCTATTGACCTAGTTATTTATCTCTGTGTATAGGTTTGTAGGAATAGGTAATTGGCTCAACCAACTCAACCCAGTACAAGTTTCCAAAACTTGAAAAATAATGTTTAGATAACTGGATCAACTAGCTCAACCTAGTTTAGTTTTTAAGGTTTATAGAATTCTTATTCAATCTACTAGGTAGACCAAGTCAGCCTAGTATATTTTTAGCACTATTTCAGTAGGTTCTTGTATAGTTTGTTCAACTATCTTGACCTAGTTTGTAGGTTTTTGCTAGTTTTCTTCAAGGTTATCATATTAGCAATATTCTCATTTTAATCTCTAAAACATTTAGTTTAGTTTCTATTCCTCTGTATCTTTATTTTTTTGTACTTTCCTTTCATATTTTGTAGTCTTCAAAATTGCCTCCACATAGTCAACTAGGTTGACCTTATGGACCTAGTTCTATATTCTAAGTTTTTTGAAATAATTAGGTCGACCTGACCAACCTAGTTTCATTTTAGACTTTGCTTGCAAAATATAGTTTTGACACTATCAATCCTATTCTATATGTTTATCTATATAGTTTCTCAACTTTACCTTGTTTCAAAGTTAGAATTAACCATATATGTTAATCACATATTTTCTTTTTAGTCATTTACATACTTAGAATAGTTCACATAGTCTAATTAGGGGATTTTTAATTAATTGTTTAGTTGTACTATTTACATTTTTTTTCACACATGTCCAAACCACATAAACATCAAAAAAAAATTAAACATTTGACTACCTAGGTCTACCTACTTGGATTTCATCACCAAGGGGGAATCGGACTTGATTCTCTAGTCAACTATAAAGCATGGTTAATGGTACATTCTAGGTAATCACATGCTACCCTTATTGTTGTGATATGTGAATTGAGGGGGTAGGACCCAATACCAAGATTATATCATTTCCACTACAGTCCCTTTCATCCTAAACTTACCTAAAACTATCCATAGATTGTTATCTAGTACCTTGCTTATAGCCAATCTCCCTTTACACTTACAATCATTCTTAATACTTTAATCAAAATTCTAGGTTGACCAAGTACCTATCTTTACTTTAAAGTTGTTTTCTTGATCTTATATTCAATTGTGTGTGAAAAATCTTGCATTATCTAATGTTAGTGCAAGATTTTGTTTTGTGTGCCTCAATTAGATTAGACAGTGTGAATTCAATTGATTTTGTGTTTCCTTTTTGCACTTACTTTCTTAGATTAGCTTAAAATTATCTTATTTCATTTCTAAACTTGTTATCAATATTTTCCTCTTCCCTGTTCACTTCACTTGGTCAACCTAGTTGACCCTATATTTTTTCTAGATTTTATAGACTACACTAGATCAACTTGGTCAACCTAGTTCAGTCTACAAGCCCTGCTTCCTACACTAGGTCAATCTGGTCAGCCTAATATTGTTTCTTTATTTTCCTATTTTTTAATATAATTTCCTATTTCTCTAGTTTTTCATCTTATTCATCTCTCCTCCATTTGAATGAGGTCTCCTATCATAATATTTTTGGACAACCTAAATCAATCTAGATACTATATGGGATGTTCATTCCTTCCTTTCTTTTCCTCCAAAGATAACCATCACTCTTGGGGCACCTCTTCTCCTCCTTCATCTATGAACTATAACATGCTACAAATAACAACTCAAGATGAAGTTGATGGATCTAATACTTTATATACTTATCAAGACACTTCTCAAACTCTCCAAACTAATGTGGGGTTGATTGATATAAATCTCTTTAACAATCCCACTAATAACCCTTCTTCTAATAATCCTCCCCCTAACACTAATTTGGGGAGTGATCCAACCAACACTAACTCACCTCCTGATACAACCCAACTCTTAGCTCAAGTCATTTAACAAATGAACATCATGTAAAACTCTAATACCAGCCAAATGATGCAACTTCAACAACATTTAATCAATGTGGCTAATCAACCTCAAATTATTCATCCTCAAGCTAATATTAATTACATTCCTTCACCTCTTAGGTATGTCTTATGAAATGTTATTCCTCAACCTATAATTCATAAAAAGATACTTCAAACCATTCAAAATGAGCCTTTATCTCTCTTCATTGTATCCACTAATATTGGTAACATAACTCCAACTATCAAATATGATGGGACTAAAGACCTTGCTTTATTCCTAACAACTTTTTACAACCTTTACAAAGAGTGGATCTAAACTAATACATTTTCCACAACTACACTATTAATCAAAACGTTCACTAGTGATGTATTAGAATGGTATAATCAAATTCATCAACATTTTATTTGATAGCTTGAATATTTGGTCAATCCTTTGGTTAAAAAAATTCAACATAATGATCTTCCTAAAAATTGTCTTGGTCACTTCATCAATTCTAAACAATCTCCTAATGAATCATCTCATGACTTTATTAAAATATGGAAATATTTAGATCATAAAATTGATCATAATATGACTAATGATAATTTATTCAAATTCGTTATTACCACTTTTGTTATGTAGACTAATTACCCAATGATTTCTAGATTCTTGAGTCTAATTAAAATTAATTATCAACCCAAGGTACGTATGCTTTTCAAGGATTTTAGCACTATATATGCATCATTGATTCAAAAATCAACCTATTCTTCTAGTTGTAGTACAATGAACTTATGTTGAATTCACCATATAATTATATTATGAAACTATTATGACAAAATTAAAAAACTACTTCACACTTATGAATCACACATGCATCACACCTATATAATCAAACTAATAATAAAATCAACGTACAAAACACACTAAAATTAAAGAGGGTTAGGATCTTTACTACAACTCCTTTCGAGGGGGCCCTTCCTCATTCAAAATTGAGCTCTAATCCTTCTCTAAGAGAATTCACAAACTTATTATAAAATAAACTTTCTCATTACTCAATTCTATAGTAATTAAATATTGCTAGAAAAGAGTATAATATTTTGAATGTAATTTATATAGTTCTAATACTTTTATTATTATATATCCAACTAACTAACTCCTAATATGATTTAGGCTCTGTCATTAAATACAAAAGGTGGTTTATAATATTTTAACCAAAGAAACAAAACTAGGAAAAATAAAAATACTTTAGAAACTACCTCAATCAACCTTTAACTGGTTGGTAATCAAAATTACTTATTTTAGGCTTGACTGGGCTAAGGACAAGGTATACTATTTTGTTATTTCATTTCTTTTTGCCTCTTTCCCATTGTCCTTGTCTTTCTCATCTTTAGCAACACATCCAAATTTCCTTGTATGTAGGGAGTCTATACAAATATGATCCTTTCTGATCATCTATTTAATTCCCAAAACAACTAGATGTGTCCTTAAAATATGATCACAACAATATCTCTATTTTGTACAGTGGCTACGGGTAACCTGTAAGTGAATCCTATAGTTGGTTTAGGCACTCTGTAGTGGCTACAGGAAACCTATAGGTAAAGCATACAATTAATATGATCACTCTATAATGACTATGGGTAACCTATAGGTGAAGCCTATAGTTTCTATAGGCACTCTATATTGGATATGGGCAACCTATAGGTGAAGCCTATAGTTGATACAAACATTCTGTAGTGGCTATGGGAAACCTATAGGTGAAGCCTATAGTGGTTGTAGGTAGCTTATAAGTGATGTACCCTAACAAGATCCTGCAGCCTTATGTTATCCTTTAGATTCTTGTTAAATAAAGTTACATAAGTATAATCTAATCAAATAATAAGCATCAATAATACATAACATATATATATACATACATATATATATATACATATATATGTATATGTGTATATATATATATATGTATGTACACACACACACACACACACACACACACGCACACGCACACGCACACGCACACGCACACACACACACACACACACACACACACACACACACACACACACACACACACACACACACACACACATATAATGCATACACAAAATCATAAATTCATTCATTTGCATAAGTCATAGATATTTATGGGGTTTACATGGAAAAAGAGATATATTAGGTATAAATGAGGCTATAAAATAAAGTAATTGATGGCCTTATCATCTCTTACTCCCACTCTTTAATACAAGGTTTGAACCTTTGCTCTTTAAACTCTTAATGAAGCTCTTGACCAAGCTAAGAATCAAGACTTTCTTATGAAGCAATTATAACCCAATCATAAAATTCTTAAATGATATTTTCAAACATCTAATGTTCATTTACCATCTCATACACCTCTTTTGGTTAAAAAAATGCAACAACTTTTACTACCCTCAAAACCATTCATTTATCCCAATGCTCCTCCTAAGTGGTATGATCCCAATATATTTTGCTTGTTTCATGCTAACATTGGTAATTCCCATGAATCTTGTAGAGGGATCACTAAGTGTGCTATTTTTTATATGCTTGGTGACTCATTCAACCATGAGGCTATGATCAAACTTCATCAAGAGTATGTTGTTACATCTCAAAAATGACAAAACTTTAAATCCTCTACTTCTAATAATCAAAAATCTTACTCAAACAATAATCAATCAAATGTTAAGGATGTTTGTGCCATTTATGTTGATTATGACCTATATTATAGCAACTCTCAATATGTCAACACTGCTAAGGTTAATTATCATCATAAACCAGCTCATAAAGATCATGTTACCAAGCTTAATAAACCATGTTTAAAAGAATAATTACTTAAAGATACCACTACTACTCATGGTGATTTGAAAGAACTTGAGGAACAACTTCCTCCATCTGATCCTCCCACCACCTTTATACCTCCTAAGCCTCATGCTGGTTCTTCTAAATCACATTGGAATTTTCTTAAAGAACTCAACTCTATGCCTTGTAAGATTCATCTTATGGATTTGGTTCACACTTCACCCTCCTTTACTTTGTTGTATTATGTAATATTAGGTTCCTCTTCTACTTGAACAAGCACATGGGGGTATTTGCAGTGGTCACTATAGTGAACATGCTACAATATGTAAATGCTTACATATGGGTTATTTTTGGCCTACTATTGAAAAGGATGCAATTGAATATTATAAGAAGTGCAATCCTTGTCAGCTTCACAATGATCTTATCCATTCACCTCCTACTGAGATTCAAGCTATCAAATCTCCTTGGCCATTTTCCACATGGGGATTTGGTTTTATTGATAAATTTCCTTGCTCTCAAGATGGGCATGTTTTCATCATCATTGCTACCAAGTACTTTACTCAGTGGGTAGAATCCATGCCCCTTGTTAATTTTATCAGTCTTACCTTATCCAAGTTCATTCTTAACCAGATTATTTTTTACTTTGGCATTCCTCATACCATCATTTTATAAAATGGTAGTAATTTCAAAAATAAACATGTTAAATAAATTTATACCAAATTTAAGAACAATCATAAGTTTTCCATGTCTTACCATTCACAATGTAATGGTCACGCTAAGGCCACCAATAAAATTATTAACAACATTATCCAAAAGATAATTTGTGAAACTTGTATAGATTGGCACATTCATCTTTATCCTACACTTTGGGCTTATTGTACTTGCATTCGTACTACCACTAGGGAAAATCTATTTTCAATAGTCTAGGGTTCTAAGTAGTCTTTTCATTAGAATTTGAGCTTCCCTCTCTTCATATATCTCTTCATGGAATTATTCCTAATGAATAAGTGTGTGAATCTTTACTTTATGTCCTTGATATTCTTAATGAACATATTCTTTTTGATTTAAAACATAACTACCAATATAAGGCTCGTATCACCTAACAACATAACAAACATGTTAAAATCCACACTTTTAATGTCAGTGGTCTTGTGTTTAAACTATATTACACCCTTGATAAAGAAGGTAAATACACCAAAAAATGGTGGGGCCTAGTTGAAGACATTCTTGGTCCAAGCACTTACCATCTTCAAACTAATGAAGGCCATGTTTTCAAAGATCCCACTAATGCTCAATTCCTTAAAAAATATTTTTCTTAAACATTTTATTCTTTTCATGTTTTTATATACATCTATCTAAAATATTTTTACACATAACTTAAGCACAGATCTCTCCCTCTGCAACAATGCTCTCTTTTCACAAACCTTTAGTCCTCGCTTTTGTTCTTTTGGTTTCTTGATGTACCATAGTATTCTTTATATTCTTACATTTTCTCTTGTTTTTTACACCCTTGGGTCTCTATTTTATGAGTTTCTTTGTAAGACCATGTATAGGACTTGACATCCCTCATAAAACCACCATCTTTTAATCATTCTTTCTCTTTTTGCTGCTTATCAATGCTATTTTAACATCCCTTGGGTCATTATTTTGTGAGTTTATTTGTAATACCATAGATAGGACCTGAAATCCTCACAAAACCACCATCTTTTAATCATTATTTCTCTTTTTTCTACTTGACAATATTGTTTTGGCATCCTTTAGGTTTTAGTTTTTGAGTTACTTTGTACAAAGACTCTCTCAATTTATATTTATCTTTTTATTGTTATCACCCTCATGGGTTTCTCTTTTATGAGTTACTTTGTAAGACCATGGATAGGTCCCAACCCTTATAAAATTACCATTCTTTTCATGTTCTTGATCCTTATTCTCAACTTTAGCTTTTGATTCTTTTGATCCATCGAATCTCCATAACAATCTATGTTAGCATGTTTTCCCTTGTTTACCTCATTCTTATGATAAGGAATTACACTTTACTATCATTATATCCCTATTTTTTCCCTTTGTCACATTTTTTGAAATTTAAAGTAATTCAAATTGTTCCATGTGTCACTCCTCTTCATTTCCCCTTCTTTTCATCTCCACATTGGGTAAAACAAGGTCTAAGTCAAGATATCACTTTTATTTCACCTATATTTATGAGGCTTTTAGATCCCATGCTCTTTTAAGTTCTTTCTCTTAGAAACCTTGTCCCAAGTTTTCAAATGAAAGTCATCTTTAGTACCCAGGTCTAGTTTTCCAAATATGTATGGAGGAGGAATCTAAAAAATCCATAAAAAAGGTTAAAAGCAAAATAATTTGAAACAAAATGCAATGATATCTAAAATGAAACATACAAATATTAAAAGTCAAATCACACCAAAATACATTATTATAATCACATCTCCTATCTCTAATCAAAGCTCAAACTCCATAGTTCACCTCACATAGAATTGAGATCCTTTGGGGTGTGGTAGGCCAATAGATTAGAATAGGGGAATTTGAAAAACTCTATGGTATTACCTACTTTCTCATGCAATTACCCAATCTTTGTAGTAGACTAATAAATCTATAAGGGGTCCTGAAGAATGGCAAATACATCATGGGGAGGTAGGTTCATTTTACTTTTCATGCATATAGCCTTCATAGGATGATCTATATACTCCATTTGTTAAACTCATACTTGTGTTGCTAAGATAAGTTATTCAAAGTCCTTAAGGTCGACATTTTTCTTATTTTGACAAACCAAATTTGAGTGTCTTAACTTTGACAAGGAGTTCTTGTACCTTGGTTTTTCCTTCATTCTCCCCTCCATCCATTTCATTTCCCCCTTGACATGCAAATTGTGATTCCAAATCTATTTTCCCTCTTCTATTATTCCTTCTTCTTCATCCCTTAAAAACATGCTATCACTACTTAATTCAATTTTATCTATCCTTAGATCAAAACAACTTGTTTGAGTAACTATGGATCACTCTTTTATTTCATTTGTCATTATTGTACTACCCTTTTATTGTGGACAATTGAGTCTGTACCTCTTTCACCATTATTATATGTTTCTCTTTATGTATGCCTTCTTCATGTTTGTTTTACATCTTGACTTACATTTCATTTGACATGCTTTCATAATTTTGTTTATGTTTGATTCTTTCATTCTTATCTTACATGAGCTTACTTTTCACCTTCTTACCTATCTTTTTTACATTTTTCTTGTATTGATATTTCATTTGTCATTCACGTTTTACATACTTCCCAATCTGAGTTAGTATGTTATACATTCCTTCTTTCCATTTATGTTTTACATATTTTCCAGTCATTTGTCATTTATTTCCTATTATTTATCATTCATTTTCCATTTATTTTATTATCAATTGTCATTAATTTGTCATCCTTTTGTCATTCATTTTATTTTAATATTATATCCTTTCCTTAACAATTCTAATTTTCCAAATTTTCATAAAATTTCTAGCTCTACTAACCATTATATTCCTATTTTCCAAAAATTTCAATTTTTGGCTATTTTTTGCACTAACTTCTATAGGTTCACCTAGTATACTCTACATTGGACACCTTCATTTATTAAAGTATACTTATTAATATATATCACTAAGGTAAGTTAAGGGTATGTGTTTTTAAATTCAATTCTTTCATTTATCTTATATGCTTCTTACTGCACCATACTTAGCATTAGCATTATGTGTTATCATTTTTTCTTTGAAAACACCATCCTGTGTTGCACTTACATGACACATGATGAGATTTAGCTGGGGCATATGTATACACATAATATTTTCAAATTTTTATCAATTACTGATATTTTGTATCTTTTAAGAACCTATTGAGTCTCAATCTCTCTAAGTGCATGCCTTAAGGGGTGTACCATGAAAGGGATGGATAGACCATCGATGCTTTGTAAGATTATTTGTTGTTTTTCCCACTTGCCATCAACACACTAGCTTACTAAAACCATGAACCCTAAGCTTATTATTTTCTTGCCTAACCATTCCTATCATTTTCCATGATTTATCCCTCTTTTCCTTGCTTTATCTCCCTTCTTCTTATTCATCAAACTAGGTTGACCACCATGGCTGATCTAGTGCATTTTTAGGCTTCCTATTTAGAAAACTAGGTTGACCTAGTTGACCTAGTACAATTTAGAGAATTTTTAGATATTTTGGTTTATTAGCCTTCTAGCTGACCTACCATAAACCTAGTGAGTTAGCTCAAAAATATGTTAGGTCAACGAAGTCAACTTAGCATAGTTTACATTCTTGAATTTTTTTAGATTAATTTACCCCTATAAATACAAGGTAATTTTGGTCAATATTGGAATATGTAATCAAGAGTTATAATTCACTTGTGCTTCTTCATAATCTACTCTTCTACCATTCTACTTAAGGAGACTTAGCTTAGGTTTCTTATTTTGGAAAATCTAGTCTTATGGATAGGTCTTGGATGTGTTAGCCTAACAAAGTGATCCTTAAGAACCATAATAACCTCTTGTGAAGCTCCATTGGCCAATAGAGATTGAGTCTCGATGGGTTCACATTCAGGTAACTATATTCTAACTTTGTTATCCTCTCTTTTAGTAGATAGAAGTATCATAAGTGTTGGCTAAAATAATATTACTCTTTATATTCCATGTATTAGAGTGTTACTCATACTTAATTTATTTGAGTTTATATATACATGTTTTGATTGTTTTTCTTTGTTAACCACTCACTTTGTGCCATAAGCTTTGGTGTGCACTAGATTAGGTTTACTTTTCTATTATTAGATTAGTGAAATATTAAATCATATGAATATTTTAGGGTTTTTATTTGATTTTTTTAGACTATAGGCTTTTGAAACATATCTCACACAATGTTTTGTGATAATTAATCCCCTAATCATGTCCAATGAATCCTCACATTATTCATGCTCCTACTTAACAATTATATGCTCCCTAATCAAAAGTGTAGGTTTACTCTATCCCATCTGATCCAAGATTGATTTATAGACATGATGAATTTTTGATTGCATATAGAGATAATGTCAAAAGTATAAGATTCACTCTTGATCTTTGCACATGGTGTCACATGCCCAATAGTGGTCATTTTGGCCCACATGGAAATGTGGTTCCACATTCTCTCTCCTTGTGCTTCTTCTCTCTTTCCTTCTTCATTGTAAATTATATATAAGGACATCTCTCTCCCTTTGTAATACATGAATTTTTAATATCATTAACCCCCTCCCCCCATTTCATAGTTTGAACCTATGTTTAACTTATTCCTCTCCTAAGGACAAAAACCCTTTAAAGTTTTTTAGTTTTGGTGGTGGAAAATCATCGAGGGTTGGTTTGTGGTAGTTTCATTTAGAAACTACATTTGTGCTTCAAATGCATTTATATATAAGAATTTGTTGGTGATACTTATATGTATTTGAGTTTAATCTCAATAATATCATAATTGGATTTTCTATTAGCTTTGTATCTCTTTATTATATTGTTGTGTTTATGTATAAGATAATATCTGAAAAAAACATACAAATTATACTAATTATCCTTGAGGGGATATTACAGTGGTATTCGAGCTTGTAATATTTGGTATGATCCACACTTATAATATTTGGAAATAATGCATAATAAAATGTAGATCAACCCAACACAATAGATATGGGTGGGCCAAGATGCCTAAATACTAAATACATGTAGAAATATAATAATCACCTTTAAAGTAGGGAAATAATAGATAATACTCATTTAGGAAGGAATAACTCCACAATTTCTCTTCAATGGGAAAAATTCCAATGTCCTCTTATAATAGAAGATTCAATGCTTACTTTATTATTTTATAATGATAATCATCTCCTTTATATAGACCTCTATCTAACTAATAATAGATGGGTAACCTCCTAATCCTAAGGTAGGCTGACCATTACCTAATACACTAATTCCACATGTTACTTCATTATCCTAATATATTGGAACCATATAACTAACTAAGGGGATGTGTGCCACATTTTATCATCACCATTATTCCATATACATTAATATATCATATCCCTAGGTACATAATATTCCTTCCCTCCTTGACATGTTTCATCCCCAAAACATAGGAAGAAACTAGATAATGAGTGTGATTCAAATCATTACACACTTGTCTCCAAGCTCGATCATCCAACCATCTATATGTGATCCTAGTAAGTGATAGCTTTCTTACCTTGTTTCCAAATTCCAATGTGCTACATTGATTCCATTCTTGATCATAACTATATTGCCTTGGTGTCCATGGATAATTATTTCTCCTTTGATTCCATGTACCATATTCTATTGTGATACTCTAGTTCCATTCATGACCATATTAGTTATTATTCCATGTATAATCATAGTGATTTTCCCACTAATTACATTTTCCATCAACCACTTTGCTATTTTGATTTCATACCTAACCATAGTAGTCCTTCTTTAGCTTCCATGCATAGCCATTATTATTTAAACTTTGATTTCCTATATAGGCAAAGTACTTATTATTATGACACTCCCTCACATGGCTATATGATTTTTTTCTCTCATGATGATGTGGGTGTCTATATAACTCAATTAAATCTGGGACTTTAGCCTTATCAACCTTTTCTTCTACCTCTTCCACCTTTTCATTTGGTGGTTCCTTTGTCTCTTGAGTAGATGAAGTGTTTTTCATTGCTTGTATTATTTATTTATCTATGTCTTCATCTGAATTTTTCACATGCTCTTCTTCACCTTCTTTAATCTCATCTTCATGATCTACCTTGATTTTTCTTTGTGCCTTTCCAAGTAAGATATCTCATAAAGTGACCTTCTTTTTCCTATACAAAAACTTCATAAACTTTTTATGAACATTATTATTGATTATTCCTAAAGTTTCTATCCATAAATATCAAAGAACCATATCCACATCATCCATATCCATAGCATAAAAATATGAATGAAAAACTATTTTTCAATCATAAGCTTCAAATCTTCAAACACTACAATATTTTTACCATCTACTTAAACCTCCTTTATATTATTTTTTGAACATGTTGATGCTTGACCACATTCATGTTGATGAATTGATACTTGATAGTAGGGTTTATGGACACAAAAACCTTCTTCTTTTGAATGCATCCATAAAATTGAAAAATTGACTCAAATTTACTTGGAGCCAAATTATTTGAACCCTTATCATTCAATTCTTCTTTTTCTTTAAGATCCTCTACCTCTCCTTCTGCACCATCTATAATCTCCTCATTATCATTATGTTCAATTTATTCTTTTTCATCATCACTTGCATGTTATTCTTCATTGTCATTAATTTATTCTACTAATTTTTCTTCTTCATCATCTCCATTATCTTCTTCATTACCATCACTATTTTATTCCTCTTATTCAACCTATTTTTATTTTATATCCCATCGACCTAGGAATACCTATACCATTTCTTCCCATGAAGAATACCTTTGTGTAAAGCTCAATTGTTTAAACCAATGTTGTATATGTCTAGACAAATAAAGAGACAAGCATATTTGCCAAAAAATTATTTGAGTATTATTCTCCTTAAAAAGGAGCCACCATTCTCTAACATCAATATCATCCTCCCCTAAAGATACATGAAAATTCATTATCCATAAAAAAATAGGGTTAATAAAATACCCTAAAATGTAAATAACTCATTGTAAACTCATAAAAATAGTACCAAATTTTGTCTATATATTCCTCTTATGATATTGGAACTTTAGTAAAAACTTTGTGAAAAAATTTCAAAAAATTTGGATTGTAGAGTGAATATATGAAACATAATAAAATCACAATAACTCACTCAAGATAATTAAAAAAATCTGATTTTTTTTTATTTCTCTTGTATGTTTGTATAACATCAGTAAAATTTTTGAAGAACAATTCCTTATATTTAGGATGATATGGAAAAATTAGTATAATACCTAAAATATATATAAATCCCTCAATAATGATCATAAAGGATAGATGTTTTTAATTTGACTTGCTTAAAATATTCTTCATCTCCAATAAAACAATTGTGTAAAAATTCAAAATCGATTAAAAGATATTGATGAGTCCATAAAACTAGGGATTCTTTGCATACAAATTACCCAAATCAAAGATTTTATACCACTTGGTATGATCCACACTTATAATATTTGTAAATAATGCATAATATAAGGTAGATCAACTCAAAACAAGAGATATGGGTGGGCCAAGATGCCCAAATACTCAATGTATATAAAAATATAATAATCACCCTTAAGGTAGGGCAACACCATATAATAATCCTTTAGTAACGAATAACTCAATATCTCTTCCAAGGGATAACCTCTAATATCCTCTTATAATAAAATACACAATTGTTACTTGATTCCTTTGTAATGATAATCATCTCTTTTATATAGACCTCTATCTAACTAATAATGGATGGGTAACCTCGTAATCACAATGTAAGCTGACCATTAACCAATACACAAATTCCACAAGTTACTCAATTATCCTAATATATTAGACCCATATAAATAATTAAGGTGGATGTGTGCCACATGTTGGAATCACCATCTATCGATATACATTGATATATGATATCCCTAGGTACATACCAATCTTGCTAGCCTATAGGTCTTTGTGTTGTTTGATTCTTCTAAGGGATAGGGAGATTTTTTTAAATAGGTGAAAGGAAAATAGAGCCATCCAATTTGTAGAATTTTATGAGTAATTTGGTGTAACAAATGGCCTAGAAAATCACTCAATCGAAGTAAAAATTTATTTAGATACTTGATCAAATGATAGGCAATAATGATAATCCTATAAATAATGGTAATAGTGGATCATCATCTCAACCTAGGATGCCAACATTTTTGTAGTAGGAGGATTTCATAGACGCAATATAGGTAGAGGATTTCAAAATAAAAAATTTCAAAGAAAGAAGAGACTCTATAATGAATGGAAAGAAAATAATGATTCTTAATAGAGCATGATGTTGTCCTACCTTCTCATCATCAACTATGCAAATATAATGTCAGAGAGGTAGATAAAGATAAATTAGAATTTTTTTTGTGTGAATATGAAGAGGATAAGGTATATGGAGTCATAGGTAGTGAGTTGGGTGACTTTGGTGGAGATTAGGTGAATGTAGATGTGCACTCATCATAAGATGTGAAGATAGATTCTAAATCAAAGAGTGATCAACATAAGTTTGATGTAGATCAATTTAGGAAGCAAGATAAAGATTAAAGATCTAAATAAATCAATCAAGTAACTGATGATATTGATATTATTTAAGAGGAACCTAATTTAAATGTCTTACCAAAGAACTTAGAAGTTACATGTGAAAGTAACCTATATAGGTTTGAGCAAGAAGGTAGAGATTAGCCACCATATAATTCCATTTTTATTCTTTCTAGTGGATTAGAGATAAATACTATTCAATAATTGGAACATCTTCCAATTTATGGCTCTAGAAGAGCTATTTCAAAATGATGGTGTGTGCTTCC
The DNA here is from genome assembly GCA_037957365.1 of Torreya grandis. Taxonomy (NCBI): domain Eukaryota; kingdom Viridiplantae; phylum Streptophyta; class Pinopsida; order Cupressales; family Taxaceae; genus Torreya; species Torreya grandis. Next base: position 8,754,750 of record JARHVA010000067.1, on the reverse strand, counting down.
AAATATAAAGGATGATTTTTATAGCCATATTTATTCTAATTTGGGTAAAAAATCAAAATTTATAGAGGTGTTAACAAATAAATTTATCACTAACTTCATAGATTTTATTAGAGTAGCATAGAAAAATCATAGTGGAAGATAAATATCATAATCAGGGTCAAGGATTGGGAATTATAAATACCCATAATTGGTTTAGGATCTTGGTATTTAGAACCAAGAAATGAACCAAATTGATTTAGGATAAGCAATCTTTGGGAAGGGAGGATTGTAATGTCCCCATTTTATTTATGAAGACATTTTTATAATATTTTTAGCCTATTTTATTTCCATAGGCTATGTTTGGTGTTGTAATGGAATCATTTTATGTTAGATCACTATTTATAGGTTACTATTCACACAAGAATTATTCATGTGTTACTATTCACTATCACTATTCATGATAATGTGGTAGATGATGTAGTTGATAATGAAGTATATGAGGTGGCTTGTGGATTATGTGGTATGGCCCCATAGAGGATCTCCTATGGAATCTAGTGCATGTGATGGAGTGGGGCATAGTTCTCCATTAGGAGATAGGCTTTGTTGTCTTTGGCAAGTCATATGTCTTCCTTTTAGGGATGAAGACAAGTGGGAATAATTAGGGTAAAATTCTAGGGAATAATATTATTTATCATGAAAATTAAGTCAAAAGGTGTTGGACACCTTTTGGAAGCATATGGGTGACATAGAGGAAGAATACAAGACTACAATATTAGAGATTTGTCTCACATGAGGATGTGGGGTGCCATTTTTGGGGTCACATGGAAAGTGTGGGACCATGAAAAAATAGGAGCTGATCGTGTGATCTATTTTTGACCATTTTCATAAGGGGACAAACATCTCAATATAACTCACATGTTCGAGTGAGAAGGACATTTTGGAGTGATATGGAAAGTGGTGGGGATATTGCCAAAAGTAGAAGATTCACTCTTGACCCTTGCACACATGCCCAATAGTGGTCATTTTGGCCCACATGAAAATGTGTCACCACATTTTCTCTCTCCTCATACTTATTATCTCTTTCCTTCTTCATTGTAAATTATATATAAGGAGAGCTCTCTCTCTTTTTAATAAATGAATGTTGAATATCATTAACCCCCCCCCCCCCCCCCCCCCCCCGCCCATTTCAGATTTTGAACCTATGTTCAAATTATTCCTCTCCTAAGGATGAAAAACCTTATAGTGAAGAAATATTTGAGTATGAAAACCATCTAAGGTTTTCTAGTTTTGGTGGTGAAAGATCCTCCCTAGCTGGCTTGTGGTAGTTTCATTTAGAAACTGCATTTGTGCTTCTAAGGAGTTTATATATAAGTAGTTGTTATGAGTTGTTAGTGCTACTTATATGTATTTAAATGTATTTTCAATAATATCATATTTTGATTTTATATCAACTTTGTATCTCTTTGTTATATGGTTGTGTTTATGTATAAGCTAATATCTGAAAAAATCAAACGATTTATACTAATTATCCTTGAGGGTATATTATATACAAAGAATGGTTTTTTAGGTGTTAGTGGTAAGACTGGAGGCTTAAGTAAATATTTTTTGAGATATTAAAATTTTTTTTGGCATTCTTTACTCCAATGAAATTAAGTTCCTTTCTTTAGGAGATGAGTGAATGGTTGACTCTTGTTGAATAGTTTTGAAATGAATCCATAAATGGCCTATTATTTTCCTTATAAACTATGGAGTTTCTTGAGATTATTTGGAGGATAAATTTCTATAATAGCTTTGAATTTGGTTAGGTCAACCTCAATGCCTTGATGAGAATTAATGAACCCCAATATTCTTCCTAGTGTTACTTTAAACACACATTTTTTTGGATTGAGCCTAACTTTGTATTCTCTTAGACATTCAAATATCCTCTAGAGAAATATTAGATGCTTAGCTCATGTTTTAGACTTTCCTAGTATGTCATAAACATAATCTTAAACTATGTCATGAATCATATCTTGTAATATGATTGTCATAGCTCTTTGATATGTGGCACCAACATTATTAAGTCCAAAAGACATAACTTGATAACAAAACTTTCCCCATGTATTGGTGAAATCATTATTGTGTTGATATTTTTGTGTGATATGAATTTGATTATAGCCAAAAAAACCATCCATTAATGATTGTATTTCATATCGAATAATGGAATCCATTATCATTTCAATGTTAGGCAAGGGAAAGTCATCTTTGTGGCAAACCTCATTGATGTCCCTTAAGTCAATTCAAATTTAGATTCCTCTTTGGGGTTTGATGATAGGCACAATGTTATATATCAAATTATAATAGTTGATAGTGCCAATGAAACTAAATTCTAAGAACTTTTGTATGTCTTCCTTGACTAGGAGTGCCACCTTTGGATGCATCTTATGAACTTTTTTCTTAATTGGTTTAGCATCTAGATGAACCACTAAATGATGAACAAACAAATTTGGGTCAAATATTATCATATAATAATAACACTAGATTAATATATCAATGATATCCTTGAGAATATAAATAAGGATCTTCCTTTCTTCAAGGGTTAAACTGGATCCAAATGTCATAATCCAAGTTTTATCTTTAGTTCCAATGTGAACATCAATAGTTTTCTCGACCAAGGATGGAGATTGATCTTATAAATAGGCTATATATTAAGTCAATTGGTATTATTTAGGTGATTAGAAAACATATAGGAATTATTTGAAAAATTCATCATATGCCTTATGTTATTATGAATTAAGAGAATTTTTAAATGATATACTAGTGTCATTTTCAATAGACAAACTATCTTGATCTGTTTGGGATTATTATAATTATATTTTGATTGATGGATTTCATATGTTATCTAAAATATGAAACTTGTATATATGTATTCCAAATATTTTTTTATTGTCTTTTACACCTATAAATTTTGTAATGGCTTCATCATTTTGGAATATATCAAAGTAAAGTTATTTTTCTAATCCTAGTGAATGAGAGATGGATGGAAAAGGTCAAGGATAATGGTGAAGATGGAGGTGTTGGTCAAAAGGTTTATGTAATCAATATACTCATCGCGGCTATAAGCATAACTTTTTTCAACATCCTAGTTAGATGTAGACCCCTCAAAAACTAAAGAAGTATCTAGAATGACATCATAGGGATCTCCACTAGGTGGTTTGTATCTTAATGTAATGAAATTACATAGATGTTCACATAGAATGATTTTATATCACATATAATAAGAAAATATGAGAGATCACACAATGATAATTGATAACATAGTAGAATACTAGATAATATAGTGAAGCCACTTTGAGGGGGCAACATCCACAATAATTCACTAATAGTAGAATACTTAACATAATCCCTAAAGACTAACAACTACCTCCTATACTTAGCCAAGGTTATTCCATATGATAACCTATCTAAGAACATAGAGAAATTTAACAAGTATAAGAAAGAGGTATATAAGCCACAAGTCAGCCACACATATCCCTAGACACACCAATGGTTAAGGGTGTAGCAAGCCCCTCCCCTTTAAAACAACATTGTCCTCAATGTTGTGGAAACCCTAGATGTTGCTTCCCAAATGATTCATCTTCCCAAGTGGCATATTCACATGTAAAATTCTTCCATTTTATCAGGTACTCTAGAATTTATCTAGAATGCAACTACTTAGTATCCATGTGAAGGATTACCTCAGGATCAAGAAAAACTATCTTCCTCATCCAATTTTGGTAATTTTGTTTGAATGGAAACTTTGTGTCTAATGAATTTATTTAGGCATGATACATGAAATAATAGATGTATGTGAGTGGATGAAGGAAACTCTAACTTGTAGGCCACACTACCAATTTTCTACAAGATCTAATAAGGCCCATAATACTTAGGTGATAGATTGTTATCCATTTGTTTTGCTTCAATGACATATTCTTATATGGTTGTAAGTGAACAAAGACAAAATCACCAATGTCAAAATGCCTCTGACTTTTGTGTTAATTTACATGTTGCTACATGCAATTTTGGGCCATAGCTAAATTTTCATGCAAACTTGTAAGGACCTCCTATTAATGGTAAATATGTTATTCAACTACATGAACCTTAGGATGGACCTTCAAGGTTGAAGTGATGGATGGAGGGTGGTATCCATATAGTGTCACAAAGGGAGACATTTTAGAAGAATGATGAATAGAAATATTATATCACCATTCACAAAGTGGCAACCAATGAACCCATTTATCCTATTTATTAGTAAAAAAACAACATAGATATACTTCTAAACATTTGTTGACTACCACAGTTTATCCATCAAATTGAGGATGATAGGATGAAATATGAGCCAAGTGGGTGCACAAACATGTAAATAACTCAGTCTAAAAATTACTACTGTAAATGGGATCTCTATCACTGATAATGATCTTAGGGGTCCCATGCAATTTTTGAACTATATCTAGAAAAGTAGTAGCTACTGTACTAGCATAAAATAGTTGTGATAAAGAACAAAAATGAACATACTTATTGAGTTGATCCAGAAAAATGATGTTAACATTTTGACCATCAGATCTTGGTAACCTTGTATTGAAATCCCTAGATACCTCTTCCCAACATTGGCTAGGGATGGATAAAGGCTATAAAAGACATAGGGTTTTGATAGTTTTTCATTTTTTTGTTGATAGATCATACATTATACCACATATTAATGGACATCCCCCTTGAGTCCTTCCCATAAAAATCTTGCTTGATTATATGATAGGTTTTCAAAAATCTTAAATGACCCCCAATTAGAGTTGCATGAAGTTCCTAAAAGATTTTTTGTTTAAGTAGAGAATCCTTACATAGGTACAATCTATATTTATACCATAATGCATTACCCTTTCATGTGAATTTTTCAAATCCACCTAAACCTTACTAAATATTTCGAATAAAATCATGGGCAACACTATCATGCTCCCATTATGATTGTGCTTTATCTAGCCAAGCTACCTAGAAAATGGTTATGACACATAGCAATGCCTCAACGGATTCATCCTTTCTAGATAGTGCATCTACCACCACATTATCCTTGCCTTTTTTTTAGACTATTTAGAAATCATAGCCTAACATATTAGTTACCCATTTTATTTGTTCTTCAAATAAAAACCATTGTTCCAAAAAATATTTGAGACTATCATGATTAGTCTTTACTTTAAAGTGATGACCCATCAAATAAGGTCTCCATTTTTTGACTACATAGAAAATGACCATCATTTCCTTCTCATAGATGGGCTTGTGCTGATTTTTACCTTTTAGTTTATGACTTTCAAATGTAAGTGGTATACCTTATTACATGAGTAAAACACCCATACCATACCTAGATGCATCACATTCAACCACAAAAGTCTTGGAAAAATTAGGAGTGGCCAATTCTGGAGTAGTGCACATAGCTAGTTTCAATTGTTCAAATTCCCAAGTAGATGCATCAATTCAGTAAAATGAGTCTTTCTTCAACAAAGAGGTGAGTGGGGCTGAAATACTACCATAATTTTTGACAAACCTATGATAGTAACTAGTTATCCCCAAAAATCCCCATAGTTGCTTGAGTGTCTTAGGAATTGGCCAGTCCATCATTACTTGGATTCTTTTAAGATCCACTTTCACTACTTCATAAGAAACCAAATGACCCAAATATTCAACCTCACAATCCCCAAAAGTACATTTAGAAGGTTTGGTATATAATTCATGTTATTCTAAAATAGAGAGTACATGTTTCACATGTTGCAAATTGTCTTCCTAATTTTTACTATAAATGAGGATATCATCAAATAATAATAGAAAAATTTCCTTAAAAATGGCCTAAATATATTATTCATCAAACTCTAAAAAGTAGATGGTGCATTTGTTAAACCAAAAGGCATAACCAGAAACTCATAATGGCACTCATGAGTCTTGAAAGCTATTTTGGGTATGTCCTCATCACAGATCCATATTTGATGATACTCATAACACAAATATAACTTGGTAAAATAAAAAGAACCATTTAATTCATCTAGTATATCATCAATGATAGGAATAGGAAACTTATCTTTGATAGTGTACTTGTTGAGTTATCTATAGTCAGGGCCGATCCTCCATGTGTCATATTTATTTCTCACCATGACAACTAGTGAACAATATTCACTTTGGCTATGGTGAATGATTCATGCATCCAAAATATCCTTTACCATATTTTCAATTTCACTTTTTGGGGCATAGGGATACCTATATGGCCTGATATTAAGTGGTGTACTACCAAGAATAAGTTTAATATCGCGATCATGCATGTAGCTAGGTGGAATTCCTTTTGACATGTCACCAAAAAAAATAGAATGGGCATCAATCACTTGTTGTAGATTAAGAGGTGAAGATGTTTAAGTTGGCTATACTTCCATGGAAAACAAGTAAGATAAAAATCCTTTAGTACCCTTACATATAATATTTGTCATTTGATGAGAGCTAACAAGTTATGAATATTTAGCCCTTAATCCCCTTAGTTTAAATGTCCTTTCTTCATAATGAAAATGCATGAATAATTATTGGAAATTAAACTCAATAGTGCCCAAAGTGGTGAGCCATTATACTCCCACAACAATATCAACTCCACCCATGAGAATCGTAAACATAGGATAATCCATCAAGTAGTCTCCCATGACTAGCTTAATATTATGACATTTTCTTGAATCGCTGATAGTACCACCATTTACAATCATAACCTAAAATTTTAGAGCTATATAAATGAAATAGTTTAAATGAATAGCAAACTTGTTATTGAAGAAGTTATGTGTGTTCCCAAAATCAATCAATATAATGATCTTCTATTTATTAAAGAAACCCCTCACCTTAAGAGTTTGGGGAGTACTAATACCTGAAAGGGTATGACAAGAAATAGTAGGCTGAGAGTATTTAGATTCTTCCTTAAGACCTTCTACATCCTCACCATGTACTTCTTCATCATCATTAGCACCTTCATAAAATAGCTTATTTTCAGCATAATGATGGTCTTTGTTCCATTTACTGTCACAGCCATAACATAACCCTTTGGCTCGCTTCTTCTCAATTTGTCACTGTGTTAATCTAGTGGGCTATGAAAATGATGGTACTAGAAAGGTGTGATCATAACTAGTAGTGAAAGTTTTCTTTTTGACCATCTCTTTTTCTTCTACCATACATGCCCTAAGGATAGCTTCTGATATAGATGTTGGGTTAAACATTTGAACCTTGAATTGGATGTTATCTTTGAGGCCACCTAAAAATAGATTAATCAAATTGTCCTTAGTGATATCTTCCACCCAGAAAGAGAGATTCTAAAACTGATGAATATAATCCTTCATAGTTCTTAATTTCTATAGTTTGTAAAATTAACTAAAATAGTTCTTAGAGACATTATTATGATAATGAGCTAACAATTCCTTAGTGAAAATAGACCATGTAATAGGAGCACCATTTTTTTTCTTTTAAGCACATAACTAGTGATACCAAATGAATTTCCCAGGTTCTAGATATAGAGATGCCACTATCACCTTCTAAGAACTAGGGGTTTGATGTAGATCAAATAAATTATCAATTTGGGTAATCTAAGTGAGAGGATCCTTACCATTGAACTTACAAATTTCCACTTTTGGAAACATTAGTTTCATACTAGCATGAGAGTTGGTGTTGAGAGGAGGATTTGAATGCTAAAGTGGAGGGTTGTTGTGCTAAATCTAAGATGTAACAGTAGCTGATTACATAGTGATATTATTTAATTCATTATGAACCCCATTAATCTCTCTATGCATCCTTGAAACATTAGCTTGGACTACAAAAAATTCATCATGCCTCACCAAGCTCTTTATGTTTGCCTAAAGCTAAAAAATCACCAAATCTAATGTACCAGATTCCATGTCATCATTAGAAGGATTCTTAGGAGTGTTTTCCCCATTTCTTCCTTGAGTACTAAGACCTACCATATACAACCCCTAAGAGGGTTTTTACCCAAAAAAGTGTACCAAGAGATGGTACCATTGTGATTGTCTTGTTAAGATGAATCTAATGAATGATTTTACATACAAAAGTAAAAAAATTGACACCAAAAAAGTGTATTGACAGAGTATACCATTGTGACCATCTCATCGAGATGAATCTAATGACTGTAATTGTGCAAAGGGCAAAAAAAATTTAAACTCTTTTTTTTTGTTTTCAAAAAAGCATTTTAAGCAATACTATGCTAACAAAAAAAGTAATTCTTCCCATATTACAAGTTATGTTTTTTTCTCCCACCACTCCAAAAATCCATGCCTCACTATATCTAATGAAAATATTGTAGGAAACTTACTCAAATCAAAGCTATGATACCACTTTTAATTAAATTACTTATATGTTCACATAGAATGATTTTATATCACATAAAATAATCAATTATGAGAAATCACACAACAATAATTAATAGTAGAGTAGAATAATGGATAATATAGCAATGCCACTTTGAGGGGAAACCTTCACAATAATGCACTAATAGTAAAATACTTAGCATAATCCCTAAATAATAACCACTACCTCTTATATATAGTCTACTTAGCCAAGGTTTTTCCATAGGCTGACCTATCTAAGAACATAGAGAAATATAACAAGTGTATAAAAGAGGTATGTAAGCCATAAGTCATCCACACATATCCCTAGATACACAAATGGTTAAGGGTATAACATTTAAACTTTGATACAACCTATAATATTTACCTAGGATTGGTTCTAAGATGCCTTGTTCATGAATTCCCAAACATTTCCCTTTATAATTCATAGTTTTACATGTATTTTGCCTTAGAGTATTCTAGATCTTGGAAATAAGAAGTAAATCCTTCTTCCATCAACCAAGAATCATTTGACCTTTCAATTTTCTCTTCTAACAATATCATTGACTTAGAAAATTATGTTGATCCAAACTGATGGGTAGTCAGCTTATCCTCTTTCATATTGGAAGACCTATAGCTATGAGGTGACAAGTGATATTACCAACATTGAACATTTTGTATTCATACTTTCCACATCCCTTGGGAATGATTTTTATGTGATTATATGCATGTGGATTAGAAGACATGGATGGGAATTAATTTTGATGGATGTATTTCTTAGACTTGGGATCATAAGGGTCACTTTTAGTGGTAGGACAATATAGATTGTGATCATGTTCTTCCATTGAATGGAAACTATGGAATAATTATGGATCTCTTAGAATGGTGACTTCCTATTCAAGTATGGTAATTTCAAGGATTTTTGAAGAGTGAAAGGAACAACCTACATCCTATGGATCCAAAAACATCTAAAGAAGATGTTATAAGGTAAGTTAATTTTGACTACATGGATGATTGTTTGATGTACAATGGGTTCCACCATGATAGGAAGGCAGATGGTTCCAAATGACTATGTATTTTTATCATAATAAGCCTTAATTATAATAAGTTGAGGCTTGAGTACAAATTCAAAATACCCAAATTTATTGATCAAATTGATTATATATAGATTCATAGTTAACCCTCCATCTAAAATTATTCCTGGGATCTTATGATTTGTGATGGATGATTTGATATAGATGGGATCATTTTGATTAAGGCTAATTGGTGAAATGTCCTTAGAATTAAAAATTATTTTGTGAATATGATAAGTGGCCAACATGGGATTACAAATGACTTGCATCAAAGTTTTCATGGAATTTTTACACATAAAGATCTTATTAAGTATATCATGATGGATGGACAATAAATTGAGAAGTCCATGGTTGATATCTATGTTGTAGTATTCTCAAGTTGTTGGATGATGTCATAAATTTATTAAGGAGTGGTTGAGGAAATTTTAGAGACATTTAATATAGGAGGATCCAAGTTGTAGTCTTAAGAAGTGCCACCATCATGGTAATGTTTCCATGATGAGTAATAACAACATAATTGGAAGATAACACTTTGATTTTGATTACTAGAATTTTTGGGACTAAAGGATATTTAGGTACCTTATCTTTAATATTGATGGTGGATACATGGTGATTATACTAATAGGGTGTTTTGTGATAGTCAACATGGTTGAATGAGGAATATTAACCTTGGTCCCTTGATGTACCTTTATGATTTTGATCATGCTTCAAGAATGAATCTTGGTAAATACCTGCTATTAATTTTTAGAATAAGGTGTTTGTTCACACTCAAATTCTATCTCACCTTTCTCAATTATGTCTCAAATATAATTTTGAAGTGTCATGTTCTCTTAACCAATCTTGTCATGGCTTACTTTCATCAAAAGGTTTTATTTCTATAAAAGTGATCATATTTGAAGTTATAAAATTCTTTAATACATTTTCCACAAAGTCACCTAACTTTATATAATGTCACCTCCCTATAGTATTCTTTGGCCTACCTTTAGGTATAGTAATATTTGATGCATTTTATGAGTTGGAATAGGAATTAGGAATTTGCACTATCTAGACATGCTTAGTGTTAATCACACCATCTCTAATAACATTCTTATTCTTATTGAATAATTTTTATCTTTCATAATGTGTATTGTTTTTTTACTATTATCATTATTTAAATAGAGATTGATTACCCCTTTTTAAATAAATACCTTTTAAATATGGATTTAATTTTATATAGTTTCATCAAATGTGGTGGCCTAAGGAAATTTTAATTGGTAGGATAATTCTTGGTTGATATTATTGATGAATATAGTCACTAGTTCTTTCTTGGGGATCGAGTAAGGGAACCAGCAAACAAGGCTTTTCCATAATTTGAGGAATGATGCCAAGATTTATCCATTATTTTTTTTAAATAATTGTATAGGTCTAACATGGTGATCTCATGATCGATGTTTTAGGAGAAACGTTTCACAAATTTCTTGGTTAATTCCCCAAATGGTGTGATATACCCTTTAGGTAACTTCATTAACCATTATAGATCTTATACACCAAGGATTATAGGGAATAACCAAATCATATAGGTATCACTATAAGCGACTTCATGGTATGACATAAATAATTCCTTGATATATTCCCTTACATCCCCTTTTAATTTATGCTTGCTAAACTTATGAGTCTCAAATGTTAAGTGTGAAGTCACTACTCATAAATCATTATTCACAAGTACTATTTATAAGTACTATTAATGGTGATATGGCATGATGAGGTAGCATGTAAGTGACATAGATGTTGGTAATATATAATTTACCATGTAGGATTCCACCACATGTGATAAATCTTATGTGATGGAATGGGACATACCACTCCATAATGGGAATTTTTTTGTCAATTTGAAATTCACATATTTTTGTCTTTTGGTGATAATAGAAGACAAAGAATATATGGCATGTGAAGTCATTTTGAATAAGTCAAAAGTGGATTGGAATATTGTAAAGGAATGTGTGTGTACATGAGATAGTGGGGAATCAAGTCACTATTCTTGATTAAAGTGGGGGATAAATTAGAAAAGAGATTCCCACTTATTTTGAAAGAACATAGAGGAAGTCAAGGGGCATCATTAAGATGACACCTACTTTTGACTCAATCATATGGATTTAAGTATGACCATTATTTTTGCTTTTATCCCACATGGATATGGGGAATAATTCATTCTCTTTCCTTAATTTCTCCTTCTCCTTTGTATTTTATATATGTTTTTTCTCTCCTTTGTAATTTGTATACAAGAAATTAAGAGAGACGAAAGCTAAGGAAGAGTTTAAGAATTATGTTTATGTAATATTATAGAGATTTTAAGAGGTTTGAAGACTTAGTGAAGTATTATTACAAGATTGGTTGAAATCTTAAGTGTGTGAAGGAAGGAGATAGAGAAGGTATTGTAAAGAGTGTATCCTCTTTGTAATTGCTTTAATTGTAGCCAAATTGGTGAACCACATTATATTAGTGTCTCATTTTGTGCATGGTTTACTTGTGTTTTATTATTTAATTTAATAAAATTTTATAGCTTCTCTTATTTTGTAATTCATGAGTGTATAATTTTGCATGCATATATCCTAACAAGTGGTGTCATATCATAGGTTGTTTGTTGTTGATGTTTGAATTATAGGAAGCTAAGGATTATAGCTTGAGTGGGAGCTATGTAAGATGATATTAAATCAAAGGTGTAGAATTTCAATAGAAAAAATGTTATATTATGGAAGATGAAAATGGAATATTACATCTTTTACAAAAAGCTCTACTTTCCTTTGGAAGGAAAAACTAAGAAGACAACAACAATGTTAGATGAATATTAAGAGTTGATTGATAATAAAGTACTCATAACCATATGTATATGTCTTAAATCAATGATATCATTTAATATCTCTCAAGAAAAGACTACAAAAAGTCTTATGAGTGATCTAATGAAGGTATATGAAAAACCCTCTACTTTAAATAAAATTTTCTTAATGAATAAATCCTTTAATATAGGAATGTCTAAAAATGGTTAAATAAAAAATAATTTGAGTGATTTTAATGTGGTTAAAAAATAATTTAATTCTATTAATATTTACTTTGATGATGAAGTCAGGACTCTCCTTATTTTATGTTCTTTGCCTAAGAGTTATGTTGGCCATTTTGGCCCACATGCCAAGAATATACCTAAATGGATGATCAAAACAAATTTATAGATGGAATGAGTAGTCCAAAGATTTTGAAAAACTTTAAGCAAGCTTAAAGTGTAGATTATTGATCTTTGAGAAATAAGTCTTCAAATAGGTCTACAATTGCAAGGGAAGGAGATCCAGTAGGTTCTCATGATGTTTCAAGCATTAATGGACTTAAAGTATGTTTCAAAAGTCTAAAAAATTAATTTTGAGCTTTGAAAGTTCTTGCATAAGCATAGAAGAGCTAGACTATCATCAACACATCATACGAGACTAATCAGGTTAGTCTAATTGCACATTTAATAAATTCACTTATTAAGCCTTTTTATCTAAAATATTGCATGGAAATAAATGTATTCATGCTTGTATCATCCTATAAAAATTTCATGACTTGATGAGTTGTCTATCTCAAGTTATAAAGCTTCAAAGTTAGACTTGTAAAGTGAAACATATGCAGGGATGTCAGGTTTAAGCTCTGTGAAGTAGCTATTAGAATTCAAATATACCAAAGTTTAACATGAGAGTGACAAGTGTCAAAATATTAGGAGTTAAGGTCAAGATATAATGGTGATCATTAATCTAATAGATGTTAGTGGGTCCCAATATCCAATGGCATGCATTTACTCATATAGAGCAGATCCATGGTGAGCATCAAGTAAAAAGGTTAGCATAAGTGATAAGTTGATAAGTGGAAAGATCTCAAGTGTCTTGACAAAGATCCAAAAGTGAGTAGTGACTGATAGAGTTAGTAGGTCCAGCTAGATCAATCATGAACATGCAATCATATAAATCAGATTAACGATGAGTATTGAGTCAATAAATCAATATATCTCAAAGCCAAATGAGAAGCTACCAAGTGTCACAATCACATTAAACTAGTAGAATGTCAATGGTACATATTTAATTGTACCAAAGTATATTTATGATGTGCATGAGCTGAAGAAGTCAAAGGGTTGATAGTATAATCTTGCTAAATAAATAAAGAACTGATACTTGGCACAATATGAGAGGGCCTAGATCAATATTAATGACTAAAATTAAAATTCAAAATATAGGGACTTCCATGAAGAAAAAATTTGACCATAGGTCAAACCAAGAACAATGTTTCAAAGAGCATATGCTGTTATAGGATCTCAGTCAGATGTCATTAAGCAAACATAGTTATGTAGTCAAGGTTTTTAATGGTGAAGATCCATTATTGATGAAGTTCTATCACCATTAAAGCATAGTCTTGACCTCTAGTTTAATGATTTATAACATGCATAGCCCTTCTTTCAGAGTTGTAGAGTTGTTTTATGACTATAATATTTAATCTTTAAAGAAAGAACCATGTATACAATGAGTTCTCAGCTTCCATAGAGGCTAGAGGTAGGATAGGCCTACTAATACCTAACATAGAGATCAAGAAGGAAGCTATATGATCTATAGGTCTACATCGATATAATAATTATATGAAAACTAATAATTTATATTTTATAGTAGGGGTAGACATAGATTAGATAGTGTGGAGTGTCTCATCCTTCGACATAGTCTTAACTTTGATAAAAGAATACCTATAGTAGCTCAAGGTGGATGTGATCATGGATCTGTCATGCCAAAGGATGTAAAGACCCCATCCTTACAACATGAATCAAGTGGATATGGCATGGAAGATCAAAGTAAATAGAGATGGTAATTAGAAAATTAGTTGGAGCATTGATTCTATTTAGATCTTATATATGTTTTCTCTAATAGGCTCAGTCATGACTCATCATGGAAAATAAACCCTTATCTTCTAGTGGATTTCTCATCCAATTAGAAATCTTGAGTATTATTGGAGCAAATGAAGTTTAGCTTTTTTAAAAAGGATTAGTCTCAATTGTGAGAAGGCGTGCATATAGAAAAGAATCATTGAATTGCCACCACATTTCTTGATAGTTAATGACTCCTATATTATCCCATACATATTACACATCTCTTTCATTCCCAGTCTAATCTATATATAGTCTTCTAAGCCTTGAAATGAATCCCTCTCTTGGGCATGATTGAACTCTACTAAAATTGAGTATTGTAACCTCTTGGGATGAATAGAAGACTAATTTCAAATTTCATTATTCTAGTATAGTGTGTCAATGTCATATTGATTTGCATATGTAGTAGAAATATCTCCCTTGTCAAGTCTTGATCTCACCTAACTAATATTTATCTTATTATGCATGTCATGTTTAATGTTTAATGACTTTTGGTTAGAGCTAGCAGGTGGATACATTAACTAGTTAGTGCCTTAAATGAGGCTTCTCCATCACTTTCCTTAGGTTTTGATCATTTGTTAAATATAAATGAAATATTTATGCATAAGAGACTTTAGAGTTATAGATATAATAATTTGTATTGTCTCATTATTGTTTTAAAAGGCTCAAGTAAGAGTGGATGAACAATCATTTTAATTACATCACCAACATTAGGTTATATTTTTCTTTCTCTCTTTTCCAAACAATTGGTAGGTTTTAGTGTAAACGAGCTAAGTGATGCATCAAAGGAGCTATCATCTTTAAAAATCATAGAGGTCCAACCCAACCATAGGTGACCCATAGTTTGGTGTTATTCCCATCTTGGACTAGATTTGATTAGGGGACCTGAACAATCCTTTACTCAGCTAGGGTGCAATCTATGTCTCCAATAGTTATGATACACTTGGTGGGACCAAGATCCAAAAGAGTGGAAAGATCATTGGTGTGTCTTTCATTTAATTAGCTTTTAAAATTAAGTAAGTTAGTACCAATGGTGATTCTGAATCAAAGCTTCTAGTTGTAAGTAGCCTAGATATGCCTCATTAAATATTTTAATTAGTTCTTACATCTCATTTGACATATGAGGTTGATATTAATAGCTATGGTGAATACCCATATCATTCACCTTTTAATCAATAGTTCTAATTTGATCCTCATGATCCATATGAGCCCAATCAGCCTTACCAAGAGTTCTATCGAAGCTATCACGAACCTTATCAAGTTTCTCATGATCCATATTATCAATATCATGGATCTTACCTTCCTCATGACCCATATCAACCCTATCATTATGAGCATTACCAATCATATACAAAGCCTTACTAGTAGTATGATGACTCATACCAATCCTATGATAACCCTCCTAATCAGTGATGGTACCTTCATGACGTTCTTGAATATCCTACTCATACCCTAGGCCATTATATATGTAGCCTTAAAAAATATTTATTAGACTAGGAGAAGAATATGATAAACATTGACATGTTAAAGGGGTATGGGCAAGAAATCCCAAAACAAGTCACTAAAGGGCTTAGAACTTCAATTCAACAAGCAAAAGAAATTTTAATGTCCTTCATTAGGGAAGTTTATCCTATAAATATTAGTTATATGCTTGACATAGATGGACTCATCTACAAGATTGAGGATAAGTTGGGAGCCCATGAATAACATCAAACACTCCATAACCCACCTTGACTTCCCTCATTCACTCCATGTCAACCTCATTTTGATCTTCCAATCACCACTCATAATCCCCCACCAAATGATTTTTAGGGTCATCATAGTTCCCCCAAAATCCTATAAATGTTCCCCTCATGGAAATCTATCCAAGGGAGAGTCCTAGAGGAAAGGCATGTTTATGTTTAAAGAGCCAGACATCATGAGCAATCAAGGTCTGATTTTGAGGCCTCCCTTGCTAGCCAAATTGAAGTTACAAATAAACATTTTTACTATACATTGGTAGTTATAAAGACAACATCAACTCAATTACACATGCCTCCTTTTATTCTTCAAGCCATTATGTAATAAAATCATGAGCTCATGTTTCCATCATGGATTCAAGTCATGTAGTTAAGCAAATCCAAAATCACTCAATCCCCACCCCTCCCTCCTCAATAATATAAGTCCTTTCACTCATGGAGATCCATCTAAAGTGATATACAAAAGGATAAAATGGTGATTATTGAAGATAAGTAGATGAAGGCAATAAAGCAGGAGAGCCAAAATCAAAAGGTTAAAGAGGTATATCCAAAGATGTTCTCAAAACAAGAGGGAGACTTCAATTATGAAGGTTGAAGGGAAATTTTTATCTAGTTAAGAGTCTAAAAAAGGCTATGAGGAAAATGAATTTTTTGTGGAATAAGGTGTTCATTCCATTACCAAAGTCAACTTGCTTTCCCTATAATATTTTTTTCAAGAGTCAACCATTCTCAAGGTTTCAAGCTGTAAGAAAGTTCCCTCCATTCCAAGACCCATCCATGAAGCATCCATCATACCTCATACTATATATCTAACTTATCATACCCCCATCACATCTTATGCTTCACCTCAAACCCATGATCCAATCCATTAACCTTACACCCCACCCTTTATTGAGAAGGAGCCCATTTTGAGATAAGTAAGTGAGGAGGAAATGTCTCAAGTCATAGTTGATCATGAAGATGACTTTAGTTACCAAGAAGAAGAAATAATTATTGGAACACCTATTTTCAAGGAAAAACATGTTTCATCCTTCCATGATGATGTAAGGATGAAACAAGTTCAAGATAAAGTTAAGGTAGAGGATGAGGTGTAAGTGCAAGAATACGTGCATGAAGAGGAGTTTGCTGATGTTCAAGAGGAAGATAATCTAATTGTACAAGTTGAAGGTGTTTTCCATGAATTATTTATGACTCAAGAGATACCATTCACTATGAGAAATGAGCTAACTTGAGAGTATTCTCAATCATCATCTTGATGTTGAAGATGAAGCAATTTTGATTGATCAATCTAAGATATCAAAAGAAGTCAAGAAATTGATGTGCTTGATTTTGACATTCAATTTGAAAAAGTTATAATTAAACTATAGCTTCATGAGAATAAATATTTAGATTTATTTGATATCTTTCATTCGAGTTATTATTTACTTGAATGCGGTCCATTTTAGGATAAGAGGAGTGTTATCATCAAGCAAAAGGTAGTTGTTCTATCATGAGATGACATGTTTGAACTTTTCAAACATGGTTATCAACTTTTCCC
Source organism: Torreya grandis (assembly GCA_037957365.1). Taxonomy (NCBI): domain Eukaryota; kingdom Viridiplantae; phylum Streptophyta; class Pinopsida; order Cupressales; family Taxaceae; genus Torreya; species Torreya grandis. The sequence goes on along the minus strand of JARHVA010000067.1, from coordinate 8,737,153 downwards.
TCTAACTTCAAACATTTTGGAAGCTATTAATGAGCTTAAATGACCCCAAAAATTCACAAAATTAGATCCACCTCCCTTAGAGGTTAGACTTGTACATATGTCACAGGGGATAGGTCAATCTAGTCTATATGTTCATGATCAATAGTATATGAATGAATAAAAATTTAAGTTGCTCTTGAAAATTACAAAACTTTAGGAAGAGTATGATTGGGTCTTGGATCTATATATTAAATCCATGTACCTAAGAATAAAGATAGGAGGCATAGTTGTATCATCAAGAAGACATGAACATCTAATTGATCTTAGATTTACAAGAGAGATATCAATAAAAACAAGCATGTTTCAAAGCTCCAAGGCACATAAAATATCTTTCCATTTGATCTTGGATGGAAGCATCTTATTTAATATTAGTTTTTATAGGTTTTTTTTTTTAATAAATGATTAGCACTAGTAGTACTCTACTTCCCTTTTTTCTTGTTCTCCCTGTTTCCTTAGTTTAGTGGTATTTGCTTTGTGTTAGTTAGTTTCCTTTCCATCCTATGTTTCCCTTCAATAATTGCCTTGGGAACTTTATTTTATTTTGTTCCTTTTAGTCCATATTTGTTTCAAGAGAGGTTATCTAGAGGTTGGCATCCATTTTTCAAATTTAGATCAATATGTTAAACAAGAGAAGAGACTCCATGCCCAATGGATTTGACAAGGCAACTAGTTTGGGTTCTCAAGCATAATAGGCATGCTTCCCTATAAGTCATCAGAAATGTTGGCCATTTTGGCCCACATGCCAAGATTCTACCTGAATAGATGATATGAACAAAGTTTTGGATGGAATGAGTGGTCCAAAGATCAAAAACCACTCACAAAGATTTTGAAACACTTTAAGAAAGTTTAAAGTGTAATTTGTTGATCTTTGAAAAAAAAGCCTTGAGACAGGTCTAAAGTTGCAATGGAAGGAGATAAAATAGGTTCTCATGATGTTTCAAGTATTCATATACATAAATCAGATTTCATAAGTCTCAAAAATTCATTTTGAGCCTTGAATGTTCTTGCACAAGCATAGAAAGCCAGACTATCATCAACACGTCATATGGGAGTAAGCAGGTCAATCTAATTGTACATTTAATAAATTCACTTAAGAAGACTTATAGGTCAAAATATTTTATGGACATGAATTTATTCATGCCTAAATCATTTTATGAAAATTTCATGACTTGATGAGTTGTCTATCTCAAGTTATAAAGTTTTAAAGTTAGACTTACAGAGTGAAACACGTGTGGGGATGCCAAGTTTAAGCTCCATGAATTATCCATTAGAATTAAAATATAATAAGGTTTAACATGATAATTAAAAGTGTCCAAATCTTAGGATCTAAGGTCAAGATCCAATGGTGAGGGTTGTGATCTATGAATTTGACTCAAGAGAGGATGGTTATAATAGTGTTAGTTCCAAAATGAAAACAAGATGAAATAAACACACTAATAACATAACATCTCTATGCCTAGACATTAGGGAGGGCTTAGTTAACAAAATAAAATGATAAACAAAACTAAAAATTAAGGAATGAAAACACAATAATTGCTTCACCTTCCTCAGATGCTCCAAATGCTTTTGTAGAGGTGGCTTGCTCAGCTTGTGCTCATGAAGTCCTTGGCAATGGAAGCTTGGCTACCTATATCTCTCCTTGGCACCTTTAGCTTGTGGCTTAGCTTAGCTTGGCTTGGAATCAATTTTGAATTATAACAGTATTTTCTTGAATCTTTTGGAACCAATTTGGCATTATAACTTTGCATCAAAAAATCTTTAAAATGATGTTATGAAGGCTCCTATTTATAGATTTTTGGATTTGATCAGAATCAACATAAACCGTCCATCTCAAGATTGAGATGTGTGGTTGAGGATTAATTAAATTTTTTAAATTAATTTTTTAATTATCCTCATCATAGAATTGGAATAAGGGGTAATTAAGAGGCATAGAGGACATCATGGAAGGCATTAATGAGGCATGCGAGGCATGAATCCTGATATTTGTGGCATTTATGGCCTAAGGATGTCTTCCCAAGAAATGAGGTCACTTGAAGATGTAGATATTCAATATTCATTTATAAAAATAAGTATTCAACAAGTTTTTAAGTAATTATTAATTAGGCCTTGATTTGGGTTAATTAACTCTTAAGCATGATTAAGCAATTTGTACGCAAATTACTTAAATTGATCATAATGTCTTATTATTGGTCTAAAATTTAAATGGATTGGAATTAGAAGGTGATGTCAGATGCATTTGATGCATATTCCCATTTAAAATGTTACCAAAAACAAATAAAAAAGGCACATTTTGTGTATAAGATTTTATAGGAAAGAGCAATCCAAAGTACCCAAGTGTAAATTTGGCATTTTAACTCAAAATGATCTGATCAAAGTTAGATAGCCCATAAATTTCATTGTCCCATTAGGGATACCGTACCCAAAATCAACACTTGAATATGTCATTTTCACATCATTTAGTGTGCTTTAGTGTTTTTAGGCCAAATTGTGCATTTTAGGTAGAAACTAGCCAACAACCTGATTAGAGATTATTGGTGGCTAGTTTTAGGTGTCTATAGTTTACCCCTATTTGAGAAGGCATTTCAAGCTATAAGCATAGTAATGTCTTCTTATAGAATGAAAAGGTCCTATATGCCTATAACTGTAATGATGATAAAATAATTATATGATGTCCCCTCGAGGGAATGATTGGCACAAGGAGGTTAGTAAACGGTCCCTCGAAAAGAAAGAAGCAAAATGAGGGGACCAAATAAAGGAAAGATGATTGGGTGAAAACACAATGATATTGAAAAAATAGTAAAAATCATTGATAATGCAAGTGGGATGATATACAATGGTTTTTACAAAGGTGGTTATAATCATTTTACCTTAATAGTGGCAACATGGTATGATAACATAATGATTTTCCTAAAGGTAGTTATAATCATTGAGAATATGGAGCTACCCCATTTAAGATAGACAAACAAGATAATAGCATGACCCTATATCAGCAAAAAAATTAAAGTAGTGACAACATAATGATTTGCCCAAAGGTGGTTATAATCATTGAGAAATGTAGGTGGGATAGTGTGTAATGATTTGACCATAGGAAATTATAATCATTAGACCCTAATTATGGAAAACATGATAAAATTGGTCGAGGATGATGATAACTTAACACAGAGGGTAATGATGAATTGGAATAACCTACTATTAGGGAGATGGTCATTTGAAGGTTGAAATTCTTTCATGCTTAATTACTCTATTTGGGATATGATTAGGAGTGAATCAAGATGTCAGTGTTGAAGAGATGCCACCATTCCTGAATAAAATTCATGAAGCTAAGGTTTGTTTTAGCACATGTCAGTAGGAATCATGGTATAACATCATGAGTACTTAGCTGAAATATGCATGAGGACTGACTCCCATAATCCAATACTCAATAGAAAATAATGCACCAATGATAGAAACCATGATGATAATGTAAACATCTGAATAGGGATGGATTCAAGTGTAAGTTTGGGTAACAAATCACCCAATGAACACACATAAACTAAATCAAGGAAATATTGCTAAAATTAACCAAATAACTAGACAAATAAATAAACAAATAATGCAATAAAAACCCTATGAATATTTCTCATAGAAAATAGGTGACAACTTAATTAAAAAAAAATGGGGGAAAGAAAAAAAATGAAAGGGGTGGCCAAGATGTCTTCATATGTACCAAGCAAGTGTATGTTTCTTACATAGTTCCATGGATGTAATATCTAATAAAAAACTTTAAGTCAAATGTAGTTCTCCTAGGGAATGGTAAGAATGTGATAACTGATGAAAACAAATAGAATGGATGTGAGAGAAGAAGAGGAATGGTCTTGAAAAATGGAAAGTGCATGAGAGAAAAAATCCAAAAAGGATGGAGAAACTAAATGACAAGTGATTTGCTTGTAACTTAGTAAGGGTTCCTAGAATCCTTAAGGCAAATAAGTGGTTAATGTTTTTGTGCTTTTCTAACAATTTTTTAAAATGTTTTTGGAAGTTTTTTGGAGTATCTCAACTCAATTGAGAATGAAGAGACACTAAATGGTTCAAGATTAAAATGGTGAGAGCATTTAAACTAAGGTTGCTCACAAAGTGGTGAGAGCATGGCTTAAGTTTCTTGCCAAATGGTGAGAACGTGGCTTAGGTTTCTCATAAAATGGTGAGAGTGTGGCTTAGGTTTCTCACAAAAGGGCATGAGTGTGGCTTAGGTTGCTCAAAATGGTGAGAGCATGGCTTAAGTTGCTCAAAAAATGGTAATAGTGTGGCTTAGGTTGCTCATAAAATGGTAAGAGCATGGATTAGGTTTCTCACAAAATAGTGAGAGTATGGCTTAGGTTGCTCCTATAATGATGGGAGTGTGGCTTAGGTTGCTCACAAAATAGTGAGAGTGTGGCTTAGGTTTCTCATAAAATGGTGAGACTGTGGCTTAGGTTGCTCAAATAATGTCAAGAATGTGGCCTAGAGGGTGACTGGGCTAGCCTCATCAAGTATTGAACATTGTCTACATAGTCCTAGAGTAGGACCTCAAGTCATTGTATTTCCACCTTTACAGTGGAGGAACTTGAATAGTGTAGTAGCCAATTCAAACAAAATAGACATAGTGGGTAAAAAGGCATAGCACAATATAGGAAGTGGCAAGTTGGTACATCAAGGTTTAATGTCGCCCCTAGTTTGCCCATAGGTGGTTATAACTAAGACACAATGACATATATCAAAGGTACTAATTTACCTAAAGGTGGTTATAATTAGTAGTGAGACTAGTGGTAAGAAAGGAATAACAAATGAAGGATACAACTACCAAAACTTTAATCCCACTATCCCAAAATATGATCTTTGTTTAAAGTTCTTGAACTAATTGATGAAATAGATCAGATACCTTGATGCTAAAAATTCAAAATAGATGACAAAAGCCAAGGTCAAATAGGCTAGGTTATAGAACACACAAGGTTGGTAGGTCAAAAATGGAAAGTGGATATGGAAAAGAGGATGGATAAGGATGGTATTTATACAAAGAAGAATAGTGACAAAAAGGCATAACTAAAATGGTCGTTATAGACAATACACCTTAGCGCTCAAGCATAGTACCACTTCTGATGAACAATATTAATTATCTCTAAAAGTTACTCTTCATATGTTGTGGCAAGCCTATATGCTCCTGATCCATAATTTGTAGTAATGATAAAAGGCCATATCTAGTTTGGTTTGAATTTTCATTTATGTTTCTTCTTAGCCATGGTATTCTTTTGGTTTTATTTAAGAACAAGATCACCAAGTTCAAATGTTATATACTTGACACATTAATTTTAGTGGCCTTTGAGTCAGTTCTAATATCCTTAAAGATTATTGAGTGTGGCCATGCATTTCTCATCCAGTAGGTTTAGCTCTTATAGGCAAGCTACTCGATAGTCATGATCATCTAAAACATGCTTGAAAGAGATGTGCAGTGAAGGAAATTCAACCTCAATGGGAAGGGTGGCTTTAGTACCATAAATAAGTATGGAGTGGATCTTGTGAGGTTATGATGATTGGTATGATATATCCAAAGGGTATGGAATATCTAGATGTGCCAATCATGATTGACATCATTAACAATCTTTTTGAAAATATTGATAATGGTTTTATTGGATGTCTCAGCCTGGCCATTACCTTGAGGGTAATATATTTTAGAAAAGTGTTGTGTGGTGTTATATTCAGTACATAGTTAGTCTACATCTTTGTTCTTAAATGATCCTCCATTATCAGATATAATGTTAAAAAGAATACCATAGCGGTATATGAGATGGTTAAAGATAAATTTAGAAATTTGATTTCTAGTCACATAAGTGACAAGTATAGCTTCAACCCACTTAGTGAATTATTTGGTGGTGGTAGGGATATGTTTATGTCCATCAGATGAAGTGGGGTTAATATTCCCAATGAGGTTAAGAACCATGTATAAAATGGCCATGGTGTCAACATTGATTTCAAATTTTTTGCTAGGGTATGAATAATATTAACATTCCATTGACATTTGTCACATTTATTTACATATGCAGTGACATCTACATCCATTGTGGGTTAATAATAACTAGTACGTAAGAGCTTTTTGGATAGGACTACCCTGCTAGAATGGACTCCACATACTCCTTTGTGAACTCTTAACACTAATGTAGACTCTACTGAAGTTAAACAACAAAATAGAGTTCCATCAAAACTATGATGGTAAAGGGTGGATTCAAGTAGCATATAATGATCAGAATGATGAATGAAGGCTTTGGTTTGTTTTCAATATAGGTTATGTGGTAAAATTTGTCATGAAGGTAGTTGTAAAGGTATAAGTACTAGATAGAATTAGGACCAATAATATCATAAATCATGGCAACAGCTGAAGGTTCATGAGCTGATGCTAATAAATTTTTGATGAGGAACTGATACTCTCTAGCTTTGGCTATTTGTCAAATTAGAGAACCAATAGTAGCCATGGCATCTACAACTCTATTATTAGCCCGGGGTATATGCTCAAATTGAATATTGGCAATTTGTTATTTAAGAGTGTCGATCATGGCTTTATATGGATCTAGCTTGTCATTTTTGGTCTAAAAATGATCTGTAACCTGAGTGATGATTAACTAAGAATCACCATAAACTTGGAGATGAGATATATTCCACTACATTGCTTGTCAAAGTCCTACAACAAGTACTTCATACTCATCCATGTTATTTGTATAAATAAATCTAATTTTGAATGATTTAGGGATTATATTCCCTTGTGGTGTAATAAACAATAGGCCTTCCATTGATCTATGTGTAGTGAATGAACTATCAAAGTACAGCTTCCAAGGTTGCTCCTCAAGGAGTGTGTCAATGATGATCATGATGGATTCATTAAGAAATTAGAATGTGATTGGTTTTATGTCTATGAGAAGTGTTTCAACAAGTTGATCTGCAAGAACTTGTCACTTGATTGCCTTTTGATTGACATAATCTATGTCACACTCACTAAGAAGCATGATCCATTTAGCCATTATACCTTGTAAATCTATTTTAGATAGTAGATACTTGAGTGGATCTACCTTTGAAATGACCATGGTTTTATTATTCAACATGTAATGATGTAGTTTATGAGTTTTAAAAACCATGGCTAGACAAGCTTTTTTAATAGGTGTATAGTTATGTTTGTATGTAACCAAGGTATGGCTTAGGTAGTATACAACATGATCTTTTCCATTGTCATCATGTTGAGCCAAAAGTGCCTCTAGGGCATGATCAGTAGCTAATAGGTATAACAAGAATGGCTTTACTATCTTAGGAGGTAATAAAATAGGCAAATTAACAAGATAGTCTTTGAGTTGTTGAAAATTTGTTTAGTAGTGATCATCTTAGTGAAATGAAACTCCTTTCTTTAAAAAGTGGGTAAATGGATGGCACTTATCTACTAGCTGAGAGATGAAGCATCAGATTGACTAGATATTTCCTTATAAACTATATAGTTACTTTAAATTACTTGGTGGTGGCATCTCGATTATAGCATGGTCTTTAGTCAGATCAACTTCCACACCTCTACAAGACACGATGAATCCAAGTAATTTGACTAAAGTTACACTAAACACCCATTTATTTGGATTGAGTCTGACTTTGTACCCTCATAATCTTTCAAATATCCTATGTAGCACTATAAGATGGTTGGCCTTGGTTTTGGATTTTCCCAATATGTCATCAACATAGTCTTCAACAATATCATGCATCATATCATGGAATATGATAGTCATGGACCTTTAATATGTAGCTATAGCATTCTTAAGGCCAAATGAAATCACTTGATAGTAAAATGTTCCCCATGGAGTGGTGAATGTTATTTTATGTTGATCTTCTGGTGTGATTACGATTTCATTGTATCTTGAAAAACCATCCATGAGTGAAATCATTTCATAACCTACCATGGAGACGATGATCATGTTGATATTAGGAAATAGAAAATCATCTTTAGGACAAGCTTTTTTGATGTCTCAAAAATTAGTATAAATTCTAATTCCTTCAAGCTTTCTACTAATAGCATGTTATCTAAGAATTTGACTCAAGAGAGGATGGTTAGTATGGTGTTATTTATAAAATGAAAATAAGATGAAATAAACACACTAATAGCATAACATCTCTAGGCCTAGACACTAGGGAGATCTTAGTTAACAAAATCAAATGACAAACACAACTAGAAATCAAGGAATGAAAACACAAGAATTCCTTCACCTTCCTTGGATGCTCCATATGCCTTTGTAGTGGTGGCTTGCTCAGCTTGTACTCATGAAGTCCTTGGAAATGGAAGCTTGGCTACTTCCATCTCTCCTTGGCACCTTTTGGCTTGTAGATTGGCTTGGATTGGCATTATAACACTATTTTCTTAAATCTTTTTAAACCAATTTGGCATTAGAACTTTTCATCAAAAAAACTTAAAAATGATGTTGTGAGGCCACCTATTTATAGATTTTTAGATTTGATCATAATCAACCTAAACCGTCCATCTCAAGATTGAGATGTGTGGTTGAGGATTAATTCAATTTTCATAATTAAGTTTGTAATTATCCTCATCATGGCATTAGAATAAGGGGCAACTAAGAGGCATGGAGGGAATCATGGAAGGCATTAATGAGGAATCAGAGGCATGAATCTTGATATTTGTGATATGTATGGCCTAGGGATGTCCTCCCAAGAAATAAGGTCACTTAATGATGCAGATATTCAATATTCATTTCTAAAAACAAGTATTCAACAAGTTTCCATGGAATTATTAAGTAGGCCTTGATATCGGTTAATTAGCTCTTAAGCATGATTAAGCATTTTATGCACAAATTACTCAAAATGATCAGAATGTCTTGTTATTGGTCCAAAATTTGACTAGATTGGAATTAGAAGGTGATGTCAGGTGAATTAGATGTGTATTCCCATTTAGTATGTTGCCAAAAACAAATAAAAAAGGAACATTTCTTATGTAAAAGATTTGATAGGAAAGATCAATCCAAAGCACCCAAGTGCAAATTTGGCATTTAATCAAAATGATCTAATCAAAGTTAGCTATCCCATAAATTGCATTACCTCATTTAGGGATACCCTACCCAAAATCGGCACTTGAATATGTCATTTTCACATCACTTAGTGTGTTTTAGTGTTTTTAGGCCAAATTTTGAATTTTAAGTGGATACTAGCCAAAAGCTTAATTGGAGGTTATTAATGGCCAATTTTAGGTGTCTACAATTTGCCCCTATTTTGGAAGGCATTACAAGCTATAAGCATAGTAACGTCTTCTCAAATAATGAAAAGATCCTATATGCCTATAACTACAATGATGATAAACTAAATGTATGATGCCCCCTCGAGGGAATGGTTGGCATAAGGAGGTCAGCAAATAGTCCCTAAAAAAGAAAGAAGAAAAATGAGAGGACCAAAGAAAGGAAAGATGATGTGGTGAAAACATAATGATATTGAAAAAGTAGTCAAAATCATTGAGAATTCAAGTGAGATGGTGTACAATGGTTTGCCCAAAGGTGGTTATAATAATTGTACCCTGATAGTGGCAACGTGGTATTATAACATAATGATTTGCCTAAAGGTAGTTATAATCATTGAGAAGATGGAGCTACCTTAGTTAGGATAGAAAAATAAGATAATAACATGCCCTTGTATGGGTAGAAAATGTAAAGTAGTGACAACACAATGATTTTCCCAAAGGCAGTTATAATCATTGAGAAATGTAAGTGGGATGATGTGTAATGATTTGACCATAGGAGGTTATAATCATTGGACCATGATTATGGAAAACATGATAAAATTGGTTAAGGATGAAGATAACTTAACATAGAGGGTAATGATGAATTGAAACAACCTACTAGTAGGGAGATGCTCATCTAAACTAATAAAGGTTGAAATTTTTTCATGTTTAATTACTCTATTTGGGATATGATTGGGAGTGAATCAAGATGTCGATGTTGAAGAGATGCCACCATTGTTGAATAGACTTTGTGAAGCTGAGGTTTATTATAGCACATGTCGATAGACATCATGGTATAAAATCATAAGGACTTGGCCAAACTATTGATGAGGATTGACTCCCATAATCTAATACTTAATAGAAAATAATGCACCAATGATAGAAACCATGATGATAATGAAAACATCTGAATAGAGATGGATTCAAGTGTAAGTGTGGGTAAGGAATCACCCAATGAATACACAGAAACTAAATCAAGGTAACATTGATGAAAGTAAACAAATAGGTAGACAAATAAACAAAATCAGAAAAAATAAACAAATAAATAATGCAATAAAAACCCTAAGAACAGTACCCCTCAAAAATAGGTGACAACTTAACAAATGAACAAAATGAGGGAATAGAATAAAAGGAAGGGGGTGGTTGAGTCATCTCCATATGCACTTGGTAAGTCGATGTTGGGAAGAATGTGATAACTGATGAAAAAAATAGAATGAATGTGAAAGAAGAAGAGGAATGGTCTTGAAAAATGGCAAGTGCATGAGAGAAAAAAGCCAAAAAGGATGCAGAAACTAAATGACAAGTTATTCTCTTGTAACTTAGTAAGGGTTCTTAGAATTCTTAAGGCAAAGAAGTGGTCAATGTTTTTATGCTTTTCTAATGATTTTTTAAAATGTTTTTGAAAGTGTTTTGGAGTTTCTCAACTCAATTGAGAATGACAAGTCACTAAATGGTTCAAGCTCACAAAATGGAAAAAACATTTAAACTAAGTTTACTAAAAAAATGGCAAGAGTGTGGCTTAAGTTGCTCATAAAATGGTGAAATCATGGATTAGATTGCTCACAAAATGGTGATAGTGTGGCTTCGGTTGCTCATAAAATGGTGGAAGCATGGCTTAGGTTGCTCATAAAATGGTTAGAGCATGGCTTAGGTTTCTCACAAAATGGTGAGATTATGGCTTAAAAGGTGATTCAACTAACCTCAAAAATTATTGAGCAATACCTACATAGTCCCAGGGTAGGACCTCAAGTCACTATAGTTCTACCTTTATATTGGAGGAACTTGAATAGCGTGGCATCCAATTCAAACAAAATAGGCACAGTGGGTAAAAAGGCATAGAATGACATAGGAAGTGGCAAGTTGATACATCAAGGTTTAATGTTTCCCATAGTTTTCCCATAGATGGTTATAACTATGACACAATAGCATAAATCAAAGGTACTAATTTTCCCAAAGGTGGTTATAATTAGTAGCGATACCGATGGTAAGAAAGGAATAACAAATGAATGATACAACTACCAAAACTTCTATCCCACTATCCCAAAATACAATCTCTATCTAAATTTATTGAACTAATTGATGAAATGGATCAGATACCTTGATTTTAAAAATGTAGAATATATGACAAAAACTAAGGTCAAATAGCTAGGTTGTATCACACATGGGGTTGGTAGGTCAAAAATGGAAAGTGGATACAGTAAAGAGGATTGATAAGGATGGTATTTGTGTAAAGAAGAATAGTGATAAAAAGGCATAACTAAAATGGTCCTTACAAATAATACACCTTAGCTCTCAAGAATAGTACCACTTGAAATGAGTAATATTCATTAGCTCTAGAAGTTCCTCTCCATCTAGTGTGGTAATCTTGTATGCTCTTGATCCATAATTTACAGTAATGATAAAAGGACCTATTGAATTTGGTTGGAATTTTCCTTTATGTTTCTTCTTATTCATGGTATTCTTTTGGTTTTCATTAAGAACAAGATCACCAAGTTCAAGTGTTCTATACTTGACACACCAATTGTAGTGGCCTTTAAGTCAGTTCTAATATTCTTAAATATTATTGAACATGACCATTCATTTATCTAGCTCTTGTAGGTGATCTACTTGAGGGTCATGATCATCCAAAACATGCTTGAAAGATATGCATAGTGAAGGCAATTTGACCTCAATGGGAAAGATGGCTTTAATACCATAAACAAGTGAGTATGGAGTGGCTCCTATGGGGGTATGATGATTGGTACAATATGCCTAAAGGGAAAAGAATATCTGGAGGATCCAATCATGAATGGCATCATTAACAATCTTTTTGAGAATATTGACAATGGTTTTGTTGGATGTCTCAGCCTGGCCATTACCTTGAGGGTAATATGTTGTAGAAAAGTATTATGTGATGTTATATTTAGTACATATCTAGTATACATCCTTGTTCTAAAATGATCCTCCATTATCAAATATAATGTCAAAAGGAATATTGTAGTGGTAGATGAGATGATTAAAGATGAATTTGGAAATTTGATTTCTAGTCACATAAGTGAAGGGTATAGCTTCAACCTACTTAGTTAAATATTCAGTGGTGGTAAGGATATGTTTATGGCTGAAAAATGAAGTGGGGTTAATATTCCCAATGAGGTCAAGTCCTCATATATAGAATGGACATGGTGTCAACATTAGTTTCAAGGTTTTGTTTGGGACATTAATAAGATTAGCATGACATTGACACTTGTCACATTTCCTTACATATGCAGTGGTATCTACATCTATTATGGGCCAATAATAACTAGTACACAAGAGATTTTTGGATTGGACTACCCCACTAGAATGGGCTCCACATACTCCTTTGTGAACTTCTCTTAACAATAATATACACTCTACTAAAGTTAAATAATGAAGTAGAGTTCCATCAAAACTATGATGGTAAAGGGTGGATCCAAGTAGTGTATAATGAGTGAAATGATGACTGAAGGCTTTAGTTTATTTTTGAGATAGGTTAGGTGGTAAAAATTGTTCATGAAGGTTTTTGTAAAGGTCTGAGTACTAGATATAATTAAGACCAATAATATCATAAATCATAGCAATGGTTGAAGGTTCATGAGTTGGTGCTGACAAATTCTTGATGAGGAACTGGTACTCTCTAGCTTTGACTATTTCTCAAATCAGAGAACCAATAGTAGCCATGGCATATGTAGTTCTATTACTAGCCCTGTGTATATGTTTAAAATGAATGTTGGCAATTTTTTGTTTAAGATTGTCGATCATGGATTTATATGGAACTAGCTTTTCATCTTTGGTCTAAAAAGATCTGTAACCTAATTGATGATTAACTAAGAATCACCGTAAACTTAGAGATGAGATATATTTCACTACACTGCTTGTCAAAGTCTTGCAACAAGTGCTTCATACTTGGCCATGTTATTTATACAAGGAAAGCTAATTATGAATGACTTAGGGATTAAATCCCCCTATGGTGTAATAAATAATAGGCCTACCCTTGATCCATGTTCAGTGAATGAACTATCAAAGTATAGCTTTTAGGGATGCTCCTCAAAGGGTGTGTCAATGGCAGTCATGATGTATTCATCAATAAATTAGAATGTAAGTGGTTATGTGTCCATGAGAGGTTCTTTAGCAAGTTGATCTGCAAGAACTTGTCCCTTGATTGCCTCCTGATTGACATATTCTATGTGAAACTCACTAAGAATCATGATCCATTTATCCATTCCACCTTGCAAAGATATTCTAGATAGTAGATACTTAAGTAGATATACCTTTGAAATGACCATGGTTTTATTATTCAACATTTAATGATGTAGTTTCTAAGGTACAAAAACCATGGCTAGATAAGATTTTTTAATAGGTGTATAGTTATGTTCATATGTAACTAAGGTACGGCTTAGGTAGTATATAGTATGCTCTTTTCCATTGTCATCATGTTGAGCCAAAAGTGCCCCTAGGGCATGATCAGTAGCTGATATGTATAACAAGAATGGCTTTCCTAGCCTATGAGGTAATAAAATAGGTGGATTAAAAAGATAGTCTTTGAGTTTTTGAAAAGTGGCTTAGCAATGATCATCCTATGGAAATGAAACTATTTTCTTTAAAAGGTGTGTAAATGGATGACACTTATCTTCTAACTAAGAGATGAAGCATTGGATTGACTAGATATTTCCATGTAAACTATAGAGTTAATTTAAATTGGTTGGTGGTGGCATCTTCATTATAACATGGACTTTATCTGGATCAACTTCAATACCTCTATGAGACATGATGAATCTAAGTAATTTTCTTGAAGTTACACTAAACACATATTTATTTTGTTTGAGTTTGACTTTGTACTCTCATAGTATTTCAAATATCCTATGTAGCACTGTGGGATGGTTGGCCTTGGTTTTGGATTTTCCCAATATGTCATCAACATAGTCTTCAATAATATCATGCATCATATCATGGAATATGACAATCATGGTCCTTTGATATGTAACTCCAGCATTCTTAAGGCCAAATGGCATCACTTGATAGCAAAATGTTCCCCATGGAGTGGTTTCTTCTTGCATGATTATGATCTGATTGTATCTTGAAAATCCATCCATGAGTGAAAGCATTTCATAACCTATTGTGGATTCAATGATCATGTTGATATTAGGTAATGGAAAATCATCTTTAGGACAAGCTTTTTTGATGTCTTGAAAATCAATACAAAATCTGATTCCATCAGGCTTTTTACTAATAGGTACCACATTAGAGATCTATTTGGAGTAGTCAATTGATGGGATATATCCTGATTCTAAGAGTCTTTTCCTAACTCTTTCTTCACCAATACAATAATGCAAGGATGCATCTTTTGTAGATTTTGTTTTACCAATTTGACATCAAGATTAATCATGAGATGGTGTAGAAATAAGGTGGGGTATAAACTTGGCATGTCAGAATATGCCCATTCAAAGATATCTACAAATTCTCTCAATATAGATATAAAGATTTCATGTTCCTCCTCAGTGAGGGATGTACCTAATTTTATTCATTTCAAGTCTGATGAAGTCTTGATGTTTACCTCCATTGTATCTTTGACTAGAAGGGTTGAACCATCATCTAGGATTGTAGGCAATGATTGGAGCTATTAAATTAAGGGTCCTCCATTAGGACTTGCTCTTCAAATTTTCCTAAGCATGATTAATCTAAGTCCCCTAATGGGAGATCTAGCCATGTGACAAAAATAGTTGGAAATTCTTAAAGAATTTGATCAAATATTTATTATCACTTAAAGTTGAATTTGGATATGTAGGAAAGTTCATCATTGGTGGTCTCTTGGTCTAAATTCAAAGAAGAATGAATAGCCCCATATAATAGTGCCCGAAACAAGTTTTGACCACTAGACTAGCCTTTATCTTTACTTATTCCCTAGTCAAAAAGTGTATTAAAGATGTTTTCACTTTGAGACCTTAATGTTTTATTTATTTGATTTTGGATAAGGGTGTTCACTCACTCTCTAAAATAGGTTACAAGATCCAATGTGATTGAGAATCCTAATTTTTGATCTCCCAATAGAACATTGTCACTAAGGCCTAAGAAATCACATAATGACTCATCATTCTAGAACTCATCAATTGGTAGCCTGAACTCTTGTTGGTCCCAATCTATAAGTTGGGGATAATATAATGTCAATGGGTTGCAATGAATGATCAAGGTAAGGGTACAAATGGCATTATTATTAAACAAGTTGGTTTTAGCTAGGTCATCAAAGGTGAGGCTATGATCAGACTCTGCTTCACTACCATCATCATCATCACTAGTTGCTAGTGATGGATTTTGAATAAGATATTTGGGGTCATCCCTAGGCAGTTTAAATCCAAGTTCATAAGGTCTTTCATACTTGGTCATGGAAATTAGCTCAATGGTTCCTTATTTTTTTGGTTTGAGGCCTCTTCCTTCATATTTGTGATGCTCCATGATCCTATTGGGAATAGGATACATTGTACTTTTATAATAATCAATTTGGTTGTCATTGTATAACCATGATTTGTCTCCTTCAAGAGGGTCAAGTTCTAGGCCAGATGATGGTACAAATGTGATAGGTCATGCATCTTTATTCTTTTATTACCAATGCCTATGTGGGGTGACTTTAGGTCACCCAAAGGTTTTTAGATTCTGAAGAAGATTGGAAATATGAAATGTATCATGGTCACATACTCTCCCAGTCCATTATAAAAAATGGTGAAATGATTAGAAGCTTCAAGAAGTGACATGTGGGAAAGGGAATCCAAGGTATTAGGATCTATGAAATTATCTTGTGAAGGATCAATAAGTATAGCCTTTCCTTGATCCTTCTTGGAACTTGGGTTCATACCATACTGATAATTATAGCTTTGAAAATTGACCTCAAGATGCTTGTAGTGTTCATATGGGTGTAAATCTCTTGAAATATTCACTTCCATCCTTGAATAGGAAAACTTGATACATTGGTGCAACATTGATGGGACTGCCTAAATCTCATGTAACCATGGCTTACCTAAAATCATATTGTATGATAATTCAAGATGAAGCATGTAGTAAAGTGTATCATGGGTCAAAGTCCCAATGATAACTAGAAAACTAATGGTGCCTTGTGACTCTCTTTCTTGATTATCATAGCCTTTGATAGTTATTATTTCTAGGTAGAGATTTATCATTGTGTACCCAAGAAGCTTGATGAGCTTGAGAGACACTATGTTGAGGCTAGATCCATTGTCTACAAGGATAGGCTTCACTTTATGTCATCTTATATAAACTTCTATGTATAATGGATTGTTATGGAGCAGGCCAAGGGAAGACATATTACTTTGGTTAAATGTGAATTTTTGTGATGGAGTTAGGTGTCCAACCAAATCTTGAAATTTATCAAGGGATATGTCACTAACAACAATGGATTGGTTCAAAAAATCATTCAAGATGTTCTTGTGGATTATTGATGTTCACAACAAATCTAAGATAGAAATTTGTGTTGGTGTCTTCTGTAATTGTTACACAATATCAAACTTCTTATCTTAGTCAATAGTGAATGGCTTATTCTGAGGCTGAATGGTTGGTCAGATGATAGGCAAAGTGGTAGATGGTTATGGGCCTAGGATAGTAATCTTTGACCTCTAAGTTTTGATTTCATAATTGGGATTAAATACTAGACCATTATTGCTAATTACTATTATAAATGGTGTGGGACCAGATATGATAATTCTCAGTAGTCGATACACTTACATGTGGTCACATGGCAAGAATGAGTTGTTGCTGTAAGATTCAAAAGTGGAAGTCTTAGTTTTCTAATTTGCTTGTATGCACTCCCAAGTCAAAAAAAGATTATCAATGTAACTTGGATGGATAGTATTGTTTAGAAATGGTCTAGGTTGGTTATTATGTGATCTAGGATTAATGGAGATGGTATTAACACTACCCCCTCCAATATGACCTACAACCCTATTGTAGTCATGTAAAACTGCATGGTAGGTTTGTTTGTTATTACCATTCTAACCTTGGTTTTGTCCATTATTTTATCATTATGGATTTTGCTACTGATTTTGTCAATTTTATTAGTTCAGCCTTTGATTTTGATACTATTAATTTTACTACTACATTGGCTATTGTTATTGTTGTTACTGATTATTTTGGTATTATTGATTATTATGTTAGGGAAAGGGGTTTTGATAAATCCCAAGGGTTTTATTGGAAGTGGAAACACCATTATCCAATGTTATCTCCCCATTCTCCAACATATTTTCAATTAAATGCTTGATTTAGAAACATATTCATAAATTATGCATGTTAACCCAATGATTGTCACAAAATTCATTTTCACAGTACCAATCAGGATAGGGAATACCTTATAGATAATGCTTTGGTATAGGCCAACTAATCAGAGTAATAGTAGCAAGCTTGTGAAAGATAGATTCAATGTGCTCTCCTAGGTCACTAAAGACACGACATACAAACATGATTCTCTTAAGAGGAAGGGTTTGTAATGGTAAAGGTTGTTGTATTTGTTGTACAAGTTTTGGTTGTTATGCTTCCGGTATCAGTTGGAGAGGTTGCTAGGTAGGAGTAAGCTAAAAAGGTGTTGTGGATGAGTTTTACATACTTTGCACATGATAGGATTCAGTTACTCTATTTCCCACAGCATTCATATTTTAGTTGAATTATTTTGGTCTTTCATGGTTATTAGCATGTGTCAGTTATGATGTTTTCATGTGGATGAGATGATGTTCATTTCCCTTATTGGTACCTTTATTTTGATTATTTGAATTAAGCTTGATGACTCCTTTATTAATGAGCACCATTTCGATCAACAAACCTTTATCAATGATCTCCTTAAATGTATGTGTACATTGTAACTCTAGATGGTAAGCTATCTCACTATGCAATTTTTTGGTAAACACAATGCCTAATTGTTTATATGGTAAAATATGGGTGAAATGGCTTGAAAAGTCTCTCCATCTCTATAAATAACTTTCAAAACTCTCCCTAGTTTTTTGCTTTTCTTGTGTTAGGTCCACTAATGAGATCTCATTCTTGAGATTGTAAGAAAAGTGTTACATAAATTTATCAAAAATATCATCAAAGTCCATTATTGAATTCTTTGAATTCTTGGGCAACTTTAAAAACCAATCCAAGGCTTGTCTAGACAAGCTCCTTGGAAACAACAACAAAATGCATATGTCACTATATGCCACTAGCTGACATGCAATAAAGAATTCAATCAAATAGGCCTTAGGGTCATCTTTTCCTTTGTATTTATTGAATTTGGGTGGTTCATATCATGGAGGAAATGGTATTTGTAAATACTCCATGTTTAATTGATAAGAACACATGTCATCCAATTTTAACTTTTTAGTCTACTTCCTTACCTAAATGGCAACAATTGCATCCTTCATCTATTGCAATTCTTGGGATAGGAAATTGGAAAGGATATTGGTTTGAGGGAGAATATTGGTTTGGGTAAATGGTTGGGAGGTCACAAGTGAGACACTTTAACTAGGGTATGATTGTGATACTTGTTGAGGTACACTGGTTTGGCTGGGGAATGGACCAGGAATACGCATATGTAGATTATGATGTACTTGAAAGTGCATATTTGGCTACATAATTTTCTGGTTTGGGTTGGTGATAAAGGTCCAAATTAGAGTATTTTTTAGTTAGGATGGAGGGATATAACTATACTATGCTTGTTGTGGTTGAAAAGGGACATGTTGCTAACTAATCAAACCTTACTATTGAGTGGGAACTTGTGGACCAAGAACCTATCTCTAAATTTGTAGCACAATTTTGAACCATTAATTGTCTAATAGGTACCTGAGAAACATAGGGGCCTCTTTGTTACATGAATCCTTGTGAAGAAGTGAAATCATGTTGTATATTTAGAATCTATCACTGACCAATATTTGTATGTTGTTGACTAGTCATTACTTGGTATATTAGTTTCTGACTAAAAATATATGTTCATTATTACCTGGTGAGGTGGTACATTAGTTACCCCTGATTGAGGTGACAATCTATTTGTCCTATTTTTCTTTGATACACTAGACTATGTTTGTTGTTGTGGAATACTACTTGCTACCTATTGAGGAGGAGTAGGATTCGTCACATTCTACCATTGAGGCATGACATTGGTCATTGTTTGATTACCTAATCCTATAGGTTATACACTTGAGGAAGTGGTTGGTTGAGGTTGGGGTGCATAAACTCCTATTCCTTGGTATAATGATCTACTCATGGGATTAACTATCGTCACATGTTGTTGGCTAGTTATTTATGCTTTAGTGCCACTTTGATCAAGATTGGATTATGTTTGAACATTGTCCACTAATTTTGACTCATTATTCTATGTAGAGGCTGAAGACACTCCAATTATAGGCATATGCATCAAGTTATCTATCAGAGTGGTTTGTATGAATGGGTCAGAACTTAGATTTTCTTGTCTAGTTAATTATATCAAGGCTCCTATTGAAGGTACTAGGTTAATGAGAGGCTTACTTACCATGTTCATCTGATTGAAATCACATGCTAAATCTAGGTAGATCTAGTATGTTGTTTGCATTTGGTTAAAGTGATCTTCCATGATGTTTTTACCTCAATTGGATATATTGGGGTCTTGATATGTTGTTTGGAATAGAGCCATAGGATTGCTAAAAGAAGCCTGTTGATCATTAATGATATTATGGGGAAATATTACTAGACTTAGTAAATTTTCATGGGGAAAGTCTATTGGAAACTTGGCCCCTACCTCTATGGCTCTAACCAAAATCTCATCCTTATTTTGTAACAAATGTTTCTCAAACAAAAATGGATCAAACATAGAAGTTGTATTGGTAGAATATGACTGTTAAAGAATTGGCTTGTCCACTATTGGTATTGTAGCTACATATTATGTAATTTGGTCTTGGTCCTACTCTAAATAAGGTGGTGATTCACCAGATAATTAGCTAATGGATCTTGTCTTTGTTCCCTTAATTGATTATTATAAGAGGGATAATAATCCATGTCATAAGCAATATTATCTACATAGGGGTCTTTCACCATTTCTTCCTACATAACTATATTACTAATCCCAGGATTGTACATGAGTCCACTACAAGTGTAGGAATACATGTTTGGATCCATAGTCAATGCTTTGTAATAAAAGGTCAAAGAGTTCTACAAACTCTAAAAAGGACATAATCTAAAACAAATGATGCATCAACTTGGTCTAGATTTATCAAGAAGATCAAAAGGTTTATGTGAAGATTTGTGAGGAAACAAGCTAGCATAAAATATCTAACATTTCACCATTCATATAAAGGTAAGCAAGTAAATGGACCAAAAAATTGAAATGCCAAACTCTAATGTCTAAGTGTTTCAAATTAGTGTAATATAGGAATTTAAAAGTTGCTAGGTATTTTGGCCAAATGTGACATCAAAAGTTAGGCTCAAACAAGGCATGTGCTAGGACTCTTGGCCAAATGATGTCAAAAGCTAGATTTTGAAAATAGATGAAATTTTTAATCTAATAGATTTGAAACACTTCTAACAAACACTAGGCATTTGATTCTTGTTCATGAACTTGAACAACTAATATAAGGTATGAAACAAAAGGCACTTAGCAATATTTTATTTTCTTATAAATAATGGTATAAAATTGGGCTCTTTTTGACAAACAATCTAGACAAAGGTGAGCAGTATAACCATGTTTTAGACAAAGGATCATAGAAAGTACACTTGGGTTGGTATAAAAATGTAGGAAAATATTTGTAATTATATGTAAGAGGGTCTATGAAATAATATTTTAAATTATTTGGACAATGTAACAACACTATACTACATAAAAGGTGTGACAAAAAATTTCTTTAAAAAAAAAAAAAAAAAAAATCTAAGGCAAATACATTTTCCACAAATTCGACAACATAACACTACTTTTCTTGACTCAAAATTTTGTGGTATATAGACTTAAAGTTTAAGTGTTTAGCACAAAATGGCTTAAGTCTATCTAGTGATGACAATTATTATAGGCCTTAAATGGCCTTCAACCCAAATTGGAAATTAAACCTAAGTTCCCTCAAGTTTAGTGAAAATGGTGAACCCACTTTAAACATCAACCTTATGAAATTGTAAATGTGTAATTCTAAATTTAGACTATAATTGAAGGACTTAAACAACTTTGGTAAAATTCTAGACTCAATTGGGCAGTATAATTGCACCAAAGTGGATGATATGACTCTCAAGCTTTTGATGAAATTTGAACAAGGAAAATTGATGATCTCACATGGGTATCATAATGCCTCTTTATTCAATTGAAAATTTAGACTATGTGTTTGGTTTGGGATTTTTTGTTTACACCAAGTTTTGACTCTAAAAAAGACTTTGAACTAGGACAAGACCAACTAATTAATCACGCTTAGATCCTAAACTAACAAGGTTTCTTGGTATTGTTAGAATCTACCAATATATGTCATTTGAGAGGATTTTAAGTGTTCATCCAAAAGTAAATGAGCATTATATAGTAGGGTTTTTATATCCCCCCTTCTCTAAAATGATATTACTATGACATGGACCTTAAGGCACACCTCGCACCAATAATACTTCCATGGAAAGTGGGTATTTTTCTAAAATTTAACAAGTTTTTGAATGATCGAGGGGAATCAATTGCACAATGACTTTCACACCAAATAATACAAAATAAAATCATAGATTTTGGGTTTGTATCACTTGGCTTGTTTCAAAAAGGTCTAGTCCTTTTTTCAACTACTACATCCTATTGTTCACTCAGTGTAGTGTGATGTCCAAAGTGCCACTACGTCCTGTGTGTAATTCTAAAGGAGATAAATGAAGTCAATGTCAGGTGATGAAACCCCAGGTTAAAGATTCCCTAAATAACTTACAAGAGGTGATGATGTCCCCCTTAGAAGCCAAGATGCATAAAAACAAATAAATCATGAAAGTAGAAATACTCTAGGGTCATTTTCAAGATCACCCAAACTTTGATGAGTTTTTGGGGAGTGCTTTAGATGACTTTATTTCTAAGCCTTGGACTAGGATACTTATAATAAGAATGGCACTATTGATTCCAATGGTTCCCTATAGGGGAAAAATGGAAGAGCATACATTCAACATACCTCCGTTTGCCAAATAAAATTTTGATTAAACAACTATTGCAAATAAGAATCGATAAGTGTGTTCAATTTTAAACCTAAATGAAATGTTTGGTGGTGTTCATTTGACCCCTTGGTCTTAGTTACAAACTTTGAAAAACATTCACCAAAAACACCTAAATTCTTTGTTAAACACAAAAACCAAGGTTCTTAATCAATTTTTAATCATGAAAAAGTGATTTGAATATGTTTTGAGCAAATATCCCACTTGGTCCTCTAGTAAAATTGTTAGCATGTCCTTTAGTTTTGAAGCTCTTTTGAGTTTAAAACAATAAACTTTGGTAAATTAGGTCTCAAGTCTATGTTTTTGGAAAAACATAGTGATTGACGTTAGTTATTACCACTAACATCAGTTACGGCCACTAAAAACTAATGGATGTCAGTTCTACTAACTAATGTTAATTAAGTCAGTAACCGATGTCAGTATTTCTCTCGACACCGATTACTGTGTAAAAACCATGGCAACTAAAAAATGGTAAAATAAAGTTAGAAAATCAATTTACAAGAGTTTTAAAGGCTCAAATGAATATTTTAAAATTTTAAAATGGTCTTCTTCATGTGTAGGATGCGTCTAGTCCCAACAGACATGCCATTATGTGATCTAGGAATTTGACTCAAGAGAGGATGGTTAGTATGGTGTTAGTTCCAAAATGAAAACAAGATGAAATAAGCACACCAATAGCATAAAATATCTATGAATATACATTAGGGAGGGCTTAGTTAACAAAATAAAATGATAAACACAACTAAAATTAAGGAATGAAAACACAATAATTGTTTCACCTTCCTTGGATGCTCCAAATGCCTTTATAGTGGTGGCTTGTTCAGCTTGTGCTCATGAAGTCCTTGGCAATGGAATATTGGCTACCTCCATCTCTCCTTGGAACCTTTAGCTTGTGTCTTGGCTTGTCTTAGCATCAATTTGGCATTATAACATGATTTTATTGAAGCTTTTGGAACCAATTTAGCATTATAACTTTGCATCAAAAAATCTTAAAAATAATGTTGTGAGGTCTCCTATTTATAGATTCTTGGATTTGTTTAGAATAAACCTAAACCATCCATTTCAAGATTAATATCTATGGTTTAGGATTAATTTAATTTTTTGAAATCAAGTTTGTAATTATCCTCATCATGACATTGGAAGAAGGGGAAATCAAGAGGCATGGCAGGCATGAATCCTGATATTTGTGGCATTTATGGCCTAGGGATGTCTTCTCAAGAAATTAGGTCACATGATGATGAAGATATTCAATATTCATTTCTAAAAATAAGTATTTAACAAGTTTCCATGGAATTATTAATTAGGCCTTGATTTGGGTTAATTATCTCTTAAGCATGATTAAGCACTTTGTGCACAAATTAATCAAATTGATCAGAATGTCTTGTTATTGGTCCAACATTTTATTGGATTAGAATTAGAAGGTGATTTTAGATGCATTGGATATGTATTCCCATTTATAAATTTACCAACAACATATACCAAAGGCACATGTCTTGTGAAGAAGATTTGATAGGAAAGAACAATCTAAAGCACCCAAGTGTAAATTTGGTATTTTGACTAGAAATGATCTGATCAAAGTTAGCTAGCCCATAAATTAAATTACCACATTTAGGGATACCGTACCCAAAATCAACACTTGAATATGTCAGTTTTACATCATTTAGTGTGCTTTAGTGTTTTTAGGCTAAAATGTGTATTTTAGGTGGAAACTAGCCAAAAGCCTAATTAGAGGTTATCAATGGCTAGTTTTAAGTGTCTACAAGAGTCGATCTGACATATATCAATGGGTCATAAGATAAAATAGTGAATATTTACACATATATAGTATATCAATGGTGAACATCAAGTCAAAAGGTTAGTGTAAGTAAGAAGCTCAAAAGTGGAAAGATCACTGGTGTCTTGATAAAGATCCAATCGTGAGCATTGACTAACAGAGTTAGTGGGTATAGGTGGATCAATGGTGAGCATGTAATCATATAAAGTAGATCAATGGTGAGCATTGAGTCAATAATTCAATGGATCTTGAAGCCAAATGAGAAGTTATCGAGTGTCACAAGTGAATTAAACAAGCATAATATAAATATTATGTATTTAATCATATCAAAGCATATATATAGTGCACATGAGGTCAATAAGTCAAAGGAATGATAGTAGAATCTTGTTAAATAAATAAATAAATAACACTTGGCATAATATGAGATGGCCCAAATTAAGATCAATAGCTAAAATTAAAAGTTGAAAGCCAAGGAATTCCATGAAGAACAAATGCAGCCATAAGTCGAACTAGGAATAGTGTTTCAAAGAACATATGCCACCATTAGAGTGTGGTCAGATGCCATTGAACAAACATAGTTATATATTAAAGGTTGTTAATGGTGAAGATCGATTTTTGATGAAGTTTCATCACCATTAAAACATAGTTGTGACCTCTGGTTCAAAGATTTAGAACATGCAAAGCCCATATTTTGAAGTTATAGAGTTGTTTCATAACTATAATCTTTAATCTGTAAAGAAGGATCTGTGCATACAATGAGTTCTCAACTTTCATAGAGTCCAGAGGTAGGATAGTTCCACTAAGACATAACATAGAGATAAATAAGGAAGATATATGATCTATAGGTCTATATTGATATAATATCTATAATAAAACCATTAATTGAGATTGGTTTTCAATCTATAATATAGACATACACTCATATTTTGTAGTAGATGTTGACATAAATGAGATATGGTGGAGTGTGTCATCCTTCAACATAGTCTTGACTTCAATAAATGGGTACCTATAGTAGCTCAAGGTAGATGTGATCATGGCTCTGTCAGGCCTGAGGTTATAAGGACCTTGTCCTTATAGCATGAATTACGTGGAGATGGCATGGAGGATCAAAACAAAGAGAGTTAGTAGTTAGAGAAGCAGTTGGAATGTTGATTTTGTTTAGATCTTAAATATATTTTCTCTAACAATCTTAATCATGACTCATCATGTAAAATAAACCCTTGTAATTTAGTGGATCTCTCATCCAATGAGAAATATTAAAGATTATTGGAACAAATGAAGGGTAGCTTGTTGACAAAGGATTAGTCCAGATTGGGAGAAGGCATGCATACATAAAATAATCAATAAACTGCCACCACATTTATTGATAATTAAATACTCTTTCTCCATTCTCCCACACATGTTCACCATCTATTTCATTCCCATTTTACTATATATATATATATATACATAGGATTCTAAGCCTTAAAATTAATCCCTCTCTTAAGCATGATTAGACTCTACCAAGATTGAGATTTGTAACCACTTGATATGAATAGAATACTAATTTTAGATTTTATTATTATTATATAATGTGTCAATGTCAATGTCAATTTGATTTTTATATTTAGTAGAAATCTCTCCCTTGTCAAGTCTTGATCCTACCTAGCTACTAGTTATCTTATTATGCAAGTCATGTTTAGTGTTTAATGACATTTGGTGGAAGTTGGTATGTGGATACATCAACTGGTCAGTGCCTTGAGTGAGGCCTCTCCATCACTTCCCAATTTGAATCAAATTTAAATCCCCCTAATGGTTTCTTTTCTTAGTTTTGATCACATATTGAACCTCTGCATGAAATACTAATGCATAAGAGATTTTGGAGTTGTAGATCTAGTCATTTGTTCCATCTCATTAGTATTTTAAAAGGATCAAGTAAGAGCAGACGAACAATAATTTTAGGTGCATCACCAACATTAGCTTAGATTTTCCTTTTAGTTATCTTTTGCTCCCTTTTCTTAGCAATTAGTAGGTTTTAGTGTAAATTATCTAAGTAATGCATCAGAGGAGATAGCCTCATTAAAAATCTTAGAGGTCTAACCCCACCATAGGTGATCCATAGTCTAGAGTTATTCCCCTATTTGGTTAGATTTGATTATGGGACCTGAATAATCCTTTGCTCAGCTAGGATGCAATTTACACCTCCAAAAAGTTGTAATAGCTTGGTCATGGTAGTAAGTAACTCTATCTTTAACAATGTCATACTCAAGTTTGAAGGTGTGGTGGTTGTGATTCTAAGTGAGGAAACATGAAACAAAAGTACTAGTGAAACTTCCATGTCAGATAATATAATGATGGTGGAGTCTAGAGGGAGATATAAGAACAAAGGAAGAGTAAACCATAGAATATCAAAGAGGAGGTCAAGATCAAATCCAAGAATTAGATTGGAATGTTGGCACTATGGAATGCCAGGACATAAAAACAAAGATTGTTGGTACCTAAAAGGAAAACCTATAAAACCAACCAAGAACTAAAAATTAGAAGGTAATAAAGAGGCAAATATTTTAGGAGATATGTTATAAGATACTCTTATTCTTTCTCTAGATAATGCTAATGAATCTTTGGGTTTGGATTCTGGTACTTCTTTTCATGCTACTCCTCATAGAAATTATTTTAGAGATTATGTTTAAGGGAATTTTGGATAATTTTACCATGGTGATGATGAACCCTTCAACATTATTTGAAAAAGAAGTGTTCAGGTAAAATTTTAGAATGAAATACTTGGATGTTTAAGGATGTTAGGCATGTTCTAAACTTAAAGAGAAATTTGATTTCTTTAGGATAGTTGGGAAGTGATGGTTTTATTGTCACTTTTACTGGTGACTCATGTAAGGTTACCAAGGGTGCTCTGGTGGTAGAACTAGGTAATAAAGTGGGTACCTTATATTTATCCATATTTAGCATTAATACATCTTTTTATTTAGTTGATTCAAGTATAGATGTAGTTGTGTAGCATTATAGACTTGGTCATATGAGTGAGAATGGAATGAAGGCCCTTCAATCAAAGTAGATGTTTCCATCTCTCAAATAAATTGACTTGGAATTATGTGAGCTCTATATATACAAGAAATAGAAACATATTTAGTTTCTAAAATTTGGACTAGCCAAGAAAACAAGGAAGGTAGAGTTTGTGCATATGGATTTATAGGGACCTAATCAAGTATCTTCACTTGGTGGTTCAAGGTATTATGTCACATTTATTGATGAGACAACTATAAAGGTTTGGGTTTATTACATTAAATATAAATCTAATGTATTTGACATATTTATGAGATGGAGAGATTTAATTCATAATAAAATAGGTTTAAAGATAAAGTGCCTCAGGTTAGATAATGGTGGAGAATATTATATAAAATAAATTGATAATTACTATTTTCTTAATGGAATTTGTAGGCAAAATATGGTTACAAGAACACCATAGTAGAATTGTGTGTTAGAGATAATGAATAAAATCATCATGGAACATGTTAAGATCACGAGGTTATATGTAGGATTGCCATTATAGTTTTGTGTAGATGTTGTTGATATATTTGTGTACCTAATAAATAGACGGCCTTCAACTACTTTGGATGGTGTCATACCAGAGGAATCATGGAGTGGTAAAAATATTGACTATTCCTTTTTGAAAGTTTTTAGTTTTCAAAAAATTTATTATATTGACAAAAGTAATAGGTCCAAGTTAGAGGCAAAATATCAAATATGTAGTTTCATTGGATATGGTACTAATGATTTTGGATTCCAATTTTGGAATGAGGAAGATAAGAAAATTATCAGGAGTAGAGATGTCATATTCAATGAGAATAAAAAGTATAGTTAACAGTTGCTATAAAATAAACAAGAGGAAGCCAAGAAAGAAAAAAAGTGTTGGAGGACATCAAAAATGAAGATGTCACAAACGTACCAGTGAAAAATATGCAACAACAAGTACCCCAAACTCCTATTATGAGAATATTTACTACACAAAGTACACCACCTAAATGGTTTTCTCATTAATTAAATTATTTATTACTTACTAATGGTGGTGAGCCATAGATCTATGAAAAATTAGTGCAAGTTGATACCAAGAAGAAGTGGGAGTAGGTTATGGATGAGGAGTATGCTCTCTCATGATGAACCAAACATGGGATTTGGTGAAGTTTCCAAAGGGAAAGAGGGCATTTAAAAATAAGTGGGTATACAAGTTGAAGGAGGATACTGGAGATAAAAATAAATACAAGGCTAAATTTGTGGTGTAAGGGTTTTCACAAAGGAAATGTATAGATTTTGATGAAATCTTTTTTCCTATTGTCAAAATAACTTCTATTAGAACTATTTTGAGTATACTTCTAGTTGAATACTTACATTTAGAACAATTGAATGTGAAGACTAATTTCCTTCATAGGTATTTTGAAGAGTAAATATACATGTAACATCCACAAGGTTTTGATGTCAAGGGTAATAAGTTTGTGTGGAAAATGAAGAAGATATTGTATGGCCTTAAGCAAGCTACAAATCAATGGTATATTAAGTTTGATAGTTTTATGTTGAATCAAGGCTATTCTAGGTGTCAATTTTACCATTATATATATTCTAAGAAATATTAAAATGATAGCTATATTATCCTACTTTTGTGTTTGCATGACATGTTATTGGTAGGTTCTAACATGAATGATATAAATATACTCAAGAGATAGTTGGGACATTATTTTTCTATGAAGGATCTAGGTAATTCTAATCAGATCATTAGGATGAGAATATCTAGAGACAAAAATAATAAAAGGTTCACATTATCATAGGGAAAGTGCATAAATAAAGTATTGGATAAGTTCAGCAATCAAAATGTTAAACCAGTTGGGACACTTTTAGAGGGCCACTTCAAGTTAACAAAGGAGAAATGTACCAAGATAGAATAAGAGAGGAGTGGCATTTCTAAGACACCTTACTCATCAAGGATTAGTAGTTTAATGTATGACATGGTGTGTATGAGGCCAGACATTTCCCATGTAGTAGGAGTGGTGAGTAGACTCATGAGTCATCAAGGAAAGGAACACTCGTAGGTAGTGAAGTTGGTTATTTTTTACCTAAGAGGAACCACATATGTAGTTTTATGTTATGGTGGATCATATGTTACTCTACAAGGATATGTTCATTTAGATATGGTAGGTGATTTGGAT
The DNA here is from genome assembly GCA_037957365.1 of Torreya grandis. Lineage (NCBI taxonomy): Eukaryota > Viridiplantae > Streptophyta > Pinopsida > Cupressales > Taxaceae > Torreya > Torreya grandis. Next base: position 8,707,740 of record JARHVA010000067.1, on the reverse strand, counting down.
GGTAGGAGCAACACTATCGGGTATGTTTTCACTATGGGTGGTATAAAGGTGAGTTAGACATCACATCTACAAAAAGTGGTGGCACTTCCTACCATAAAAGCTGACTGTGTTGCTGATACAAAATCAAGAAAGGAGATTATATGTCTATAAAGGATGATGGAGGAGTTAGAATGCCAATAAGGAAAATGGATAGTTTTAATTGATGATCAGAGTGTCATTTATTTAGTAAATAACTCAACATTTGACTCTAAGACTAAACACATTAAATTAAGGTATCACTTCATTCAAAAAATATTGGAGGATGAACAACTAAAGTTGGAGAAGATTCATACCAGTGAGAATATTGCAAACATGATGACAAAGGTGGTTGCAAAAGTGAAGTTGAAGTTATGTTCAACTTCAATTGGTCTTCATGGATGAAGAAGATTGGAATGAGAAATTAGTTCAGTGGATGTAGTAGTGGGAAGTTGTGAATACTAATTTCAAGTGGGAGAATTGTTAAGTGTGAAGTAATTATTCACAAATCACTATTCATTAGTACTATTCACATGTATTATTCATGGTGATGTGGTATGATGAGGTGGCATGCAAGTGACATGGTTTTTAATGAATTGGAATGTCCCATGTAGGATTCCACATGTGATAAATCTCATATGATGGAATGGGGTGTACCACTCTATAATGAGACATTTTTTTTTATCAATTTTCAATTTAAGTGATTTTGTATTTTGGGTATAATGGAACACAAGGAATATATGGCATGTGAAGTTATTTTAAATAAGTCCAAAGGTGATTGGAATATTGTGAAAGAATGTATGTGCACATGGGATAGTGGTGCATCAAGTCATTATTCCTAATTGAAGTGGGGGACAAATTGGAAAAGATATTTTGAATCATCATGGAAGCACATGGAGAAAATCAAGGGGCATCAAGGAAGCACATAATTTATAACATTATATTTGTGACCTAATAATGAATGGTATATATTCACTATGAAATTACAATATTTTATAATGGAACCCCATGGTGACCATAGTGGGGGGAATTCCCCCCACAGCCCCTATCAATAACTGGGCATTATAATAATATTAGGATCTACCTTCCAACATGCAATAGTGTTGATTTTGTCCCACATGGATATGGGGTAAAAATATTTCTCTCTTCTTAATTCCTCCCTCTCATTTTTAATTTATATATATGTTTATTCTCTCATTTGTAATTTGTATGCAAGAAAGTAAGAGAGAAAAGAAAGATAAGGAAGATTTGATGCATTGTGTTGATACATTATTGTAGATAGGTGAAGAGGTGTGAAGACTTAGTGAAGTATTGTTACAATCTTGGTTCAAATCTTGAGTGTGTGAAGAAAGGATATAGAGAAGAGATTGTATAGAGTGTATTATCTTTGTAACTACTATAATTATAAGGTTGGATAATTTATTTGTGGACATAGACAAATTGGTGATCCATGTTATATTGGTATCTCCTTTTGTGTATGGTTTATTTATGTTTTGTTAGTTGATTTATTTTTGTTTTATAGCTTCTCTCATTTTTCCATTCATGAGGATATAATTATGAATGCATATATCCTAACATCAAACTGAGGAGGGAAAGGAATATGAAGGATGTCTATATCAAGATGGTAGGATCAAAATTCTTAAAACTTGTATTTATTGACATGTGCTCTTCTATTCATGTTTTGGAGAGCCTCCCTCATGGATTTCCATTCATGGGAAAATATGGGATCAAACAAAATATTAGATGTGGATGATGGCTTAGGTATTGGCCTTTGTTTACCCTAATGGGTATGTGACAAGATAATTTTGATAGGCTTCCTAAGTGAGTAAGGCTTATGTACTTTGAATTTTATTTGAGATGTGAGGGAATTGACTTGTTGGGTTATTGGATTTAAATGGTCAACATGGCTTGTTTGTATTATTCCTTAGCTTGGTAATTCAAAATGGATTTCCATTTATTTATCTCAACATAGTAAGCATTGATAGTCTCAGGTTAGGGTTGTTCATCATCCTCTTATTGGTCATAGACTTATTAATCATTGACATATATATATATATATATATATATATATATATATAATTCAATTTGGGATTTTTTCTCACCATTATTCAAGTATTCATTTTGGGGTGACTTCATTTTCTCTCAAGGTATGCATGTCACTAAGGTTACCTTCTTGATCTAAAGGCTGTTCACCCAAATTCCCTAGGATATCACTAGTTGGGTTTGATGCTTGTCCAATCTTTAATTTTTGATTACAAGAGAGAGGTTCTATGTGGATGGTGTACTGAATAGGTAGATGTTTGATTAATTTTGACATTAGTTCAATTGATTTTAGGTGAAAGATAATTAATATTTAGAATGGATATGCCATGGATTAAAGATGTATATAATATTTGAGCTAGTATGATTGGGTTGAGATAATGATAGGTTATGTTATCAAAATGTTCTAGATTCAAATAAACATAATGATAGGTTGATATAAAAATGATGATGATTATTAGGTTCAAACCAGTAGAGTGATAGGATAACAATGGGTGTTGAGTTCAAACAATCAGGGTGATAGATACTAGCAAGATGATGATGGGTGCTGAATTAAAAATAATAGAGTGATAGGATGATGGTCTTTGACGAAGAGATGGATCCCTAATAGTAAAATTATGATAAGCACTAGCTTAAGGTAAAAATATTTTTTCTCAATTTAGATAATTTTAAAAGTGACAAGATTGGATTACATGTGTTTTTTTTTTATCATAGGGGCATGACAACTTAACACTTATACACAATTGAGACAAGTGATAAGGTTTGACTAAGACAAGATGAGATGATTATTTAAGGAAAGATTAAGTATTATTATGGGTGATAGGGTTTTAATATAGATAAGATAATGATTTTCTTATAAAGATTGGTTAAGGGATTATGTTTGATTTAAGTTTTGACAAGGTGTGTAGGTCTTATTTAAGGCAATATTAAGTATGATTATGTGTGATAGGGTTTTTATATGGGTAATATGTTGATTCTCTTAAAAATATTAGGGTTTTTAAATAACATTGACCTTAAAAACACACAATGAAGAGAAACCAACACACAATTATATAATTAGTGACTAGCATGGGAATGCAACTCAACACCCATCCCAATGATATTCTCACATAAAATGGTGACTAGGTTGGTCTACCAACCCTAAAATTATGTTTGTATATGGTGAGTGATCTCTAGGGATTTTATTTTCCCTACCTTAGATGTTTTTTGTGTCTAAGATGTCTTAATATGGGTTAAACATTCTCTATAAGGGATTCCCCCATACACCTCATAGTACAATAGGGCCCAAGTCCATGTAAGGTATTATCTGTGTTGAGAAGTGTTTCTATTGATGTCAAGGTTGATGTCATTTGATGTTAAGTTTCATGTCATTTATGTCTAGCTTCATCTAGGGAAGATGTATGATGTGTGGGGTACGAACTAGTATGCTTGATATTAAGACTTGACATAGAATATAGTGAGTTACAAAGATCCCTAGTTGAGCTCTAAAGATTTATATTATCAACTCTAATGATGCTCTATCAAGCTATAAATATGTTCAAGTAGCTCTAAAGATGTTTTGATGAAGTTATAAATACATGTCTATTAATGCTCCAAAGATGCCTATCCATGCTTTGAAGATGCCCAGTTATACCCTACATATTAATATAGAAACTTCAAAGATATATACTCTACATATATAGATGTCCCCTCTTTAGATATCTTAGACATTACTATTCATATTAATGGTTCAAAATGATCTGATAATGTCTCTATTTTGAGAGAGAATTTGAAGGCACCCTAATGATTCTTCAGAGTTTGATGTCGAGTTTTAGGACAAGGTAAACATGTTTTTAAGTAGTAGTTTTTGAATACAATGTATCTTGAGAATCATAGTTATATCATGAGAATGTGCATGGTGAGCATGAGGTAGTATGTGTAGAAGTATGATATTGTCTAAGGATCATGAAAGGCATGTGATAAAGGTGTATAAGCATCAAGTAGTATTTCAATGTCAGTTATTAAGCTTTAAGTGCTTGAGAAGTCCAGTCATGACATTGGTGATTACATGAAGAAACCTTGTGAGAAGGTATGAGCTTGGTGGCTTGGTGATATGAATGTACAAAGGCATAAGAGGCTATATGAGGTTTTTTTAGTGTGATTATGAAGCTTTAGATCACTCAAGTGACTCTTAGGGTAAGCATACATGGGTAAAACCTACAATTTTATTATGCAACTAGACCACTTCTAGATCCTACTTGGCCTAATTAAGTAACATGATTTGTTGATAAGACATATGAAGAATACTTGAAAATTTTTGAGCTTGAGAGAGGTTTTTTGAGTTTGTATATGTGGTGTATATATCTTGGACAATATTTAGTAGGTCAACTTCAAGACCCATTATGACTTGTAGGTCAAAGGCTTAGAGATCAAAGAGAGAGATGGTTGCCAAATGGGGTATCATGATTAGTTTCTAAGGTAAGTGTGAGTATGTGTGAATTTAAATAGGTATGTAATTTTTTTCTAGGTGTGTTTACCAAGTATAAGTTCAAATTTTGTAATAAAAGTCATGAAAAGTGGTTTTGAGGTTTTTTGAGTGCATAGAATAAAGGGTTCTCAACCCAAGATGAACTTTCAAGTGTTCATTGGCATGTACAACATATGCATGATAACTTAAGTTATTCATGGTAGATGGGTAAGGGTTCTATCTCAAATTTCAAATCATTGTTTTTTATAATAAGGGGCTATGTTTTTTGAATGATCATTAAGACTAGAAGATGGTTTAAACCCTCAAAGAACCCTAACAATGAACTGATGTTAAATATATTATTATAAAGTTATTAGAATGGTTTTTTATAGATATTAAAGATATTTTATGGTTAATTAAACTGTCTCATTCACATTTAAGTGTGATTTTTTTGTGAGGAGAGTGAGTGGACCCTATAGGAAAGTACTTATTTCTAGGAGATTTTTTGTAGAAGGCAAAGTTAACCAAATCAAAGTTGCTAAATAAATGAATGTTGAAGCTTTAAAATTTTATATTATGTTCATGGTTATTTTTTTATCATATTTTATCCCTCAAGTTTACTAAAATAGTCATCTAAGATAGCCTATCACTAATAGACCTAATGGTGTAGATAGTGAGAAAACACAAGCAGAAGTGAGAAGGTGATTAGGGATGTGATATCATCATGGATTAGGAATGAATCCAAATGTATGGATGTTTTAAAAAAAAAAATTAATACATGTTTAGTATGAATTAAAGTTTTGGATTTTAATGGATATGATTAAAATGTTGCTCATAAGTGGACCTGTCTAGTACAAATGAGATAGTGAAGATGCAAGTTCATGAGATTGGTCTGCAAGACTAATATTATCATTTGACCATGTTATATTTATATCTAAGATTTGTATAATAATATCATAATATCATTAAAATTCATGTTAATTCTCTAAAATTTTCTACTTAGGTGTTGAAGGTCATTATGACCATGACTATGTTTGAAGGTAAACTAGCATATATGGGTAAGCAAGTTGTAGTGATGAGTTGGAGACTCTTTGCCCTGATCTAAAGCATACAATTCATATGATTTTTTATTTTGTTAATTTAATGATATATACATGATTTTTATAATATTTTAAGTTAGTGTAAGAGATTGAAACATTAAATCCAAAATGTATTATCTTGCTAAGTAAAGTCTGTGAGAGAGAAAGTCAATAGATTGGTCTAGAAAATCAATACTTTCCATTATATATTATGATATGTTTATTTTAGGTTATTATAAGGATGTCATAAGATAATTATAATTTTTTAAAATCCCTTGATTATGTTCACTCAGGTGTTAGACATTTATGTTTCCTTGACTATGTTTTGAAGCTAGTTGGTAGTTCAGAGTAAGCATCTTGCAGAGAAGAGTTTGAGCCTGTATACCTTGAATTGAAGCATATAATGAATTTTGTGATGACATTGAGGTCATGAGGATTTTTTTATATGGGATTTATATATATGGTTTTTTCTTCTATGTTTTTTTGGCAAAATTGTATTTATTATTTAGTTGTTCAAAATAGATTTTATGTGTACGCATGGCCTATTATGAATAGTATTTTTAGAAAGGGTTCAAGTGGTGGTTGGACTTAAAAGATGTTTTGGACCTAAATTTAAGTTTTATAAGGTATATTTTAGTGATATTCTATGTTTTCTTACTATATGAGAACTTTTTAAGTTTTTCAAGTAAGGCCAAGTGTAACGTGTGACTAAGAAGGCCTAATAGGTCTCCATAAGACCTAAAGAAGAAATGTAACCTATTAAGCTATGGCCAACCTAATTTATTGGTTTATTAATGATTATAACATGTTATATTATCTATTTTAATGTTAGTTAAATTATGAAAGTGTGCATGGTCAACCAAGGTATGTGAGAGCAAGTGACTTGTACAAAAGCAATTCTAATTAAACCTAGTTGTGTGTGTTAGACAAGTATATGTGCAAGAGAATAAAATATCACAAAAAGGATAACAAGGAGGTTATGTGGACCATTATAGGGGTATAAATAGTATCTAATAAAAGGTATGAATATTAATATCAAGTTCATATGACCTTATCAAGTTAAAAAGAGTGTTAGTTGAGTAAAGAAGGTTAAAAACCAGTTTGAGAGGAATGGAAGTGTGTGAAGAGCTAAAGAAGAGGACCATCATCTATTGAAGATTGAAACAAGAAAAAATAGGAATATATTAGAATTAAATGAGTTATTAATATATTATTATAGGTGTATTATAGGATTGAATATGTTGATAATCCATGATGAGGTAAGAGAGAGAAGATAAAAGATTGAGTATGACATTGATGTCATAAAGAGTAGAAGAAAAAGAGAGAGAATAAGAAAGAGAGAGATAAGAATAATACCATCATTATAATTTTATAATAATTAAGGAAAAGGTGGATAAATCATGTGACCAAGTTAATGCTAAGTCATCTAGGGGGATGGTGCCTCCTTTCAAGTTGGTGCTTATTAAAGCCTAGCTGAGTTGGCGTTTAGCTAGTTGGGGTTGGTACCCAATGTGAAGTGGGTGCTTCACTAAAATTGCTAGCTAAGTGGGTAATAATTGATCATAAGTGTTGATTTATTGGGTTCTTGATCTATAAGAAGTTGGTGCTTGTTAAATCCAAGTGTGTTATTGGTGAATTAGAGGTTGGTGCTCCTTGTTGGGTTGGTGTTGAGCTAAAGATTAATTCATAAATTTATAATACTATTTGTCCAAGATTTGTTTTAGTGGGTTTTATCCCCCATGAGGGTTTCCAACTTATATTATGTTTTTATGGTTTTTTATGCATTGCTTTGGTTGATTAAATGCTTTCTTCATACTTATGCACATTGGGTTGATGTTTCTTGATGAATGGTAATAAATGAATGATGAAGTGAAATTAAAATAGTATTAAGGACACTGATTCACCCCCCCACACCCCCCCCCGCCCCCCCCCCCCCCCCCCCGCTCAATTATTTTTCTTTTAATAATTAGTATCATAGCAAGGTCTTTTGAATCAAACCTAATAACCTAAAGGAGATCCTAGAAACACAAACATGGATTGTGATGATGATAGTTTTGTCATTTCAAAATCTAAACATGTAATAATGATGATGAAAAAGTTTGAAGGTAAGAAGTCATATGAGGTAAGTGATAATAAATTTTGTTATGACAATGATGATTATGTTGATCAAGATAGCAATAGAGTTATATTCTTGGTTTAAGAATAAAGTTACTCCGAAGAATAATAATGCATGATTCTTGGAGGTACATGTATGAGTCAAATGAAGAAGTCTAATATGACAATGAAGAAGGAAAATCTGAAGTATATCTTGAAGATAATCTCATAAGTTCTCTATATGATTTAAAGCACCAAAATAAGAGAAGTTAAGATTTGAGATATGTGGTTAGGGATCTTAAGGAGTAGATATGTACCTTGAAGAGTGACATGGCCAAAGAAAATAAAAAGGATGAAAATAACATCAAGGATCTCAAGAATCAGTTAGAGGTTGTAAATACAAGTTTGAGATCAAAGTAAGTTGAGTGTGATTAGTTGAATACCTATAAAAAAGTTGAGAAGAGTTCAAGTGTCCTAGATGATATCTTGAGTAGTCAAAAATATGAAAATGTCAAGGCAAGTCTTGGATTCAAAAAACACCATAAGGAGAAATCTCTAGCCAAGAAGAGTTAGACCTTAAAGGTTAATGGTTTACCAAACAATGATGGTGCTAGTAGAATGAAGACAATTCCTATTAGACAACTTAATATCATAAGGTATGCAAGTTATTTTTAATGGTTATTATTTCTCTTATATCCATTTTAGTCATAGAGCAAGAGACTGTAGAAGGAGAGACTACAGAAGATCATCCAAGAATGTGTAGTCATAGAACTATGGAATAAGTCACTTCCACATTAATCAAGATGTATGAGTTATGTTGTTTTTTTATAATTGTCATAACATTGGTGATATTTCAAGATTTTATCATCATGAATCACCAAGACATAACAACAAGTTTTAAGATACTAGAGTTCAAGAAATAATACAAACCAAGGTGTGGAATCTAAATAAAGTTAGGACTAATCATATTGAGCCCAAGAATCAAGATGGACTATTTGATAAGGTAGAGCAAGGATTAGAAGTGAAGTAATGTCAAGAACACTTGCTATCTACATGTATTGATATGATAGTTAGAGAAAATAAGAAGGATAAACACTTATTATTTTCATATATTGACAAGATAGTCAAAGAGAAGAAGAAGGATGACAAAGTGGATCAGTCAAATGCATTAGTCAAGCATAATTTAATCCTAAAGAGAGATTATAAGTCTCATGATTGTAAGATTGTTGAGAAGAGTGGATTAGAGATCTAGGAATATCAAGAGTTCATGGTTTTTTATTTCCTTATGAAAATAGGTGGCTCAATTAGGCTTCATAGAGACATTCTTGTATCAGTAGAGGCATGGTGGATGCTTGTGGAAATTTGATAGGTATAGCATGTGAAAATGGTATGAAGACATTTTTAGAGGTAAGTTTTTTATATCTAATTTTAGTTGTACTTGTATATGTTTGGATATGGTTTATGTGTATTATTGATTCATATGATGAACAAGTTATGAAGAAAAAAGGGGAGCTTTGTCCCTATTAATCATTTAGCAAGAGAGTAGTTGTTTTGAGACTAGTGTCTAGATGAGAGAAAGGTTCATTCAGTTGGCATCAAGTTATGTCAATGCACATAAGAATGTTGTATTGATAAAAGTTGTCATAAGTAATTATTTCATAAAGGCATAGGTCAAGGTGTTAAATCTGTTCAAGTGTATTTGAGGCTTGAGTCTATTCATGTCATAACAAAATTATGAAAGCAATAAACTAATACAAGAAGGATTGCCATGATATAGATGGATCAAATATGTCCTATGAAGCTAAGAGGATGATAGTAGGAGTCTTTATGGTGTGAAAAAAAGGTTGAAGGTCCAATTAAGCATATATGAATTTTCAAGAAGAGATAAAATCAGATCAAGGGGAGATAATCATATAATTCATGAGCTTAAAGAGCATATGTGTAGTATAGAAAAGGTAGGTTGAATCATGAAGACAAGTTGGACATCATTCATCTCTACGGCATCAAGATGCATAAAGGAAGAGTTAATTTAAAAGACTATGTATAGAGTAAGGGGGAGCACATTCCTATGATACTTATTAACATGTGTTCTAGGAAGATATGGTTCTAGATGGAAGTTTGTGGAAGAACCTTTATCATTAATGTCAAAGGGGGAAATTTTTCAAAAAGGAAGGTTGACCAGTTTGGGGATGATGTGAGAGATAAGAGTGATCAAATTGAAGAATGTTTTCCCATCAATGATAAAGGGGGAGTTTATTGAAAAGTATTGTCATTGATGTCAAGGTTGATGTCATTTGATGTAAAGGTTGATGTAATTATTGTCTAGATGCATCTAGTGAAGATGCATGGTGTGTGGGGTATAAACTTGTATGCCTGATATGAAGACTTGTCATAGAATACATTGAGCTACAAATATCATTGGTCAAGATCTAAAGATATTTTTTAGTAGCTCTAAAGATGCTCCATCAAGATATGAAGATTTTTAAGTAGATATAAATACATTCTAATGAATCTCTAAAGACCTATCTAGATATGTTGTAAAGATGCCTAGATGTGCTTTGAAAATTCTAGTTGTACTCTACAGATTAATATAGCAACTCCAAATATATCTAATGTACTTATATAGATTTTATCTCTTTAGATATCTTATTTTATACATTAGTATTCATATTAATAGTCTAAAACAATCTGATAATGTATCTCAATTTAGAGATAATTTGAATGTAACATGTTGATTCTTTGGAGGTTGATGTCAAGTTTCAAGTTAAGGTAAACATGTTTTGAAGTACTAGTCTTTGAATACAAGGTGTCTTGAAAAGCATAGTCATATCATGAGAATGTGAATGGTGATCATAAATTAGTATGTTTATATGTATTATATTACCCAATATCATGAAATGAATGTGAGAAATGTGTATAAGCATCAAGGAGTGTTTCAAGGTCAATTTTCAAGATTCAAGTGCTTGAGAAGTCTAGTCATGACATTGGTCATTACATGAAGAAAACGTGTGAGAATGTATGAGCTTGGTGGCTTAGTGATATGAATAAATAGAGGCATAATATTTATTATGAATTTTTTAACATGCTTATGAGGTTTTGGAACACTCAAGTGAGTCTCAGGGTAAGCATTCATGGGTAATACCTACAAAACTAGTATGCAACTAGACCGCCTTTAGACCCTGCTTAGCCTAATGAGGAAACATGAGTTATTGATAAAACCTATAAATAATAATTGATAGTGTTTTATCATGAGATAGGTTTTTTTATTTTGTGCATGAGGTGTTGAGATATTGGAAAATGGTCAGTAGGTCAACTTCAAGAACTATTGTGACTTCCTGGTTAAAGGCTTAGAGAGTAAAGAAAGAGATGGTGGCTAGATAGGGTATCAAGATCAATTTCCAAGTCAAGTGTGAGTATGTGCACATTGAAAAAGGTATCTCATGTTTTTTAAGGTGTGTTTACCAAGTCTAAGGTCAAAGTTTACAATAAAATTCATGAAAAGTGGTTTTGATTTTCTCAACTACATAGAATAAAGGGTTCTCAACCCAAGATGAACTTTTAAGTGTTCATTGGCATGTGTAACCTATACATGAGAACCTAAGATATTAATGGTATATGGGAATGGGTGTTATTTCAAATTAATAAGAATTGGTTTATATAATAAGGGGATAAGATTTATGAATGATCGTTAATACTAGAAGATGATTTAAACCCTCAAAAAACTCTAACAATGACCCAATGTTGAAGATATTTTTCTAAAGTGCTCATAACCTTAGCTAATTAATCAATATCTTAGTTTCCTAAATAATATTCCCTACATCCTATAAACCTTACCATACTTTTATAACTAATTAATCACCCCATTAACATACTAACTAGCCTACTTAACCACTAATCTACCCACTATCCCATTGGTCAATTTAATATACCTATTTATTCAACTACCCCCTAGATACCCTACCACCCTAGAATATCATACATACCTATGAGTCCTAACGTCATTAATTCCAATTTAATCCCCCTTTATCCCTTAAACTAGTCAAGAAACCTCTAAAACTAAGGAAGATCCTTCAAGATTCTAAAAGTCTCTAAACTAGAGACTTCTATATAATTTAAAATTCCCTAAAATATCCTCTTCCATACTATAAAATTCATGGTTGGGACATGAAAAAACCAAATTGGAAATCAATAATCCCTAATTAGACTCTCATAATTAACCATTTTCAAGCATGCTCACCCTCTTGTTAAGCCATTAAACAATCTAAGGAAGCCATTGGATTCACTTTGGAGCCCAAAGTAAGCAATCCACAACTCAATCAATTTGGTATTTGAATCTGCTTGAAGATATTGGAGAGAAGTTGGAAGGGACAAAATTATGGTAAGAATCCATGTTTAATTGACTGATTTTTCCTTTATTCTCTCACTTTGATGTTGTTTGTGTTATTTAATTTTAATTACTAAATAAAGTAGTTTTATGAATAACTCAAAATATTATCATTTATTAGCAACCATATTGGAAGAACCCATTTAATTTAACCCTCTTGCTTGTTAAAATCATTTTGATCACTTTCAGGACTAACTAGATGAAGAACAAGCTCCAGAATTACTCAAATTATCATGTACAAGTAATAAGTGTTTTTTCTTTACAAAATCACAAATTCACAATCATGATTTTGACATTAAAAGCAATAGTTTTGTAAATAACTACCATCTTGACTACTAATGGTTTGCCTTCTAATAGTTTACTATTTTTTTATAATATCGTATATTCATGAAAAGTAATTTTTCATAAAAAACTATGATTTTGCTCTTTGGCTCATGTTTTATAGGCTATTGTTTTAAAACAAGCAGAACTAGGTTTTGCATTAGTTTTGAGCTTCTATAGGTCTATATCAATTGTTTCATCCTATAGGGGTAGAAATATAATATTATATGTGTAGGATAGAAGAACTCTTCATCTTTAGATTACCTTGTTATTGACACATTAAACTATTGAAACACAGTTGTTATTTTTCCTTAAAATTCATGATATTAGATTTACAAGTAGCGATTTTGTGTTTTTAGTTAAATCTCTTAAGCTGGCCTACTAATTTATTGATTGTTTGGTCTTTGTTTATATGTTAACATTTTCCATCTGCAAGAAAAGGGAGACATCAATCTTAGAATATTTTTTAGTCTTTATACAATACTAGAGATTATGAGTCATGATTTTGTTTTAATAATTGCAATTTTATCATCGATAATCATAATTTTTCTTTGAAGATCTAAATTAGTAGGATGTTTTGGCTAATAGGTTATGGCTTATTTCTATGTTGATAGGGAAAGGATAGGGGTTGTTTGTGTAACTTCCATTCTTACACCCTAGGCTATTTTTTATAGAACCACCATTTATGAAGTAGTGACTTTGTATAAAAATAGGCAATTTTGTGTTTAAATAAGCAATTTTGAATAAAACCATTAGAAAACATTTTTTACTAGGATTTTTGTCTCTTTTAACTACTGGTAAAATCTAAATCAATCCCTATCACAACCAATATCAATTTGTCTTTTACATTTTGTTCTTTTGTGTAATACATCTTGTATATTTCACATTAGTATTTCAAAGGTAACAAAATCTTATAACATTCAATAGAATCTTGTCTTTTTGTAGGAGTTAAAACCTATAAATAACCTTGGTACATCCATATTTTAGTACAAGGGTCATAAATATTAAATTTATTATTTTTTTACAATATCTTAGATTGCGAGTTGTGAATTTGCATTAGAAGTTGTAATTTTGTCTAACAACTCATAGTTTTGTAGGATCAGTATAGTTCCCGTCATGGTTTGTAGGCAATAAAAAATATTGCAAGTCTACAATCATAGTTATACATAAAAGTTGTGATTTTTTAGTCTTTGGAATTGATTTTGATTTACATCGACTGCGTATTTGTGATTTTGTAGGAAATAAGTGATTTTGCCTACTTTCAAACTACTAAGCCATTTTTTGCAAGAATTTTTAAGATATAACTATATTTATTTTACTAACTTGTGTACTTGTAGGATCAGAGCCTAAATTGAATCATTTTAAACTTTTAATTGTATATATTGTTTCGGGGTGGCTTATTTGCTTGTTTTAAATTTCGTCACATAGGTAATTAATGGGGTAAATTAATCTTGCTTGCCTGTGTGTTAACCCATTTTATCTTGGATAGCATGTGATGTGGAATTCATCCCCATACACTTTATTAATCACTAGGGATTGGTGCTACTAACTTCATCACTATGCATTTAACCAAACTTTATGTTCTATTAAAGTATAAATATCAGGGACAATTATCATTACACTAAGTGATTGACCCTATATAGGTCATCCATGAAGGGGAAGAGTTAATTCTATGAAAGAGGCATTAGATATAACCCTATATGGATTTGGGCCTCATGTACCTTTGTTTATCTTATGGATTCCTTTAGACACCCTTTTGTAAATCAAGCATAGGACCTATCGATTGTAAGAAGCATTCTACTACTTGAGTTCGTATTACCTCCCAAGTGACCATTAAGTGAAAATAAGGTCAAGAGGGTTTGGTTGATTATGTAATGGGCCACTATAATTTATTCTCACCCATAAAGTTATTAAATGGTGTAGGCATCAAGTTACATGCCCATTTGGTTGACTAAAATTAGGGCTTATGATTGGGTGTGTTGTGTTAAATCCCATATTGTTTGTGATCCAATTTATACTATCTCATTTTATTAAAAACATCTAGAGACTCTTAGGGAAAATCCCATCTTAGAAAAAAAAACCAATCATTTAATATCACTATTCACACCTTTTGAATATAAACCTTTATCTTAAAACCAAACTTTAGTGGTCACTCATCATTCTCTATCCTAGTCATCCCTCATCATCGTTAACCAAAAACCATCAATATTTGGAACCTTGTTGGTTTTTAGTCTAGCACCCATCATCTCATCATTCTATCTCTTCATATCTAACACCTATCAATTATCACCTTGATATTGTGAAGAGTATATAGTCATCTTATCCTCTTCATATCTTTACTAGATTAAATCCTTATAGGGTGTTTGTTTTGGTCATATTTAGTTATTATAGTCTTCATATCCTCTAAAATCAAATCCAAGTCACATCTAAATCATCTCCCTTGACCAATTTTAGTCCTTAGTTTTAGACAAAATTTGTATCCAAAGTCACCTTCTCTCCCATCATCCTATATCAAAGTCACACCTGATCACCCTTCTTACATCACCCTCATCATCCATCATGCCTATCCCAACCCATGCCCAAATTCTAAAAATAGAACAAGGATCCAACCAGGAAAATGACCTCTTTGGGAATATAAGTGACCAAAATGTTAGCAATTAGACAAATTCAAACCATATTTAATTCACCATAAAATCACATAACTAGATTTTAAATATGTGAAAATTAGATTTAATTATGCACTATATGTTATCTAGAGTTCAATTTGGAAAAAGTTTCCAAATCATGATGAAACCAATTGCACATCATAGAGCTTGTCAAGATATTTCTAGTGCTTCTTTTAGGTCACAAAATATCATCTGAATGCCCAAGTTATAGACTGCTAAAGTTATTTTGTGACAGGGAAAATAAGGAGGTATCACAATTTGAATGTGACAAGTGGACCAATCAGTCATTGACATGTGGTAGTCACTTTTGTGCATTCATGCAAAAATTTGGTTGGTGTTTGGTTTTGTTTCAGCCTCTAGTCTTTGACAATGGTCTTATGGAGAATTATGGGCCCCACTATTGGCTCGCTGGGGGCCCTTAGTGAGGGTCAACACACTTGATTAAGGAGGGGTGCCTTGGCCTCCATCTCACATTAAATTGTATTTGAATTTGTTTTTAAACCTATATTTTATACCCATTAGATGAATGTGGGACAAATTAATTATATGTTTTTAAAGCTTTGTAATTTTCCTTGGTAAGACTTTGCAATTCAAACTTACCAAGCCCCATACACCACATGGGAGAACCCACACATGTCGTGCCATAAACGCCTTCTAAAAACCATGCCAAGTAATTTTTCATGCCTCGAGAATGAAGGTAGCTAAGTCAAGGTTTAGATTACATACCACGTATTATGTCATGAGAAATGTCAAGTCAATCCTTCCACATGCCTCAAGATTGGAGATGAGACCAAGCCTTTTCTCATTTCATGAAAGTTGAGTCATATTTCATACTAAAGTTAGCAGATAAGACAAGTTTGTAACAAACCAACAAATCATGATATATTTAGTGCCTCAAGCCCACCAAAAGGGGCGTTGACATCATGCAAGGAGGCTACTTACCTTTTAAAGCAACAAAGCCATTTAAACTTGCAAATGTGGGATTAAAAGGATAAGTCAAGCACCTAAATAGAAGGCTGAAGACTTGAACCATGGACCTTCCATGAAAAAGGGATAAGTCTTAACCAACCAAGCTATGGACTTTGAAGTGTTTTAAAAGGCAATAACTATTATTTGAATAATCATTCATCAGACTATGTAATTATTTTTAAGAGGCCAAAAGCTATATGGAAGCTTGGAGAAAGCTAGAAAATGGATTTTAATCCATTATCTGACCTGGTACACAGTAAGTAAGCCTTTTTAATTATGTTTTGTAATTAAAAATAGAAGTTAAAGATATTATATTGGATAGACCAATAGTTAAGTACATAGACTTAAGCACCTTCAAAAGGGGATTAAAGACTGAAGAAGCATTCTGTGTTGCCGAGCTTGAGTTTATTAGTGTAGGTGGAATTCTTAGATAGAGATCAAACTTGAGGGGAGTTGTGTAGCATTTCAAAGAAATTATAAGCCATTTGTTGCATAAATTTAATAGAAATAGTCCTCACTATTGGGTGGACCCAGAGATGTAAGTAAGAGATATTGAACTCCATTATCAATGTCGGATGGTAAAATTGTCTTTAATTGCATGTTTTATTTTAGATTCTAATTTTTAATTATGAGTGCATGCAAATATTAAAAATTGACAATTTATGACATTTGATTTAAAACAAAAACTAGTTTTATTGGAAAATGGAAGTAAAAAGTCTTGTGATGGTTCCAATCCAATTCAATAATTAAGAACATTTTTTCCAAAGAATTTTCAAGTTATTTTGAGTATTTTGAGAATTTTTCAAGTTTGAGAAATTCAATATTCATAGTTTAAACTTCACTTTGAGTTTATCAGTGTAGTTTATGGATCAATATACATCATGGAAATAATTACTCAAATCATAGTAAATGAAATTAATAATGGAGAGAATAAAACCAACAATAACACATAACACATATCTATCATGTTTCACCCAATGTGGGATACATCCACCAAGAAAGTGCTGAATAAAATTTATAAACAAGATTAAAAAAACCTCTCACAGAGATAGAATATCTCCTCATAAATTCACAAATTAATTCACTAAATTGTTGATCTAAAATCTGTCAACAATTTTACACATATGATATGCTACACCTACACCTACACAAGACTATATCACAAGTTGCTATACCACACCCTTCAAATAAACACCTACACTATTTCTTCTCTCTCAAAATCCACACCACACTTGTATAATAAAAAAAAATGAGGAAATCCACCTAAAAAGGAGAAAAATTTCCATCTTTATCCAAGATAGGCTCTATCCATAAGGAACATTCCATTTTACACCTAAGCAATCTTATCCACAAGCTCCACCAAGAAGTAACATGTTAGCCTTAAATTTTCTCCTCTAAAGGGCAAAACTAACAATGACATGTGATAACAACCAATTAATTCAAATAGGGAGTTCAATCTTACTTTCAATAAACAACTAAATCCCTAATAACAAGGAAGTCAACATGGAAAATAGACATATAATAGCTAACTCCATGAAATATGGAAGACATAGAAATTAGAAAATTCTAAGAATATTCCACTCACATGGAAATAAGGTTCAACAAAAGCTAGAGTGAGGAAAAATGTGCTCCCCACATTTGTGGATCTCTTTAAGCCCCCAAAGAGTACCACCATGGTCATATGATATCCCCAAAGGGATCCACACTCAACAATCTCCCACTTGGAGACTGTTTCTCTTGAATAGAATATATCACTGCTCTATGACCACTAAGGCCAACCAAATCTGAACATAGTCTCAATTTTTCCAATCTGACCACCTTGGTCATCATATTCATAGGATTATAGCTAGTATTAATATTATTTAGATTCACCAAGTTCTCCTCCAAAGGTGTCTTGATGAAGTGATAATTTAATTAAATGTGTTTCATCCTCGAGTGGAAAGTGGAGTTCTTTTCTAAATGAATATCACTTAGACTATCACAATGTAGTCTCACAACTTTCTTCTCATGCCCAAACTCTCCAAACAACACATGTAACCAAATAATCTCCTTTTTAGCCTCTATGGTAGCAATATACTCTACCTCGATGGTTGACAAAGCCATAACCTTTTGTATCCTAGAAATCTAACTAACCACTGTATCTCTAATAGTAAATATATAACTTTATCATACTTATCTTGCTATCAATATACCTTGCCATATCTGAGTCCACATAAACACATAAAGTGGTATCTAATCCACCATTAAATAATGCAATATCCATTATTCCTCTCAAATACAAAATAATCCATTTCACTGCTTACCAATGTGGATATCCAAGATCACTCATACATCTGGTCACAACTCCCACTACACTGGCAATATCTGGCCTAGTACAAACCATGGCATACATCAAACTACCAACTATTGATGATTAAGTTACCTTGGACATCTTAATATTTTCAACCTCCATTTAGGGACACTACTCCTTTGATAATCTAAAGTGGCCTACCAAAGGAGTACCAATAGATTTAGCATATAACATGCTAACTATTTTTAAGACTTTCTTCACATACTCTAATTGCAATAAAATCATCTTCCTCTCATTTTTGTCATGAGTAATCCTCATACCAAGGATTTGTTTCTTATCACCCAAATCCTTCATATAAAAGGAGTCACTAAGTTATTTCTTAAGTATATGAATATTTTAAATGTTCTTTTCTGAAACTAACATGTCATCCATATATAAGCATAATATAATAAAAGAACCATCATTTAAATGATTGATATACACATAATGGTTAGAATTACACCTTTGATAACCTTGTTCCAACATAAAAAAAATCAAATTTCTTATACCATTGCCATGGAACTTGTTTCAAGTCATACAAGCTCTTATTTAGTCTACACACATAGTTATCCTTCCCTTTGACCTCATATCTCTGTGGCTGCTTCATATACAACTCTTCATCCAAACCACCATGAAGAAAATTATTTTTCACATCTAACTTTTATAAGTGCAAATCCTCAACCAAGAATAAACCTAATAAAAGTCATTTTTACAATAGGAGATAAAATCTCATCAAAATCAATACCTAATTTTTGTGCAAACCCCTTGACCACCATTATGAACTTATACCTTTTTATCCCTTCATCCTCTTCTTTTATTTTTAAGATCCATTTATTTGGAAATTCACTATTGCCCTTGGGTAGCCTTACCAAATCTTAGGCTTGGTTATCTATGAGAGATCTATGCTCCTCATACATGGCTTGCTACCACTTCATCTTGGCATATACCTGTATTACTTCCTCATAACACTCTAGTTCTCCATTGTCAGTAATAACAAATAACTTAAAGGAGAAAAAAATTTAGGTGCTCTTCTTACCCTAGAATAACTTATTACCATAGGATTTTTAGGTCTTTGTGTATAAGGTTTCTGAGCTGAATAATCAGATACTTTGCCATCCACAATATCATACAATGCTATGTAATCTTTATGTTCATGTTCTTATTCTTGCAACTAATTCTTATAGATGACTTTTTCATTAAAGACTACATCTCTAGACTAAAACATTTTCTTGTCTTTAATGTTCCATATATGGAAACCAAATTCATCCTCACCATAACCAATAAATATGATTTTTTCTAATTTTACCTCTAACTTGGTCCTTTCCTCTTTCTTAATGAGAGAAAAATCCTCACATCTAAAGACTCTTAGAAAAGAGTAATCAACATTCTTACCATACCAAGCTTGTTCAAGAATTCCTCCTTCCAAAGGAATAATAGGTCCTCTATTAATCAAATAAACTATCATGCTAACTAATTCTACCCAAAATTGTAAAGGCAACCTTGCATGTAAGCTCATGCTCCTAACACATTTCATTATTATTCTATTCATCCTTTCAAATATCTCATTCTACTATGGGTTTCTTGAAACCATCCTTTGCCTACAAATTCCATTTTTAGATAAATAATCAAAGAAAACATTACTACAATACTCACCTCCATTATTTAATCAAAGACATTTCAACTTGAGACCTGTTTAATTCTCAACCAAGGCTTTCCACTTCTTAAAATTGTCAAATTCACTAGATTTATTTTTAATACAATAAACCCAAACTTTTCTAGTTGCATCATCAATAAAAGTGACATAATAATTGGAACCATGAATAGAAGACACCTGAGCTAGTCCACATACATCTAAATGTACCAACTCTAACTTGTGTTCTTTTGTTATGGGTCCAAATTTCAAGATCTTAACATGATTATGTTTCCCATACACATAATCCTCACAAAAGTATAAATCAATATCTTTTAATCTAGCCAACTTGTATTTTAATATCTCCATGCCCTTATGGCTCATATGACCAAGCCTATAGTACCACATAGTTGCTTCTCCATATAAAACAACTAAATCAAAAGAATCAACACTGCTAGTTAAATATAAAGTACGAAATATCTTACCTCTTTCAACCACAAGATCACCTTTAGTAACTTTCCAAGAATTTAGAGTAAACATTACTGAACATCCCTCACTACCTAATTGCCCCACAAAAACCAAATTCCATCTCAACATATGCATGTGTCTAACACACTTAATTAGCCATGTTCTACCATTCTAAATTTTAACCTAAACACAACCTTTCCCTACTATGTCACATGGTTCATCATCACCAAGATAAACATGTCCTAAATTCTCTTGAACATAATAAGTAAAATAATGCTTATATGGGGTGGCATGAAAATAAGCCCTTGAATCTAATACCCAAGACTTATAAAAACTATCCATATAAATAATTAAGGAATCCTCACATGATTTACTTGGTGCCACATTTACCTCATTCATTTCCTTATTGTTGGCATTATTATCTAGAAGTGACCAAAAATCCTTTTTTGAGTGTCCACTCTTCCCATAATGCTAGCATATCATCTTGGAATTATATTTGGTTATAGATCTACCCTTTGACTTTCCATGGTTACTTTTGCTCTTGTCCTTTTGCATCCCTCTTGTTTCAATAGATAAAACATTATCTGAAGATGATTCACTAGTGAATTTATTTCACATTTCCTTACTAAGAATCATACCTACAACATCTTCAAAATTTAATCATCCCTTGGTAGGGACTGCATTACTCATAGCCATAACCAAGCTATCCCAACTATCAAGAAAATAACATAGAAAATTTAAATGACTATCAAAGCTAGAACTTCATCCTTAAACTTAATTTCAAAAAAAGTGAGCATACTTACAACCATATTAAAATCATTTAAATGTCTAGAAATATAACCATTCTCAGACATTTTCATATTAAACAATCTTTTTAGAAGAAGAATTTTATTTAAAGCAAAGGGTTTCTCATACAACTTTCCAATTTTATCCATGAGATTCTTTGTAGTTTTTTCATATGAAATGTTATATGTAATATAAGATGCAAGGCATAATTGTATGGCTCCCAATGCCTTCTTATTAATTAATGACCAATCTGCATCACTCATACTTACAGGTTGTTCTCCTTTCCCCTCCAAGGGGAGATGAAGCTCCTTCTAATACAAGTAATCTTCCATTTGCATTTTCCACAAACTAAAATTCTTACCATCAATTTCTCAACTTTGAATCTAATCTCTTCTCCCATATCTCCCACTCAAGGTAATATTCCTTCCTTTGATTTACCATTTTAGAAAAAAACACCACCAAAGCTTTGATACCAGTTGTTAAGAATTAAACAAATTCAAACTAGATTTAATTCACCATAAAATCACATAACCCGATTTCAAATATGTAAAAATCAGATTTAATTATGCATTATATGCATCATGAAAACAATTACTCAAATCATAGTAAATGAAAGTAATAATGGAGAGAACAAAACTAGTAATAACAAGTAACATAGATCTACCATGGTTCACCCAATGTGGGCTACATCCACCAATAAAGTCCTCAATAACATCTATAAATAAGATTACAAAGAACCTCTCACAGAGATAAAATATCTCCTAAATTCACAAATAAATTCACTAAATTATTGATCTAAAATCTATCAAAAAATCTCCTCACATGTTATGCTACACCTACATCTACACATGTATAATATTATGTCACAAACTATTATACCACACCTTGTAAATAAACACCTACACTTTTTCTTGTCTCTCAAAATCCATACCACACCTTTATAATAACAATAAATGAGAAAATCCACCTAACAAGGAGAAAACTCAGCATCCTTATCCAAGATAATCCCTATCCATAATAAACACACCATAATCTACCTAATTAAGATTATCGACATGATCTACCAAGAAGGAACATAACAACCTTCTCTTTCCTCCTCCAAAGGGCACAATTAACAATGACATGTGATAACAACCAAATCCTGAAAACAAGGAAGTCAATCCCAGTTATAATAAACAAAAAAGTCCCTAGGAATAATGAAGTAACATGTAAAATAGACATGTAAAAACTAACTCCACAAAATATGGAAGACATAGAAATTAGAAAATTCTAGGAATATTACACTCACATGGAAGCAGGGTTTCACAAAAGGTGGAGTGGGGGAAAATGTGCTCCTCACATTTGTGGAGATCTTTAAGCCCCCAAAGAGTACCACCATGGTCATGTGATAGTCCCAAAGGGTTCCACACTCAACACAAAAATGGGATAATGATGACATGCATACCCCTAGAGAAAAAGACTAGTTCACAAATGACTTCTTACATAGTGATGAGGTTAAGGCCCAATTTGACCAATATATCTATGAAAATCATGACTAAATTCTAGCCTAGGTTATTGGAATGGGGGACACATTACCCTCTAAATTTGATCCAAACCTCTTGAAATATATCATTTAACCATCCATTAGGCCTAACACTCCCTCTTATCAAACTAATGTTAAATATTTTCTCCAAATCTTACACCCTGGAAGAGAGTATTTAGTCCTATCCTAAATTTGGGCAATGTTGGAACATTTATAGGCCTAAGGGTATGCATATGGAATAAATGGACCTCTAGCTTGAAAGGGCTAGCTTCTTGTATATGTCTCTGTAAGATAATCTCTACTAAACTACCTTTTTTAAAATGGAAAGAGTTAGAAAATTTCAAGAAGGGAAATATATTTTCAAGGATGGTGATACACAAAAATTATTTATCCATATGAATGTCAGATTATAGTACACAATAAAACAAAAACACAAACCATTCCCTAGATATAAAGACTCTAACAATAGTATTTCAACATAGAGGTGAGATGTGAAAGATAATATAAGGTAAATGAGTTGAAAGGTAAACTTTGCTCATTCAAGATACTAATAAACATGCAAAAATTCAATACACTTGGGTACACACTATGTGACTAGTTAGACCAATAACTCTTATTCAGGTATGAAGGATAAAGGAGTAAGAGGATGTAAAATCATCACATGATACCACTATAAATCTCTTGCACTCTCAGACAATTGTCTAGAAAACATGAAAAGAAAGGACTATATTAGTGCTCAAAGGTACAATATAACATCAATTTAATAGGAATTTGTCATACCCTTTATGGTCTCCTTTTACACTAGCCAAGAGGATTTATATATAGCTAGAAGGAAGAGAGAGAGGGAAAAAAAATTTCACCAAGGAGTGGGATATATTTTTTTCTCATCAATATCTTCATTTGTAACCATCTTTGCAAAGGATGTTAGTTCTATCCTTTTGATTGATCCATGTCACTCAAGTGGTTACACATTGCGCTTGTTCTCTCCAAGGTTCTTCTCCAACATTTGCACCAATATAATAAGGATATTTCTAGGCCGAGTCATGGTATCAAAATTTTCATTCATCTGTTAGAAGTTTGTCTTATTCATTCTATTTGGATTTTTCCTTCTTCACTAATTGGTCCTTAAGGGACAACTCAGATCCTGGTCAATAAATGATGATACAATCTCTATAACCATTAACATTAGAGAGGCCTAGCTAGGAATCTATGTACACAATGATTGGCCTTTCCATTGGCCATCTAGAATAACTTAGATCATTGATTTACACCATTGATCTGCCTATCACGATTCAACCATTAGATTTGAAAGGAATTGTTGTGGGCTTCTAGAAAAGCATTTATTGTAGGCTTCAAGAAAGGCTTTGTTATGGGCTTTAGGAAAGTCTTTTCTACAAGATTCAGTTGTGAGCTTCTCCAACCTTAAGTATTTGGGATTTTGTCCTGGACAAATTCCTCATAGATAATTTTTCTGAAGGAATTCTTTCAGACAAGTTATCCAAAGGAATCATTTAGACTTTTTTCCCTAAAAGAATTGTTAATATATTTTTTAGGCCTTTTGTCTTCAGCTTGGGAAAGTGACCCTTTGGAATTTTTTTGAAGGGCACTTTTGGAAGGAAGTGGCCCTTCAAAAAAAATTTGAAGGGCACTTGGAAGAAGCAAAGTGCCCCTTCGGAAAATTTTGAATGGCACTACAAGGCAAAGTAGCCCTTAAAAACTTTTCCAAAGGGAACTTTTGGAATGAAGTGACCCTTCAAAAAATTTTGAAGGGCACTTTGAATAAAAAGTGACCCTTCATAAATTTTTTTAAGGGCACTTTTGAGAGAGAAAATACCCTTCAAAAAAGTTTTGAAGGGTAATTTGAAGAGAGAAAGACCCTTTAGAACTTTTTTGAAGGAAAATTTTTGAATGGAAAAGGCAAAGGAAGAGAAAGAACTTTCAAAAAGTGACAAAACTTAGGCAAAAAAGGAGAAAACACACTTTCACAAGGCTAAAACAAATATTTTATAGAAGAGAAAACAACTGGTTTCTTCATGAGTCCTTCATAATTGAATTAAAAATAAACAAGAGATGTTGAACTTAGCCAAAGGAAATTTCAAAACAAGGGTAACTAACTTGGCTAACATTCTTGGTGATTTTCAAGATAGGCATGCCTAATATGCCAAAGATCAATCACCTAAATCCTTCCATTAGGCATGGATTCACTTATAAGTCACTCAAAAGAACTAAACAAGTTTTGGCTCAAAAACACACTAGCTGGGTTGATCACACACACAAGGTAAAGATGCACACCAAACAAAAGGAAGTAAAACACACTTGTGCTACAAATCACTTAAGGAACATAATAACAAACAAAATTAAACACACACACCTAAACTATTATTTACAAAAGGATGAGCAAGGGCTAATAGAAAAGTTTTAGATGTATCCCATTCACAGGGATAGGTAATTTTTTTCCATTCATTTTAGACAACTGAAAGGAGTTACTTTACTTACACTTGATGATGATGTAGGATCCACTCCACAAAGTGCCAAACTTTGTATGCCTACCTATATTTTCTCTATCTTCATCCCATTTCAAAACCAAGTCACCCTCTTTGAACATTCTTGGACTTGTCCTTTTGTCAAAGGATCTCTTCATGAGCACTTGATGGTGTTCCATGGCCTTGTGGGCATCATCCCTTGCATCTTAAAGTTGTATCATTTCTATCAACCTGACTTCCATTAGAGTGTTCTCAAGTAATTATAGCTACTGTGCAAGTTCCAAGGTAGGGATTTCTTTGGCTATAAATAACCTGGCTTCTCTCCCATAAATAAGTACAAAGGGAGAGTTACCAAATGATTTCTTACGAGTAATTATTTATACCCATAAATCTATCTTTAGCTTGTTGTGCCATGCCCTTTGATTGGTATCTAATGTCCTCTTGATTAATTTGATGAGCTTCTTATTGGTAGACTCAGCCAATCCATTACCTTGAGGGTAATAACTAGATGAGGTACTCAAGTGAACTTGATTCCTTACTTCCCAAATAGAAGTTTTAACACTTATGAAAGCAAGTGCATTATTAAAAATGATGACATGGGGAACTCCACACCTTGTCACAATACTATCATAGAACTCCAAGATAGCATTTTCATTTACCTCCTTTAATACAATAACCTCTACCCACCTTGTAAAGTAGTAAATGGTAGTCAATATCCATTGTTGTCTATCACTTGATGGAGGGTTGATCATGCCAATGAAATTGAGACCCCATTGCATGAAGGGCTGGTCCACTTGGATAGGTTTTAATAGAAGGAGTTTCTATTTTCTTACAAAGAAGGCACATTGAGGACACTTTCTAACCCACTAGTAATAGTCCTTAAAAATACTAGGCCAATAATAAATATCCCTCATTATCTTTATAACTATCATCTTAGGAGAAAAATGACCTCCATCTGCACTATTATGGACCTTCTCGAGTAACATATCAAATTGATCAGTGTTAACACATCTTAATAACATACTATTCATGTCTTTTCTAAAAAGAACACCATCCATAAGACTATAAGGAATGGTT
Organism: Torreya grandis; assembly: GCA_037957365.1. Lineage (NCBI taxonomy): Eukaryota > Viridiplantae > Streptophyta > Pinopsida > Cupressales > Taxaceae > Torreya > Torreya grandis. The sequence goes on along the minus strand of JARHVA010000067.1, from coordinate 8,681,431 downwards.
TGTATTCTAAAATATCTCCTTTGAGACTTGTTCAAACTATTAAGACAATCACTATTTTGAATAAAACCAATGATGTCTTGTGTCTAACTTTGAGCTTACATTTGATCAGCTAGTTAAGATTGAACTTGGTTAACCAAGGCTTCCTCTTTTGGCTCTTGAATACCTGAAGCTAAATGCTCACACAATCCTCTTCCTCTTACCAAGCTCATCACTTTAATATCCAGGTCATACTCTATCACCTTTGTAATCCATCCAACTCTCTTTTCATTGAGGTCCTTGCTTAGGAGAAACTCTTTGATACTAAGATGAGAAACCATGACATATATCTAATTTTTAGAGACCATGTGTCTAAATTTATTTAATATTTTAATCACTATTAGAGCCTACTTATCAATAAAATAATACCTAACCTCATAATCTTTCAATCCTTAGCTGAAGAATGCAATTGGATGCTCAACCTCTTCATCATTCTTTTGCATAAACATAGTTGAGATTGTATCAAGGTTATCAAAGGTATAGATTATGAAATCCCTGGAAATGTTTGGGTTTAAGAGAGTAGGAGATTCCATAATTATTTGCTTGATTACCTCAAAACTACTCTTTCCCTCCTTTGTCCAAGTAAGAACTTGGTTCTTTTTTAACATGGTTGTGATAGGCTTTACTATAGTTGCAAATCCTGGAATAAACCTTCTTACAAAGTTTTTTTTTCCCTAAGAAGCTTTGTATCCCTTTCTTGTAGTGAGGCAAGGACAAGCCTAAAATATCCTCAATCCTCTCAAGGTCAATAGACAAGCCTTATTTTGAAACAATATGACCCAAAAATTTACCTTCATGGATAGAAAATATGCACTTCTTTGGATTAAGGGATATTCCATACTCCCTACATTTCTTAAACACCTACCTTAGGTATTTCATTTGATCATCAACATTCTTTGAAAAATTGGTTATATCATCAAGATACACTAGTAGAAACTTATTAATTAGACCTTTAAAATCCATGTCCATTACACTTTGAAACGTGGCTCCAACATTTGATAAAATAAAAGGCATGTTGTTATAGGCAAAGGTCCCCTATTTCATAGTGAAGGCTATCTTGATCTAATCTTCTTCATTAAATAATATCTGATTTTAGCCTGAGTAACCATCAATAAGTTAGAAACATTGAGAACATAAAATGACTTGAAAAATTTTCTCCATGGAAGGCAGTGGATAATGATCCTTATGAGACACTCTATTAAGATCTAAAAAATCCACACAAAGCCTAATTTCTCCATTATATTTTTGGATAGGTACAAGATTAGCCACCCAAGTTGAGTGTTTAATAATAAAGATAATCCTAGACTCAATCATCTTGATCAGTGCCTTCTTTATTAGATCTTCTATCTTGGGACTAATAGGCTATTGCTTTTACCTGACTAGTTTAGCTTCAAGTTCTAGCTCAATGGTGTGATGAGATAGACTTGGATAAAACCCCTTTAAATCTTTTTATTCCTAAGCAAATATATTATGGAACTCTTTACATAGTTCAAAAAAGGCCTGCCTTTCAGATAAAGAACCAAGCTTACCATTCTTTAGGAGCTTGTTCCTGTAAATCACGACTCTCTCATAATTCTCTTCTTTTGTGGACATGATCACTCTTTCCTTCTTATTTTGATCATCTTCATTGAAGACACTCTCTAAGGTAATCAGCCCCTTGGGTATCTTGTTTGTCTTTAGCTATATAATTTGTTCTTCATAATGATCATGCAATCTCTTTTGGTTCCTTGAGGAGAAACCTACCTCATTTTACAAGAAGTGTGTAATGTTCTCATCACTTTCAAATACCTACCATGACAATTAATTATCTGGGATAGAGGGTCTCACAATGATCTCAATATGAGATTGATCTTTCTCTTGTCCCACATTAGTAGCTATATCAAATCATGCACCTATGGTAGCCAATTTGCTAGCATGTTTATTGGAATCCCTTGGTATGGGATGTATGTTGAAGGCATCAAAGTCTTCAAATAGGTCCCATACCATATGCTTGTAAGATTTAATAAAGGGCTTCTTAGCTGAAACTTGATTTATTACTTGGCGGATGAACATCTCACTATCTCCATAATCCTTTAAAATTTTGATCCCTCTCTTCTTTTCCCATTGGAGGCCATGAATTAGGCCTTCATATTCTACCACATTGCAGGTGCAACTAAAGTGTAATCTATATGAGGATTAGTATTGATTCTTTGATGGAGAAACAATCATGATGTCAGATCCTATACCTAATTTACTCTTTGAACTATCAAAAAACATTTCCCACATCCCTTTAATCTCATGATTTTCATTAGTGAGTGAAGGGGTTAGAGCATCCTTTTCATGCATGAAGTAAACTCCAAAATTAGTCTCTTCTATGAAGGTGTAAGCATTTATTCCATGTGTCTCAATGTTTTATTTATTAAGGAAAATATTAGAAATACCTTCAAGGGGGGAGTATGTTTCACCATCTATGATAGTTTCTTCTTCTTTGTTAATTAGGCAATTTAGAATTGAATTTGTCTCCATGTATGGCTCAATTTGAAACCTTGATAAGGGCTGAGTCCTTATATTCACCTTGGTCCCATATATATTTTTTAAAGATATAAAATACCATTTAGTATAAATGTATCATTCTATCTTTTTTGTGAAGTCCCTTAACAAGCAAATAGCAAAATACACTGGAAGGTCTACCACCATAATGTCCTAAATGATGGGGAAACTTGGGTAGCCATGTAGAAAGAATTTAAGACATTTGACCAATATTACTATCTTGGTTGGAGTCCCATCAAGCTTAAACACACCTTTTCTATTTGGGTCATACTTCAACCCCAATTTATCAACGACTACTTTAGGCATGACAGTGGTACTGGTTCCACTATCGATAATACAATTATGGAACAACTTGTCTCTCATAATGAGTGTGAAGGAGAAAGGTTGAGGATTTTTATATTTGGTATAGGTATCCAAGAGATGATTTAGATAATTGTTAAGAGCCACACCATTATGTTTAAAAACTTGAGGGGTTACATGAATGTTTGGATGTTGTTCTTGCAATAACTCTTTTTCACTAGGCATGTGCAAGACTTCCCATAGAGATATGCTTGTCTTGGAATTCTTTAATGAATCAAAAATATTTAGATGGGAATACTTCAGCCTCTCTTGTATTTTTGATAGTAGTAAGGTTTTTTTAGCTTACTATGTTGTAGGCTTGACAACCCTACTTGCATTCTAATTTTGTTAAGGAGTATGATTGGTAGTAGGTACAACATTATGATTCACACTTTGTGGCCTTAGAGAGGCATCACTTAGAGTTAATCATGATTATTGACCTTATCCCAATGATCTCTTCTTGGCTCTTGTGTTGGATCAAAATGACATACTTTGATTCAACACATAATCATCTTTAGCTTGAAAATTCATCATTCCTATACTTTAGCTGCTACCTTCTCCATAAATATCCCTTTGGCTGGGACCCATTTCTTCTGATGTCATGTAAGGAGTAGCTTCTTCCTCATTGTCAAATCTTGGATGGCTCCCCCATCATCATACACAAACTAACCTTGAGGCTATCCCCATTGGTCTAAATGATCTTCTCCTTGGACCAGGTTTACATGTACTAGAACAACAACCTTCATGGGAGGAGTGGAATTAGGATTATAGGCATTGGGCTACCTATTATAACCTTGCTGATTTTGTCCTCTCCCTTGGTAGTTGTATTGGGGTGGAGATCTATATCCTTATTGAGGATAATATTGGTGATTAGGTAGAACACTTGTCTAGAACTAAGCTTGTTTGAGCTAGGCTCATAATGATCAGATTTCTTCATCTTTTTCCACAACATTATCCACCTTCTTCAGAAAGGCTCTTGGATTCACATTCACATTAGGAACTTATGCTATGCTTGGAGATTCAATTGAATTATGAGACAATAAAGGCATGGAAACTCTTGGAGGGAGCTTTCTAGCCTGTATTACACTATTCTTAGCTTCAATAGATAGCTCATATGTATTTAGTAGAGTAAATCCTCCTATTTAATAAAACATAATAGCCACATTAGTCCCAATACCTTTGAGATACATGGGGAACACAAAGATTAGAAGAGGTCTCATGATAGGTGGTAGCCTATGCCATGTCCTCTAAAACCTTTCATATAAATCCCCCATGGATTCATTAGGACCTCTCTTTATTACATTCATCTGATGGATCAGTGAAGTATGGTCACTTTTGTTTTCAAATCTAGTTACCATCACTTCTCCAAAGCCATCCTAGCTTGTAATGAAGCCACCTTCCAATGTTCTATGCTAGTCAAGTACCTTGCCTTTTAGAGACATATCTAGTAATCTAATGGCTATATTGGCTTAGTTGAAATTATGGAAACTATAGAAGTTTGAAATGTCTCTAATATGATCAGATGGTGTAATAGGATATTCACCATTGAAACTAGGGAGATTCTTGGTAGCATTGGGAGGAATAGGGTCATATGCAGGAAGGTTGATTGGATTTTGGGTGTTATATGATAGGAAAGGTTGATTTATATCCATTTATCTTCTTTCATCTTGATCTTTTATCTCTTAAACTTCTTCCACTTCTTCCTCTTCTTCTCCAAAACCTCCTTGCCCAGGATCTCTAAGTGGAAAGAAAGGTTTAGGGAATTTGTCTTCAATAAGAATTTCAACTAAAAGGGTTTGGTCAATAATCCTAAATGACCTAGTGAGGACCATAAAGAGAATCATGTGAAACTTGATCCACAACCAAGGATTCTTACCTTTTTGGAGTTACCAAATGATTTATTAAGAGTACAAGCTTGGGTTTGTGAGGACCATCATTCACCTTGACATGTAAATAACTAGGAACTAGGGTCCCACCAAGCATACCAAAACTTTTGTCTCCAAATCTTGTACCATGGAAGAGAGTGTTCAGTCCTTTCCTAGATTTGGGCAATGTTGGAACATTTCTAGGCCTATGGGTATGCCTATGGAGGAAATGGACCTCTAGATTGAAAGGGTTAGCTCCTTGTATATGTATCTACAAGATAATCTCTACTAAACTATCTTATTTAAAAAGGAAAGAGTTAGAAAATTATAGGAAAAGAAATCTATTTTTAAGGATGGTGATACACCAAAACTATTTTTCCACATGAATGTCAAATTCTAGTACACATTACGGTAAAATAACAAACCAGTCCCAAGATCTAAAGACTCTAATAATAGTATTTCAACATATAGGTGAGACGTGTAAGATAACACAAGGTAAATGAGCTAAAAGGCAAACTCTGCACATTCAAGACAATAATACACATGCAAAAGTTCAATACACTTGGGTACACACTACGTGACAGGTTAGACTAAGAAATCTTATTCAGGTATGAAGGATAAAAGGGTAGGAGGATGGAAAATCATCACATGCTACCACTATACATCTCTTTCAAACTCAAACAATTATCTAGAAAACTTGAAAAGAAAGGACTATACTAGTGCTCAAAGGCAAAATATAACATCAATCCAACAGGGCTTTGTTCTACTCTATGTGGTTTCCTTTTAAACTAGCCAAGGGGTTGTATATATAGCTAGAAGGAAGAGAGAGAGGGATTAAATTTTGAGCTAAGGAGAGGAATCTATTTATTTCTTGTCAACATCTTTAGCTTTAACCATATTTACGAAGGATGTTTGTTTGAGCCCTTTGATTGATCTATGTCATTCAATTGGTTACGTATTTGGCTTGTTTTCTCCAAGGTGCTTCTCTAACTTTTACACCAATAGAATAAGAATATTATTAGGTTGAGTCACAATATAAAAATAGTCATCCATTTGTTATAGGTTTGTCTTATTCATTCTTTTTGGCTTTATCCTTATTCACTAATTAGTCCTCAAGGGATGACTCAGATCTTGGTCGATCAATGGTGATGCAAGATCTCTCACCATTAGCCTTAAAGAGGCCTAGATGGGAATCTATGTGTATAATGATTGACCTTTCCATTGGCCATCTAGAATGACTTAGATAATTGATTTTCACCATTGATATGCCTGTCATGGATTAGCCATTGGATCTAAAAGGCATTGTTGTAGGCTTTTGGAATATCATTTTTTGTGGGATTTAGGAAAGGATTTACTATGGGCTTCAAGAAAGGCTTTTCTATGTGATTCAACTATAGGATTTTCCAATCTTAAGTATTCAGGGTTTTGTCTTGGACAAATTCACCATATATAATTTTCTTGAAGGAATTCTTTCAGACAATTTGTCTAAGGAATTCCTTTGAAAATTTTTCCCTGAAAGAATCATCCATGTCTTTTTTTGGGCCTTTTGTCTTCGGCTTGGGAAAGTAACCCTTCAAATTTTTTTTAAAGGGTACTTTTGGAAGGAAGTGGCCCTTCGAAAAAAATTTGAAGGGAAATTCAAGGCACAGTGGCCCTTCATAACTTTTATAAAGGGTAGTTTTGGAAGTAAGTGGCCCTTCAAAAAATTTTGAAGGGCACTTTGAAGAAAAAGAGACCCTTCAGAATTTTTCCGAAGGGCACTTTAGAGAGATAAAAGACCCTTCAAAAAGTTTGGAATGTTAATTTAAAGAGAGAGACCCTTCGAAACTTTTTCAAAGGGTAAAATTTGAAGGGAAAAGACAAAGGAAGAGAAAGACCTTTCAAAAAAAACACTTAGGCAAAAATGGAGAAAAAACACTTGCAAAAGGTTGAAATAAAGCTTTTAAAGAAGAGAAAACAACTGATTTCTTCATGAGTCCTTCAAAGTTGAATTGAAAATAGACAATAAATGATGAACTTAGCTAAAGGGAATTTAAAAACAAGGGTAAAAAACTTGTCTAAAATTAACCAAGAGTATGAAGAAGACATTATTGAGGATCATGAACAAGAACTTGATAAAGAACTAAAACCCCTATAAAATAATCATGTTGAGGCTAATAGGAGAAGAAATACCTTGGAGGATTGATTAGACCAATTGACCCAACAAATAAATTCCCTAACCTCTCAATTCCATGCCTAAAATCAATGACCCCCTTCACCAAGATAACATGCTCAAAATGCCCATCCTAGTCATTTAAGGCCTATAACGAGTTAAGATCAAGCCTCTAATCCCATAATAGATCCATCATTCACTCAAGAGTGGAGGATGATGAAGGAGAATCTTCAACAAATTTATCCTCACAACTAATTAATGAGATACAAGTATGAATAATTTTGCACATCTCTTTTGGACATGACTATTCTACAAGTGCCTTTCCCATCACACTTCAAGGTCCCAAAATTTGGCAAATATAGAGGAAAAGGGGATCCATGAGATCATGTACAATAATTATATGTTGCATGTCATGAGGTTACCTATGATTATGCTTATCTTCTTAGACTTTTCCCCAAAATTCTCATGAGACCCTATTGGATTGGTTCATACATTTACTTAAAGGCTCCATATCTAGCATCAGAGAGTTAACAAAAAAAATTGTGCAACACTTTTCCTTCAATATTGAGCATGACATATATATAATATATATTTATAACACTAAAAAATAAGTGTGAAATGTTTTTCCTCATTCCTAAAACATTAGAGAAGTCTTGCTAGATGATTTTGTTGCACAATTCCTAAGAAGGAGATGGCTAAACTATTCATTAACAACCTCAATACTAAATTTAAATATCAATTAAAGATACAATGTGTCAAGTCTTTCAATGACATCATATAGAAGGGGATTAAAATTGAGAAGGCACTTATTGATAAAGGTACAATTAAATTATATACCTAAAATGAGCAAAGTCCTAATCAAGATAACACTTTTTTAGGTAAACCAAACATCTTTAATAAAAACAAAAATGTCATAGGGGATGGAGTAATAAATTTTAAGAATGCTTAGACCGTGAAAAAATCTTCCTCAACTAAAAAATAGAATGTCTCCACTAGAATATTACCATGGGGAAATCCAAAACCCCAAATGGGAAAAATACCTCTAACTAGTCTAGGTATATCTGTAGAAATAGTCCTGTAATAGTTACTAGCTACAAATATGATTACTTTCCCTAAAATATAACCATTAGATGACAATAAAAACCGATTGAACTAGTATCATGAAGATGTTTTTTTATCAATATCATATAGTTAAGGGGCATGATATTGAAAAATGCATGCAATTAAAACACTAGATCTGATTAAAAAAGGGGATATAAAAGTAAAAGGGGAGAGTCCAACCAGTTAATCCAAGAATCAATAGTTGATAATCTATCAAGATCCATTACCTAACCATGATTAGAAGTAAAATAAACCACTTAAAGACTAGCGTCAAGCTTCCATGTCTAATTAAACTAATTACCATTCCATCCCATGTCATTACATTAATACGATTAAAATTTGGTATGCCCAAGAACCCACCCTTAAGATTAATAAGGGCACAACTAACTATGTAGTAACTACATGATGTAACAAAATCATAGTTCTTGGAGAACCACCAAAGACTCATCCACTTCAACATATCAAAGAGTAAATATCTCTAAAAAAGTCTACATCTTTTGACAAACCATACGACATCATCTAATAATTGAGAAGACTCCAGCACAAATCTCTCTTTTGGATCTTCTTAACATGTCATACATACATCAAGAGATTCTTAATCAAGTCCTAAATGAACTCAAAATCCAATTTTAGGCATTGGTGGATCATTTATCCCCTTCCAAATAGATCACATCATAATTATCCATTATTCATCAAAATTTCCATCTCTAATCATAAAATCCCATGGGTACTCATGGATAGAGGGTCTGCTTTAAATTTTTGAAATTTGTATTTTCTCAATAAGTTGGGGTACTTTGAGACTTCATTAGGTCATACTTTCATAATGATCAAGGCATACAATGATAATAAAAGGCCATCTACATGAACTATTTATCTTCCTATCATTATGGGACCCATCATCTATCAAACTTTAATCCAGGTCATGGACATTGATCTTTCATATAATTTACTTTTAGGACTCCCATGGATCCATGAAATGTAAGTAGTTCCTTCCACCCTACATCAATGTTTAAAATTCCCTTATTTATGAACATAGGTTACCATCCCAAGGAAGATAGAGCACTTTTGTAGCTATCAAATGGATAAATATCATCCCACTTGTTATTAATCCAACACCCATAGTTCCATCATAGTCCCAAATATACAAAGTATATCCATCCTAATGATTTAATAGTTGATCCAAATGTATTCCTAGATATTTCTCATGTTAAGACCACCTTCATAGTTTGTATAGACTATAAATACAAGACCTTTTGTGTAGGAAACTTACCACTCTCTCCACATAGCAATGGGTCCCCAACTATGAGGAAATATAATCTCATCATTTACCAATTTGGATCCACATTCTTTACTAGTGTAGACATTTTATCTAAGGATTACTTTGATGAACCAGATGATTCATGGATTATGCTAGATGTTGAGGCCTTAGACTTCCATGAACATAAGTACCCCTAGCTTTAAAAGATACTAAAAAATATGAATTATAAGGGAAAAGGACTAGGAAGAGATGAGCAAGTCAAGCTTGAACTTATAAGGGTTCAAAAACACCCAAAACATCTTGATTTAGGGTACAAACCTCTTGACATTAACCTAAGCAGTATCTTCCTAAACACTTCTTTGGTTCTTGAGGAGTCTATCTCTAATGAATAAACTGAAACAAGTTATATTTATAGCCTTTATGAATATCTAGATACTGCAAATCTCTTCTGTGATACCACCATCTCCATTATCAATATCTCCCTTTATTATCCCACCCTGATAAACTGGGATAAAAAATGAGCCTTCCTTCGACATGTTTAAGAGTGATGAAGCCACTCTATAATATCTAGGGGCATAAGATTTATGCCATTGTGAGACCATAAGAAAGGGTTTTATATTAGTCTCATGAGTCTTCCTATTTTAGAGAGAAATAAAAATCTCTAAATTAAGTCAAAGAATAAGATTATGAAGATGAAGATCCTTCTCCAAACATGGAAGATATTCAAACCTCTCTTAAAGAGTTGGAATTCTATCCAAAATTATACATGGGGATCCCAGATTAATTTGCTTCAAAATTTGAGGACTTGCCATCATCCTTGACATATTTATAGGACTAGTCACCTTCCCTCATTAAATAGGTTATTGAATTCAATCTTGGAATAAATCAGAGTCCTAAAATTGTCAAATTGGGGAAAATTATTACACCAAAATAACAAGAAATCCTTATTGATCTACTCAAATAATATATAGATATCTTTTTCTGGAGTTATTTAGATATGTCAAGGCTAGATCCAACCTTGGTAGTACACCATTTATTGGTTCATCCCAATGAAAAAACTATCAATAAAAAAATTTACAAGATGTACCCCAAAGTGGCTCTTTTAGTCAAAGAAGAATTACAAAAATTCTTGGAAGCTAGATTTATTCATCCCATTGATTATTCTAAATGGATATACAATATTATCCCCATGAATAAACCATTGGGAGGAATCAAAATTTGCATGAAATTTTGGTACATCAATAAAGCATGCCCCAAAGATGACTTTACCTTGTAAAATATAAACATGATCATGGACTTAGTTATGGCCCATGAGATGTTATCCCTCATAGATGAATTTTATAGATATAATCAAATCAAAATTTCTCCCAAAGATCAACACAAAATAACATTTATCATTCCATTGGGGACCTTATATTATCAAGTGATGCCTTATGGTCTTAAAAATGTGGGAACTACTTACCAAAGATCTATGAATATTATATTCCATGACATGATGTATGACATCATTAAAGATTATGTAGATGATTTATTGAGGAAGTTTAAACTTCAATTTGAGCTTCCTATGGTCTTCATGAAAAACTTTGAGAGGCTTTGAGAATATAAAGTTAGATTGAACCCCAAAAAATGTGTGTTTGAAGTCACCTCAAGAAAATTATTAGGGTTCATAGTCTTTAAGATGAGCATTGAAATGGATAGGGTGAAAGTTAAACCTATTTTTGAAATGCTTCCTCCCAAAAAATAAAGCAACTAAGAATATTTCAAGGCAAATTATAGGCCATTCATTAGTTTATTTCACAATTAGTAGACAAGTGTCACTCCTTCACCCATGTCTTTAAGAAAGGGAATCATTTAAACTAGAACTTAGAGTGTCAATGGGATTTTGATAATCTCAAATAATACTTGGTGAAGCCTCCAATATTATCACCATTAGTCATAGGAAGGCCTTTAATTTTATATATATCTAAAACACCTTATGCTATAGGGGCTTTATTAGCTTAACACAATGATGAAGGTAATGAGTAATTAATTTATTATCTTATCAGGACATTGATTTCATATGGGCTTAACCATACCCATATTGAAAATGATTGTTTGGTCATCGTATTTTCATCACATAAACTTGGGCATTATATGTTATATCTAAGTCTAATACATAGCCAAAGTTGATCTTCTTAAGTATATGTTCTCTAAATCTACTTTAACTAGTAGGATGACCAAATGGATTATTTTTCAAGTGAATTTGATATATAATATGTAAATCAAAAGGCCATCAAAGGATAATCTATCATGGATCAATTTATGGTATCACCCCTTGTAGACACTAGGCCTTTCATCATGACCTTTCTAGATGAGTCTATATTGACTATTGTAGAATAAAATAGTTAGAATTATATTTTTATGGATGTTTCACAACACATGGGTTGGGGGAATGAATCATTTTGGTAACCCCACAAGGAGACCTAATCCTTAAATCTTTTTGAATTACTTTCCCATGTATAAACAATATCTTTGAGTATGAGGCCTTACTTCTTGATCTCAAACTTGCCATCCAGTGGAATATCCAACATCTTTAGGAATTAGTGATTCATAATTGATTATCAAACAAGTAAATTATAAATTTTAGATGAAAGATGACAAATTGCTTCTCTATAAACAACTAGTGGACCACTTAAAGAAAAATTTTCAATCTATCACATTTGAACAAGTTCTTAGGGGAAGTAATAAGGTAGTTGACTCCATGGTCACTATCAATTAATTGAAAAGCCTCCTAGAAGATGTCCCTGAAGGAAATTTTCTAATTAAATAATTAATATTACTGACTCATCAATCCATGGCTCATTTAAAAATTTGTGTCATACTTGATCCCAATCTACCCTAGTATCACGATATCTACACTTACCTCCATAACAGCATCCTATGATTAGACCTCAATCATCACCAATGCAAAGCCTTCATCCATCACACATCCCATCACACCATGTTTTATATCATTCTCTATTAGCTAGGCTATGACAAGACCTTTTTAAGATGCCTAACATCAAAATAAGCTACTCTTGTACTGAAGGAGGTCCATGATGGTATCTATGATGGTCATGCTAGTGAGATGACCCTAGCCATAAGTTACTTAGGACTATATACTATTGGCCCATAATGGATCATTATTCCTACTAATATATATGCAAATATGTAACCTATAAAAATCATGGTAATATAATTCATGGCCCCATATAAGAGATACAACCTATAATGAGCCCATGGCCATTTTATATATGGGTACTAGATTTAATAGTAAATATCAATCTGATATCATCTGATGGGTATAAGTTTATAATTATAACTATAGAGTATTTTATAAAATGGGTTGAAGTGATGCCTCTCATTTATACCATATGTCTCTATATATCAAAATTCATTTTGAATTATATCATTTTCTACTTTAGAATCCTAACCAAAATCTTTTCAAATAATGGTAAGTCTTTTAAAAATCAAGAGGTCGAAGATTTGTGTAAACACTATCACATTGAGAAACACTTTTACAAACTCTAATATCCCTAGGGTAATAAATAAGAAAAAGTAACTAATAATATGCTTCTTAAGATTCTAAAGAAAATTATCAATGATACAGGTAGAAATTTGTATTTGCAATTATACCCTGCTCTTTGGTCCTATAGAACCAATGTCTGAACACCTACTGGGGCTACTCCGTATTCTTTGGTCTATGGCATATAAGCAATATTGATCATGGAATTTGATCTCCCCTCCTTATGAATCTCTCTTTAGGTAATAATTATTGATCATAATTCCAATAAATAATAACTACAAGATCTTGATCAATTGGATGAAAAATGTCAAAATGGTCTAAACCATCTTTGGGCATATCAAAATAAGATCAAGGGAAAATATCAAAAGAAAATCCAATCCTAATAATTAAAAATTGGTGACCTAGTCCTCAAGGAGAATTAAAGGAACACAAATTCAAATTATGACAAGGAAAATTTGAAGTAAATTGGCTTGGGTCCTACCTCATTACTAAAAAATTTGGATTAGGATCCTATAGAATGGTTATGCTTGATGGTGATGAGCTTGATGAGCCTATGAATATTATGCATTTGAAATTTGTTTATATTTGAATGGATTTGCATAACCTCTATCTAATATTCCCTAATATTAGGGGCATATCCATCTCCATTCTACTTCTCTCATTAATTTCATTTCCTTCTATCATTTTCCATACAACCCTGGTCTTAATAGTGGGTGTATATTATATGCTTAGGTAGAATAAGGAGACATAAATTTCAAACTGGGGAAAATCATTGTTCATCTTACAAGGGGAAATATCCATTGAGGAGTCTTACATAATATCTAACTCCACTTTCCAACATCTACTCATCCCATTCTATATAACCTAATACATATCCCAATCACATCCTCTTTGATAACTTTTTCTCTTATTTGCCTCAATCACATCCACATGTGTCCATCTATATTTTTCCTAAATAGTTATCCAAAAGAACCCACTAACCTCATCCTTATCAAAGGGTCATCTAATGTTCTTACTCTAGGATACATCATGCACTTTGCAGACAAATCCTGATTGTTCACTTTAGATACTAAACATGGTCATTACAACTTGTTTGGATCCTTATCTCATTTATCATGAATAATTTTTGGCATAATCAAACCCATTTACATATTTAACTGTCTATAAAATTTGTTCCTCTTAGGAAATTTTCTATATATATTATATTTATCAACCATGTTATTAAGCCTATTAATTATCATTTCCTTAGGTTGTTTATAAACCTCATATGTATATAATTCACACATATTTCCCCTAGTCCTTTTTATCTTTTTAAAATAGTTAGTTATGTTTATGTCTTGTCTTATCCTTTTATACATATGTGTATGTGTGTCATTAATCACGTTGGTTCATTATCATTAAGTATTGGAGATATTTGTCATAGTCAATAAATTTTATCATTTTATTATCTTGTCTTTATAATTTTTTTTCCTTTTTGACAATGGGAATAAGGATGGTGTCAAGTGACAACCCAATGTCAAAATTAGGAAAGTCACTCAAATGGAGCTCCCATGCACTATGAATCCAAAGTTTCCTTAACTATTATCATGTCATTAGTACACTTATACTCACATATGTAATAGTAAATTAGATTGCTTACATATCTAATGGCTTCAAATTCCCACATCCCATCCCCCTAATCATACCACTATCTAGTCTGACAATCCTAATATATTTCCCCACACCCACCCATCTCCTTGGTGAAGGAGGATTTTACCCAACATTAGTTTTTGAAATAATTAATTAAAATAATGGATTATTTATTAACACACTACATGCCATTTTACCATCACATTATCAATATAAAACCATAATCATCACCCATACTAAATAAAATCATATCATCATTACATCCCATCTAAACATCTCATTTAATTATCACAACACAAAATCACATAATATAAATCCTTAACCAATTAAAAACATATAAAAGATAAATATCACATTATTATATAATAAATAATCTAAACATGTCATCATTATCTAATCCATAAATATAAAACATCATAAACATAACATTAAAATCACATAACATCAATAAATCACATCCATGATCCATATATCTATACCTAAAAATCACATAATTTAACTCATCCATCAATAACTTAATTGAAATAAATATCATCACATAAACATTACATCATATATCAAAAACTTTTACTTATCATATATATCAATAGTCCATAATGTCCATTGGAGTCCATGTCAAAATATATAAATACATACATGGGCCCCATGGGCATTGTAGTCCATTTTGACCACAAGTTAAAATGGGTCAATCCCATATAGTAAAAAAATTATATAAGAGTCTATTATAATGTCATAGGGTGTTTTATAGTTAATTTTATGTCATTTTATCCTTGGCCATGGTTCGTTTAGTCCTTGTGTCATTTGATGTCATTTAGGGGTCATTTTAGAGCATTAAATACAAGTGGTAAAGTTTTCAAGGATGGCTAAGTGTTATAATCTCTCTTCCAGTGTCCCTAATATTATTAAATGTTATATTCCTTGTCAATAATGCCAGGACTAGCTGAAATTTTCAGATTCTCAACTAAAAATCAAGAAAGCAAGTGGAAAATAAGGAGTTTCAAAGGTTGTATAGCCCATGAAGAGAGTGGAAGTTTGGAAACCTTGTGAGAGGAATATTAAACTTAAACATAGTCATATAAACATTTTATAATATTTTAAAGTTCTAAAAATGGTCCAAAATTTTTCTACTCCTTCATTGCCTTTCTAGACATACAAAACTAGTCAGGAGATTTCTCCTTAGTACAACCAGTAGAAGAAGTGCCAAGTCAAATTAATTTTGTGGGGTGATATTAAAATTATTAATATTCACATTAATGTTTGTATTTCACTCATTGGCTTCCTATAATTTATGAACCATAATTAATAAGTTGATTGTACTTTTTTTCTTATTATTTCCTACACCCTATAGGTTTTGCCTCTATTTGGATAGGTCCATATAATCCAATTATTTAGATTAATTATAAATTATTTTTAATCAATAATCTCATGTTTACCATTCTTTTTTCCATATTTTTAGATGATTTCATGAGCTAATTAGTTTAGATTACAGAAAGACGTCATAAATGGAGGCTACAATCAGGTTTCACTACTTACAAAAGCTTTGGTTCTCTGAAAGTATCTTATATGATTGTGACATGATTTAATTAATGTTTATAATTTCATATTAATTACCTTATTCCATGCTTGGTCTTACAAGTTCATGCATTGATCAAACACATAGTCACATAGGTCACACAGTCAACTCTTTCCAAGCTTTCACTATAATAATAGTGTATTGAGGTTTGAAAATGGCATAGGAAGTATATAAAGAGTTCAATAATTTTTTATACCTTCTTATAATAATTAATAATTAATTTATATCCTCTAAAATAACATAAGAAGGACTGTGATATTCAATGCCATATGCATACACAGTCAGGCCATTGAAATGAGCATCTATAGGAGTTTAAACACATCAATATGAGGTATTTGACTTGTTTAGAGTATTATAAGGATGAATTATCCATTTTAATAATTTAAATATGGTCTAATACTAATCAAAAGGACATTTAACATGCATATTACCCATGTTTCACCTTCACTACTAGGTCTGCAACATTACAAGTGTATCTATAAGTGCCTCATAGTAGAATAGTCATGTTGGAAAGAATAATTTTGACCTTGTTGGAAGTTTTCATAGGATTTAAATGATAAATATTAGACCTTAAATATCTATAATATTTGTGGGAAATTCATACTACATGCACATAATCTAAACTTCCTTCTCAATACTCTTGTCTGCTATTGCATTCACGTTTGGGTACCCTATAAAAAGATGATCATATTGGAAAAGGCATATTTGATTAGTTTCCAGTCCCTTAATAATTAAAATATACATTTTAATATATTAAAATTCACTATAATTGATCAAATTTCCATGCACTATGTATTATTTGAAATATACATGCACTACCTATGTCACCCCTGCAAGTGTCACCTACAGGTTTCCATAGAGACTAGGCAAGATTAGATATCATTATGGGATTTTATTAAACCTTCATAAATGTCTTAGAGTGATTAAAGTATCATGATATCCATGTTTGAAATGCTATATTGGCAATCAGACCTAAAAATTTGTATCTTTAGATGGTGACTAAACTTAGGGACAAGTTTCACTAAAACACAAACATAGAGGCCTAAGGCCTTTTGATGATATTATATAAAACTATAACATGGAGTATTGATGGATCTAAACTCACCCATGTTGTATCCCCATTATATGGGAAGAGACATGTTAAATTAAAAGGATGTGTGACTATAGGAACATAGTGTTTGGAGGTTCCCAAGTCAAGATTTTATTCACTACTAACCTTTAGTGTTCTCTACAATAAATAAAACTTTCATGACCATACACCCTAATATGGAAATGCATAAGCACATACCCATTGTAAATGGTTCCATTTAATTTTATAGGTAACATTGGTGGTATATAGTTCATCGATAAGGTCTAACTTTCAAGATGTTATTCCCCATTAACACCTACAAGACCCTTACTCAGTCAACTATAGTTAACTGTGGTAAACAATGATCTAAAAATGTGGTGTTATTGGTGTTGTATAGTATGAATTTTATGGAAATGTATTAAAATGGATTAAAAATTATATTTTATAGTTCTAATAAACATTTTAGGCATTGTGTCCAGTTCCAAACATGTAAATATGTACTTATAGGTGCCTCTTTCAAGCAAAACATAGTCATTACCTTTGTCAAGACAAGTGTAAGGTCTATAATGGATTTATAAAGGAAAACATAAGTGTTATAATGTTTTATAGATCATTTAAGGTGTTTTTCATCATATTAAATTATAAAAACAAGATAATAGAGCAAGAAAGGTCTCAAGGATAACCCACAGTCCACACACATGCATGAAATTTGTACAGTTAGTACTTGTACAAGTATGCCTTCAAGGTTTTGGAGAATTGGAAGGGATAAGGATATCATAAAGCCCTAAAATATTTCATATAATGTCTGAGGGACCTATATAATCCATTTATATCCCCTTTTTCCATGATATTGTAGGGGAGATTCCCTCTATTCTGTCTCAGATAAAGGGCACTCCCAGAATGTCATTTCTTGTAGGGTTATGAAGAAAATGATAACGAGATGATTTTAGGATGGTGTGAGCTTTGTATAATTGTTTAAAAAGATGAGTTATGCATATAAAAACTAGAATAAACCCCCATAGGTGTTGGAAACTAAGCATAATGGCCTAGACTCACAAAGGCATAGTAAACTCCTACTTGGTCTAGTCTAGGCCTAAAACCATCAAGGGGTTTGATACCACTTTTAACATTATGATTTCATTCCAAAAATATTGAAAAATGTTTGTAGGGAGTCATACAAATTGTTTAGACTACTGTAATGTAATGTAAATCATTGGTAATCCATTTATTGGCTCAAATCACATTAGGCCTATAGGAAATGAAGAGAAGAGCTCAAATTGGTAAATTTGAATGATTGAACCTACTTAGAAACTCTACATGGGAATATTAGGAGTTTTGGGATGATAAATAAAGTCTTGATCAATGATTTTGTGGAATTGGTTTGAAAATCCAACTTTGGACCTTTATGAATAAAGGTTAAGGGTGAAAAGTGCTATAAACCCTCACAAACCCTTGTCAAAGACCTAATTATGAAGATAAAGCAAGAGACACATCCATATGGAATGGAATTAATTGTTAGATTATTGTATGTTTTAGAGGACTCACTAGGGATCCTATCCATCAACTTAAGTGCTAACCTACTTATATGGATAGAGAAGAAATTGGCACTCTTTGACTAATTTTGGTGTTTTGTAGGTTTTAGGAAGAGTCAAGAGATGAAAGTCATATTGGGATAATTTTGAGACTTGATATAACCCCTAATGTTAATTTATTATATAAAAAAATCTTTGAAGTGATTATGAAAGTACTCCTACTTCAGTGAGTCAAAACTACCATAGTGAACAAGTTAGTGGGAGAGTGAAGATGCTAAGTGGAAGGAATTTTAAGGTATAATTTATGAATATAATGCTATGGGAGGTATTTACATGTTTAATTCACTCTTATTTATATATTTGCATCAACAATTGAAGCCAACTTTAAGGTAGAGTGTGAGGGGTGAGTGCAAGATGAGGTATTTGGATTACAGGTAGAGATAACTCATATGTAAAAGAATATTGATAATTAAGGATGAAACCAATGTATGTTTGATCAGGTCTAAAACACCTCCCCCTTATTTAAATCATCACTTATATCCCTAGTCCATTTTGGGATGTTTCAAAAGGGCTAAATAATGAAGGTAGTTTTTTTAGCAAATAATGGGGAGTCTTGTAACACATTTCAAGAGTTTCATTCATTTAGGGCCATTTATCCTATCATACCTTGCATGTTATATCTCACACTTCATTCTCTTTCATGTTTAAATCCTCTCAACATGACTCATGTCCTAGTGACTCTTGGACTTCATTATCTTATCCTCTCTCTCTTCTATAAGTAGTAGCCATTTTGGCTCTTACAAGTTAATACCACACCATGTATGGTGAAACCCTACTAGAATGAAATTTTAAAATTCCTTTAAAAAATCAATATAAGTCTATTTTTGAATTCATGAACATTTTTATAAGTGTGCAAGTGATGTATGGTGAAGTTATTGATAATCTTCTATCATTGTTTTCTGTCCTTTCATGTTTATGCAAGAGTTCCTATCCTAGTAGGTCATATGAAGTGTTGTCAAGTGTATGGGTTTGTATTTTAAGTCTAAAATGAGACTTAGTGTATACAACTAGCCTATATTTCACTTATCTTATATTGACTTCATGCATCTCACCTCCATATTGAAACACTCATGTTAGAATATTTTAGAACTAGAATCTAGTTTGTATGGCTTATTTCTTAGTGTAATAATTATAATGGTCATATGGAAATAATCTTAGTGTATCACCCCCATAAATTAGTTTCTATTAATGAAAACTTCTATCTCTTTTCCCTGCAAGCAACAAGTTACTTAGGTGATAAGGATTTTAAGATAGATTCAAGGAGCTAGCCCTTAAACCTAGAGGTCTACTTCTAACTATAGGTAAACCCACATACCTATAAGTATTCCCATGTTTCCAAAATCTAAAATAGGATTGAAAACCCTCTTCTAGGTGCAATATTTGGTGATAACATTTTTGGCACACCTAGTGGGACCAAGTTCCAAGAGAGTGGAAATATTGTTGGTGTGTCTCTCCTCTAATCAGCCTTTAAAATCAAGTAATATAGCACCAATGGTGACTCTGAATGAAAACTTCTATTTGTAAGCATCTTAGGTATATCTAATTGAATATTTTGATTATTTTTTACATCCCATTGAACATATGAGGTTGATATGAACAACTATGGTGAATAACCCTATCATGAACCTTCTATCATCCTTATTGTGAACCACATTTTGCTTCTCAATAGTCCTATAAAAATGCCTATAAATCCTATAGACTATGTCAACCCTATGGTCCTCCATGTCCCTCTACATATAGACATCATGTTGTTAGACATCCCTATGAGGAAGGTTACCAAAACTCCTATCAAGGAATGCCTTCCTACCCACCTCAATATGAGTCTTACCAATCATACCATGATGCTTATCAACCTCAATAGGATTCCTATGAGTCTTGTCATGAAGACTTAGATACTCCCATTTATTTTACACAAAGATACTACAAGAAAAAATATGAATTATTAGAGCTTGAAATTCAACAACATAGATCTAGACTCAATCCCCATCATTACCCTCCTCCTCCTCCATCAACCTCACCTCATGTCAAAAACTTCTTGACACTCCTAAAAAATATTCTAGTTAGTAAAGAGAACATGGGGACATGGGATAATGAATTTTATGTTCTTACTAATCATCTCATGTAATGGTTAAGAGGCATTGCCCAAAGTTATATGCATGTGTTGGAGATAGTTAAAGGGAAATAAGGGAATCAATAGGGTATCAAAATATAGATAGACTTGGAAAATAATTGCCTTTAACAATCAATAGATATGATAAAGATATTGGAAGATAAAGAGATTAAGAATGAACATGTTACTATTGAATAACCTTAAGGAGGATATTGGAAATGTGAGTTTTCTATTGAAGTGGGTACTTCTTCTAACCAACCCAAATTACCACTCTCCCATGAGCTTAATAGTGAATTTCTCTTTCCTAAATATATTCACAAGTCCTCCACTTCACCTCAGACTCTATATCTAACTCATCATCCCCCCATCACACCTCATCCTTCATCTCAAATTCATGATCCTATTCATTAGCCTTCCACCTCACCCCTTCTTGAGAAAGAACCCATTTTGAGGGAAGTAAATGAAGAGGAAAGATCTCAAACCATGGTTGATCAAGAAGATGTCATGAATGACTATGAGGAATAAATATCCATAGGGACTCCCCATGGTAAAAATAAGGGATATTATACCTTATTTAATGAAGATAAACATATTGAATATTCTTTTATAGCTATCCATGAGGAATGTGGACAAGACTTAAAGAAAGAGGTGCTTGACAAACACCCTATATCTGTTATCCATGATGAAGAAGATATTGAACATGATAGTCATGAATAATAAGACCTATGGTGAGAGTTTTAAAAACTTAAAGATTCAATTTATTCTCCAAAGAAGTACACACCTGATCATGAAATTGTAGATGATCATCTCAAGCATGAAGTTAAGTGTGTTATTAAGAATGAAGGTGAGGGTCAAGTCACTCCTCAAGAAGTTTTAGTTGTAAAATAATCTCATGAGACCAAGGTGGAAGTTGTTGTTATTAAAGATGACTCAATACCTCATCTTGATGTTGAATTACCTTTAGATGCCTTAGAACATAAATAATATCAACTTGATGACCTCATACATCAAGAAGAGAAGATTGAGGAGGTGGTGGTCTTAAAAAATAAGGAGGAAAAGGATGATTGGTAGTAATAAATACAATTCTTTCAATATCTTGAAGTGATTTACCAAGTTGAGGGTCAAGTATATGAGAATATTTATAAATTGGTTTCCATGAAAGACAATGACCAAGATTAGGTGGACTATGTAGAGCTCCTTGATGAGCTTGAAAAACTTGTAGCTGAAGAGAAACCCAACCTTATTGAGAGCACCATGGAAACCAAGAAGGTATGTCTTATTGAACCACCATTAGATTTTGTAGTTGAGGATATATATAATAAATTTTAGGTTATTTGGATGCAATAAAATTTCATTTCCATAGCTAACCTAGTTGGAGTTTCTTGGTTTTCATTAAACATCATGCCAATGAAGTTGGCAAGTATCATGAAGAAGATGATGACATCAATGCTAAGGGTAAAAAGGATACATGCCTAAATAAATCCTTCATTTCATGAAGCAATAGGTTTTTCAAAATTCCCCTTTGATCTAGGATGAAGTGTCTATTTTAGGTTAGTTAGTGTTTGAGTTAGTTTGTCTAGTTTGTGTGCGTGTGTTCCATAAGTGCTCATGAAAAATAAGTGTGTGTTGGCTTAGTTTCTTTTCTTGTGTGTTGTTTATTATTAGTTTCATATTTTTCGGTGTGGTGTCAAGGAAATTTATGTGTCAAAATAGTGTATATTTGACTCCATAGCTGAATGGATAAGATTAGGCAACTGGTCTTAGCATACTAAGCACACCACCCATGGAAACACCAAGAATGCTAACCATTTATTTACCACAAGTCAAAATGGGTTAATACCCTATAGTTAAAAATTTATATAAGGGTATAGTATAATGTAATAGGGTGTGTTATAGTTAATTTAATGTAATTTAATGTAATTTTATCCTTTATCATGCTCCATCTAGTCCTTATGTCATTTGATGTCATCTAAGGGTCATTTTAGATCATTAAATGCAATTGGTATGGTTTTTAAGGATGTAAAAGTGTTATAATATCTCTTAAAACATCAATCATATTTTTACATGTTATATTCATTGTTATGAATGTCAAGACTAACTAAAATTTGCAAATTCCCAACTAAAAATCAGGAAAGCAAATGGAAAATAAGGAGTTTCAAAGGTTGTATAGCCCACGAGGAGAGTGGCACATGTGATAACCATATTTTATGAATATTCAAATTCCCTGTACTCATATCAATGTTTTATCATCTTTTAAAGTGCTAAAAATGGTCCAAAACCATTCTTCTCCTTTATCACCTTTCTAGACATGCAAAACTAGTCAGTAAGTTTCTCCTTAGTATGGATATTAGAAAAGGTTCCAATTTAAACACCTTTGTGGGTGATATTAAACTCAATAATATTCACGTTAATTTTTATATTTCAATTATTGACTTGATATACTTTATGAACCATCATTAACAAGTTGATTGTACTTTTTTGGTTATTATTTCCCACACCCTATAGGTTTTACCTATATTTGGATAGGTTCATATAATACAGTTGTTGATATTGATTCCATAGTAATTTTAATCCATCCTCTCATGTTTACCATGAATTTTTCTATGTTCAAAAATGATTTCATGAGATAATTATTTCATATTGTAGGAAGATGTCATGAATGGAGGTTGTAATCAAGTTTCACTACTTACAAAAGATTTGGTCCTCTGCAAGGGTCTCCCATGAATGTGATATTATGTACTTCATGTTTCTCATGTCATATTAATCACCTTATTCCATGCTTGGTCTTACAATTTCATGCATTGATGAAACACATAGTCATATAGGTCACATAGTTAACTCCTTGTAAGCTTTCAATGCAATCATGGTGTCTTGATGTTTAAAAACATCATGGGAGGTATATGAAGAGTTCAAGGAATTTTTATACCTTATTATAAGCATGAAAAATTAACTTATATCCTCTAAAATAACACAAAAATAATTTTAATATTCAATGTTATATGCATACACAATCAACCCATTGAAATGAGCATCTATAAGAGTTTAAACGTGCCAATATGAGGTATTTAACTTGTTTATATTATTAAAAGTATGAATGATCCATTTTAATACTTTATATAGGTCTAAGACTAATCAAAAGGTCATTTACCATCCATATTTCCCATTTTTCACCTTCATAATCAGGTCTGTAATATTACAAGTGTATCTATAGGTGCCTCATAGCTGAATAGTCACATTGGAAAGAAGAATTTTGAAATTTTTGGATGTTTTCATAGGATTTGATGATCCATATGAGACCTTGAGAAGGTATAATATTGGTGGTAAGTTCATACTACATACACATAATCTATACTTCCCAATACTCTTATCTACTATTGCATTCACCTTTGGGTGCCCTACAGGAAGATGATCATGTTAGAAAAGGCATATTTTATTTGTGTAAATTCCCTCAAGATTGAAAATATACATTTTAATATGTTAAAAATGACTATAATTTATCAAATTTCCATGCACTTCTCATTATTTAAAATATACTTTCACTGCCTGTGTCACACTTACAAGCATCACCTATAGGTTTCCACAAAGACTGAGTAAGATTAGATATATTTCTAGGGTTTAATTGAAGCTTAATCAAGGTCTTAGAGTGATGAATTATCGTTTAATACATGTTTTAAATTCTATATTGGAAATCATACCTAAAAATTTGTATCCTTATATGGTGACTAAGCTCAGGGACAAGTTTCCCTGAAACACAAAAATAGAGGCCTAAGCCCTGTTGATGATATCATATAACATTATAACATGGATTATTAATGGATATAAATTCACCTATGTTATATACCAATATTAGGGTAATATCAATGAAAAATGAAAGGTATGTGTGACTAGAGTAAAATAGCGTTTGGATGCTCCTAAGTCAATCTTTTATTCACTGCTAACCTTCAATGTTCTCTATAGGAAATTAAACTTTCATGACCCTACACAATAAGATGGAAATGTAAAAGAACCTAACCATGGTAAGTGGTTATATTGAAGATGAGAGGGAACATTATGTTATATATTTCATCAAAAATGTCTAACTTTCAAGATTTTATTCCCCATCAACACCTACAAGACCCTTGCTTAGTCAACTATAGTTAAATGTGGTAAATAATGAGCTAGAAATGTGACGTTCTTAGTGTTATATAGTATGAATGTGATGGGAATATATTAAAATGGATGAAAAATTATATTTTAAAACTCCAATAAATATTTTAGGCATTGTGTCAAGTTTAAAACATGTAGATATTCACCTTCAAGTGTCTCTTTCAAGCAAAACATAATCATTACCTCTATCAAGACAGGTGTAAGGTCTATAATGGAGTTAGAAAGAAATAAAGAAGTTTTGGAATGTTTTATATTTCATTAAAAAAAATACATCATATGATATTCTCAAAATAAGATAATAAATCAAGAAAGTTCCTAAGGACAACCCATAGTCCACACACATGTTTGAAGTCTGCACAGTCAGTACTTTCACAAGTCTACCTTCAAGATTTTGGAGAATTGGAAAGGATAAGGGTATCATCAAGACATAAAATATTTCATAGAAGGTCCCAAGGACATATATAATGCCTTCATATCACCTTTTTCATGATATAGTAGGGGATATTCCCTCTATTCTATCTTAAATAGAAGGCACTCCCAAAAGGTCATTTTATGAAGCAAATGAGAAGGAGATGATTTGAGAATGGTGTGAACATTTTATAAGTTTTGGAAGTTGATTTAGACATAGATAAAGTTAAATAAACCCCCACATATGTTGGAAACTAATAATAATGTCCTAGACTCATAAAAGCACAGTCAACTCCTACTTAGTCTAATCTAGGACTAAAACCATCAAGGGGTGTACTACCACTTTTAACATTAAGAAAGCATTCCAAAACCTTGAAACATGTTTGTAGGGAGTCATAAGGTATGTTTAGATTGATTTAATGCAATGTAAATCACTGGTAAGCTAATTCTTGACTCAAATCACATTAGGCCTATAGGGAATGGAGAGAATAACTTGAATAGGTAACTTTGAATGCTTGCACCTACTTGGACACTCTGCATGCAAAATTGAATATATGGGGGATGATAAAGAAGGTATTGAGAAATATTTTTTTGTATTATTTTGCCTATATAAACTTATGTAAAGTATAAGTCTATCTTATTTTTACTTTGTTCTAACATTTACATGTTTTAAGTTCCACATTTTAACTTGTGCAAGTAAATAGTAGTATTAATATGAGTTTTGTAAGATTCTGAAGATAAGGAGGATCCAAATAAAATAATGAATCACTAAGACCTATCTATGAATTTTGGAGTTTCTACAGATCTTGATAGTCAACTACGGATTTTGACAGGTGAGCTACAAATTTTGATAGTTAAGTTATAGATTTTGATAATGAGCTACAAATTTTGATAGTAAGCTATAGATTGTTCTAGTTATACTATTAATTGACCCAAATTTTTATATAATTTACCTTAATACATTCTAGATGGTTCAAATAGATTCTCCAACCTCTTTTGACATTTCCATTTTTGTACATGTATATAAATAGATGTCCATTTTTGTTTAGTCTTCCATTTTGGGAGTTGTTACTCTAGGTTGCAATGATGAAGATAAAAGATATGAGTATCAATATATGTAAATATTTTATTGATATATTTATGCATGGAAGTTATTATTTATGGAATATTTGACTCCATAAATATCTCACTAGAATGACTTTCTATTCTAGCTATATCACTCAATCTATCCAAAATATTTTATGTTTTTAAGTTATTTAAGTTGTTACCTATGATGTAGGGGTAAAAAAATTTCTTGGTATATAATAAATAGATATATCCATGCTTGGATCTATAAATGTTTTGACTACATATAGAGATATTGTAATTTTGGTGATTTTATGAAATACAAAGTACTACAGTAGTCTCCTTTATCAATCTATGTGTTAAAGAAATATCTTGAGCTAAGTTAATTTGGACCTAAATTTGAAGGATCAAGGGCCCAATCCTAAGGAAATAGGAAATATATTTGGTATTTATAATTTGATTTGTATTTTTTTAAATATTTATATAGATATATGTTTGTATAATTCAGATTGAAAACCTGCAATGAAGATTGAATAGTTAATCTATTATTTTCAGCATAAGCACTTATTTAATTCTTTTATATTTTACAAGTATATATTTACGATTGGTTTTAATATATGAGTGAATAAATGATATTATTTTAGTTTTTAAATAGTGATTAATTATGTACAATTAACAAAAAAATCATAAATTACCTCACTAAAAACATATTTAGGCACCGCATTGGTAAGAACAGACACCAACATACATTAGTTAAATGAAGGGGTATTAATGACACCCATCATTTTTGGCCTCATTTATAGGGACTTTTAGGTGTCAATATGGTAAAATTTAGGCTAAAATCTCATAAAACATAAAAAAATTCAAAAATAGAATAAAATTAATCTCTTGTCAAAATCAAGCATATGAGTAGGCAATAGGATTCATAAGGTAGATTTGTTCCAAAAGATTATGATCCTTTCCATGAAAGAATCAAGATAGTTACAGAAAAAATATATAGCTTAAAAAAAGAGATAAGAGAATCATTTAAAAATATCTCTAAAAGACCAGCAGAGTCCTCTTATACAATAGTTGAAATTGTAGATACTAAACAACCAAAGTCCTCTTCTCTCAATAGAACTTTATTTGACATGGGAGAAAATGTAGGCCAAGTAAAGAACTCTTGCAAGAATTCTCCTAAGAATACCTTATCTTATCCTAATATATTTGAAGATGATGAATTAATAATGAAAAATATTTATCTAGCTAATCAGCCTACCTTTAGAGGGTTGTCCACCAAAAACCTAGATTAATTTATTTTTGAGTTTAAGGTTCTCTATCAGACTTATGATTACACCTCAAATACACAAAATCTAAAAAAATTTCCTTCTATTTGGAAGGAGGAGCTATGAGGTGGTTCATGGGGATAGGATGGAACTCTATTCATACTTGGAGAGAAATGGAAACAACATTTTTAGATAAATATTAAGACTATTGTAGGGTCAAATCTAGGAAAGAAGAGTTTTTCAAAATAAAACAAAATGAAGATGCGAACCTTGAGGATTACTTAGATAGATTTGCCTTTGCTCTTAATAGATATGGTTATGAGATACCTAAATAAGTTATCAAAACTACTTTCCTTAAGTGATTGGATGAATATTATATGGATTATTTGAATCTTATGGGGAAAGGAGACATTACTAAACTATATTTCCAAAAAATTACATGGCTATATACAAACTACTCTAGAACAAAACCTATTAGTAGAAGATGGAAAATGGGAAAATCTAGTGATGTAAGCCAGCTCATGGAGGAGTTATAAAATTTCAAAATAGACATATTGGTCCAATTAAATTCAACATTATATGGATTGTGGTCCAAGGCCAAATATATTACATAACCATTAGATATCTATTTCCCAAATTTCATATTGAAACAAGCACTTAGAGCCTATCCTTTGGATAAAACTAAAATTTATGATATATGTGATGCTAAGGATCATGACACAAAGAATTGTAGTCATCTTCCTAGTTTTAAGAATCAATTTAAACAAAATGCACAAGTGATAGAAGAAATCAATTATGTTCAGTGATAAGGAAATACCTTCCAACACAATCAATAGTTTAGCTCAAGAATTCATTTTCAACAATGGCATGCACATCCAAAAATAAGGTTTGTATCACCATGGGGAAACCAAGAATGGATGACATAGTAGTGGATGATGCCTTAACCTTTTCAACAAACATGGATGCCACAAGGCCATCAAAAACCATGGAAAAATAAACACTAGAATTCTATTCCAAACTATAATCAACAACATCAAGAAAGCTACCCACAATAATAACAAGAATTAGTGGCTCCCCAAGGAAATCAAGCCACCCCTACAAAACAAGTAAACTATCCTCAACTACCTACTCAACCAGTAACTAATACAAAAAATAGATAGGTTTATACAAATGAACAAGGTGAAACAATGGGGGTAGGAGCTATTGATTTTGTAGATATTCATCTTAGATTAGGAAGAATAGTGCAAGAACCTTATATCATAATCATAGAGGTACCACAAGAAAAAACTAGTCAACTAGAAAAAGAAAAAGAATCTAAAGAGGAAATTAGAAAACTAGAGGAAGATATCATAACACCTCCATCTATGCCTTTTTCAAAAAGGTTAAAATAAGTATAAGACAATAAGGAATCTAAATTATTCCAAGAACTTAGAAAACTAAACATAGAGATTCCATTGTTACAAGTCATCAGAGATATTTTGGAAGTAAATAAGGTGATCAAAAGTCTATGTATCAAAACACTAGGTAGAAAAAGACAATATCCGAAGATCATATAGGTTGATGGTAATCTTGTTGATATATTAGAAAAAAAAATTATATTGCCTAAGTATTGAGACCTGGGAAGTCCTATCATCTCTATAAAAATTAGATAGCAAGAGATACCAAATGTATTGGTCGATTTAGGTGTTGTTATTAATGTGATGAATACATATACCATGCAAAATCTCTCTTTAAAATACAACCAACTACCATTATCCTAAAAATGGTAGACCATTCAACTACCAAACTAGAAGGTGTTATTGAAGACATAATGTTGAATATAGAATCATGAGAGTATCCTACTGACTTTAATGTTCTTCAACCTAAAAACTAATACATTGGATACCCTATGATTCTAGGAAGACCTTGGTTAGCAAATATTACAACATTGATTGATTTTATATTATGGAATATGACCATCTCAAATGGTCTTAAATAAAAATAAATTTCTCTATATCCACCTGCTCAACCATCAATTAATATTTTCAAATAGTTATAGGTTGACCAACTTGATGAAAAACATGATAACATCTCTTCTCTATCTATAGTTACAATAACTAAATGTATAGAGGAAGTAGACAATGAATTATTAATAAACATTAGAACTACTATAGATCATGATAGTATATTTATGGATCTTGATAGTCCAACTATAGATTTTGATAGTCCAACTACATATTGCAACATATTAGCTATAAATTGTAAAATACTCACTATGGATTTGAATAAACAACATTTTCAAGGTAACACTTCTTATTCTCTAAATTATTCATCCTCTTCCACCTCTTTAAATACATTATATGATCATAAATACATTTACAATAGTGTGATGTAATAGGCATATGAAGGCAAGGACTCGTTTCTTACAACCGTCCATTGTCCTTTAGCTGGAGTTATTCCCACAAGAGAAAAATTTGTTAAATATGCTATTAAATTTCATGCATTACTTACACATCCTTATCCTCTCAATTTATTAATGAGTGAATTCAAAAAAAATTATTCTTCTCATCCAAGCACTAATCAAATCATAGTGGCACTAGGGAAGACACTCAATGTAAATAGTTGGTTGACAAATGATTAGGAAATGAAAGTTTTTGATGTACTTAGGGATCACACTCAATATTTTACATGGGAGTATCAGGATATGAAATTAATTCATCAAATTTTATTTACACACCACATTTACATAGATAAAATTAAGCTAGTAAGGTAGAAACAAAAAAGAATCAATCCTGTCATGAGAGACATTGTGAAATCTAAAATTAAAAAACTGCTAGAATTAGGATTTATTTATCACATTTATGAAAGTCAATGGGTCACTCTCTTATTAATTTTTATTAATAAAAATGTTAAATGGAGATTATGTGTGGACTAAAGATAATTTAACAAAGCAAAAAGGAGAGATTACTTCCCTCTACCCTTCATTGATCAAGTACTTGAAAATATAGCTAAAAAAAATACTTTTCTTTTCTACATGGATTTAGTAGATACAACCAAATACAAGTGATACCTAAGGATCAAGACAAAACAACCTTCACATATCCATGGGGGATATTTTCATATAGAGTCTTACCCTTTGGTTTGTGCATTGCACTTGCCACTTTCGAATAAATTATCCTGGCCATATTTTTAGACTTAACCAATGACTATGTAGAAGTTTATATGTATGATTTTATTGTTCATGGGGAATCTTTTTAAGAGAGTTTAAAAAATATTGAAAAATTAATACAAAGATGTGAGGACCACCATTTATCTCTAAGTCATGAAAAATGTTTAATTATGGTAGAATAAGGCATAGCTTTAGGACATCATATTTCTATAAAAGGGATCCAAGTCGATTCAAAGAAAATTGAAGTCATTTCAAACTTGCTATTCCTCAAAATCAGACTGACATTAAGAGTTTTCTAAGACGTGTAGGTTATTATAAAATATTCATAGAATATTTTAGAAATATTATTTCTCCAATATTTGTTTTACTCATAAAAGATAGTGAAATTTGTTTAGAATCTAGCCTGTTAACAAGTATTTGAAACCATCAAAGAAAAGCTCAACATTGCACCAGTCTTAAGATGACTTAATTGGTCATAACCCTTTCATATTTATACTGATGCATCTAATAATGATATGAAAATTATTTTGGGATAGAAAGATGAGAATGGACATATGTTTACCATATATTACATAAGCAAGACCTTAACTGTAACTGAAAGAAATTATATAACCACTAACAAAGAATTCCTTACTATAATTTATACCACAAATAAATTTAGACATTATATTATTGGATATAAAATATTTGTATATATTGACCATGAAGATAGTTGGTATTTGATGAATAAGCCAGTAGGAGGAGGAAGAGTTATTAGATGGATATTATTACTAGAAGAATTTGACTTAAAACTTGTTGATAAACTAGGAAAGTTCAATGTGGTTGCTAACTTTATTTCTAGATTACATAATAAAGATGAAGAAGAACATGTAGAAGAAAACCTTTTGGATGAAAAATTATTTGTTGTTTCAGCATAAACACCTTGGTTTGTAGATATAACAAATTTTCTAGCTACAGATAAGTTTCCTTTACAATGTACTATAAAGGGAAAGAAATGTTTAACTAGATTAAGTTCTTATAAATGGATTAATGGTATACTATTTAAACTTGGATCTGATCATGTTTTCTATAGGTGTGTGAAGGAGAATGAGATGTATGACATCATTCATGCATGTCATGATGAACCTATAAATGGACACTACTAAATAAAAAAAATGCTACAAAAAATTCTTAGAGATGGATATTTCTAACCAACTCTCCACAAATAGGTAAAGACCTATGTTTGGCATTGTGATCATGCCAAAAAAGTGGGTAAACTTAAATTATCCTCCAAGATTCCTCTTCATCCATAGGTAATTCTTGAACCCTTTAAGAAGATGGGTATGGACTTTGTTAGGCCCCTAGATCCACCCTCACAAGTTAAAAAATAATTTTTGGTTTATATGGACTATTTATCCAAGTGGGATTAAGTTCAAACTCTTTATTAAGTAAGAGAAGATGTAGTAGAAAATATCATCTATCCCAAGTTCATGTAGCATTTTAGATCACAAATATGGATAGTATCAGATCAAGGACCAAAATTCATATCCAATATGATTCAAGCATTCAATAAAATATACCAAGTCAACCATTGAGAATCTTCACCTTACCATCCTCAAGAAAATGGATAACTAGAAGTCACTAATAGAGAATTAGAGAACATCCTTACCAAGATAGTTAGTAACAATCAAAATAATTGGGTAGTTAAACTCCCAAAAGCTATTTGGGCATACAACACTACATGGAAGACCACTACTAGTTTTTCACCATATGAATTGGTCTATGGTAAGAAACCTCTTCTCTAAATTGAATTTGAAATATAAACTTTGAGGAATATATTAGAAGTAGGGATATATTTAGATGAAGCATAATAGGAAATAATGTACTAGTTTAATGAATTGGATGAGATGAGGATAGAGGCCTTTTAGTAGATAGAAATTAAATAATACCAAAAACAATACTGACATGAATTGCATATCAAAGAAAGGCAATTCAAAGAGGGAGATTGAGTACTCTTATATGATTCCAAATATCAACATTTTAAAGGTAAACTCCAAACTAGATGGTTAGGAGCATTTTATATAATAAATATTTTTAATAATGGCTTTGTATAGTTGTTGCGTATAGATGGAAATTAAAAAACACTTCTTGTAAATATACATCATTTGAAACTATATCAAAAACCTACCAGCAAGGAGGAATTTATTCACTTAGTATAGAATGAGTTTGGTACCATGAAAGAACTCAAGTATTCCATGGTAGTTGATCTTTGAAGACAAAAAATGTCCTGAATAAAGGAAGAGAATATTTTTCTTCCATGGAAATGTTTAAAAAAGAAAAGAAAATTTCAAAAATGAAAATCTTTCATGATATTATTGAAAGTTATGAGCAAAAAACTAGCTTGTTGGTTATTCATGCACTGAATAAAGATCCTTGAACTAGAAAACTAAAATGGTTCGTCAAAGGCAAAATACCAAAAAATAATAAAAAAGGCAAATCAGAAAAATTAGTTGGTTCCAAATCAATAAATTTCTATTATTTGTTTTACTATTGTTTAAAGACTAATTCATGCAAAAAAATTTTGTGAAAGAATAGATAGTGAAGACTAACAAGGACAATACAGAGATTTTTAAGATAAAGTATTTATTTTTCTACTAAATTTTAGTTTTAGATATTTAGGATTGCGTGCATGTACTTAAAACCATTGATATAATATTTTCATATGGTTTTATAAGTGGGTCAAACTTTATGAAGTCATCAAAAATGATTTCAAAAGGTCATATTTTGAGATATCAATGCAAAATCTACAAATAGTACCCCTTATAGTTATAAAAAGGTTTTGTAATGACACATTATTATAATTATGTGTCATTTATGTAAAGGAATTCAAAGGAAGATTAAAAAGGAATTGATGATGGAATGATTTAAAATAAAATAAAACAAAAAGTACAACATCATTACTTTTAATAGATGTTATCATCATTACTCATCATGATTCAAGTAATATCCATAGTGTAACCCTCAAGGGATACTATTACCATCCAAATCATTTTTTGAAATGTAGTTTAATCTGCTTTTGAAAGTAGAGGAAACAATCTACTATGCAAGACTAACATGAGGGTAAAGAATTTGAAAATGGGATTGAAGAAAAAGTCAGAACCTAAGGATGCAAGTGAACTATTGGAGGATGAAGTAGTAAAGGAGATATTGGCTACAATGGATGGATTGATTTCTTTCTCCAGTTCTAGGGTTTTGATGAAGAATTAGTGATAAAATTTGTTCTTCACTTCAAAATTATTTTTTCCATAATCAGAGGTGTTTAAATACCCTTCTCCATGCAAATCCTCAATGAATTATCAAGGATTTTATATGAAGGAGCTCAGATAGTAGGAAGATCCTCATTTCATGAGAAGGAGAGGCTACAATAGTTTTCATGAAAGATATCAAAGGTAAAATAAAAGGGGTAAGTAAAGAGTCTCTACCTAAATCTTGGAGGTTAGTTTCCTGTTGCCTTATTAAATATTTGACATGTGAGGGATAGTGTATTCTTTTGAGTTACATGGTGTTAATAATGTTAATTCATTTAAGATATGGTTTTCAACAACCTCAACATAAGATAAATTTTCCCTCATTTCTCCTAGGATCTATTTAGGCTGTAGCTATGAGGTATGCCAGAACCCCTGCTACCATATGTCATCATGAGTTGATTCAACTTATTATTCAACATCAATTCTTATATCAAGAAAATGGAATGGAAGATTGGCTTGTCTTCCTTG
Source organism: Torreya grandis (assembly GCA_037957365.1). Lineage (NCBI taxonomy): Eukaryota > Viridiplantae > Streptophyta > Pinopsida > Cupressales > Taxaceae > Torreya > Torreya grandis. The sequence goes on along the minus strand of JARHVA010000067.1, from coordinate 8,646,847 downwards.
GAGGAAAGAGAAAGAAAACCCCTAAACTTGTTAAACAAACTTTTGCACACATGCATGCCTTCAGTTCAAAAACCCAACCAAAAATCTCCTCTAAAGCAATTGTCTCTAAGTTCATCTAAAGCACTAGATCCATAGCTAAGTTTTTTCCATTACAAACCCTATATCCTCCTCGCATAGTCTTTCCTCATGAGTAAACAAGTAGTAAATTAAGGCTATGATCCTCTACTAGAAGACAATAGCATGTTTCCTAAGTTTCTCAAGTCCAGGAGCCCATTAAAATTATTGAATAAGATTCTTCTATAGATCTTGCCTCCTAGATAAAAATGTAGGAAACCCTACCTACAAAATCTCATCCCCCTCTTAAAAGAAGAATAATATTGATATTGGTAGTTGATAGTGATGAAACCATTTCTACTAAGAGTTGGATAGTTTGAGACAAAACACCACATCCACTACTAGTGAATCTTACAATAGAGAAGAGGAGGAAACCTTTCTTCCACATGAATATTTGTATAATTAATTTGTTGAGACTATTGTTGATGAAGGTCTCATTCCTCATACATAGTAGATGAAGGATAAAGGAAAATTCCCCATGAATGAAGAAGAGGGATGACCTTCAAGGGAATCAGATGATATAGAACTCCAACATACTTTAGCCTTGTCTCAGTTAGAATCCATTGTTAAAAAAATGCTAAGGATATAGATGAACTAATTTATATAGCTCAAAACAAATTTTTTATAATTGATTTTCTAATGAAACAAATTGAAAATCTATAAATACAGTCTCTAAGGAAAAAAGGATGAGCTAGAGGATGAAATTATTAATGTATGGGGTCATACTAGACCACTTAAAGAAGAAAATATTTCCTTGAGGAGGAATATCCAAAAAATTAAAATGGAAAATGCTAGGCTAAGAACACAAGTGAGTTATATTTCTTCTCATATCCCTCCTAGGGTCATGGTAGAACAAGGTTGTTTGACTACTTTGTGAATTTAAAAAGTGAAAAAACAATGGGACCAAGTCTACTTACAACTTGAAGAAATGAAGATAAAAAATCATCTACTTAAGAATAAAATCATCTTCTTAAAGAAGAGAAATAGAAAATCTAGGAATAAATGACTCAAGCCCAATAGAAAGAAGAATAGGTTAAAAAAAATCTTTAGTTTACCTATTAATTAAGTGAAAAGTTGTTATCCTATAAAGTCCCTTAGACTACATAGAGCCTATTTTTACATGAATAATTATTCAACTGGTAATTGTTGTAGATATCTTGTGATTTACCATATGAGATAAACACCAGTGATGACTTCATAATAGCATTCAAAAATAGTACTCCTAACAGGAAAGATCTACTTTGTGAGATTTATTTGTGTGACATTGTTTTAGGAAATACAAATATTTTCTTGGTAAATTTATTTATGGGAGAACTTCATATGAGAGCCCTATTGTCTACATTTAGAAACCAACTTACTTGGCATGAGAGATATGATGATCAAACTAATATTACACAAGATGTCAGTTTATTAATTAGCCCTCAATTTGGTAGTGCACAGTATATATTACATCAATTTCATAGTTATTACCAATAACCAAGAATTCATGATCATTATCTTTCCATATTACAAGATGGCCTTCTCAATTTTGAGTTATTTGTTCAACATAATTTTGATGATGTAGTGGTAACCTATAGACAACATTGGCATATACTATGAGTTCTATTAAGATAAAGAGAATTATTGTCACACATTACCCTTCAATGGTCTTTGAGAAGAGATCAAGTGGTTGTGTATATAATTTCATAATTTTTACAAAGGGATGGAAGAAATCCATGGATTGGAATGAGGTTTAGACCTCCTGTACTACTTTATCCTATGTCCCCTTGGTAGAATATAATACCACAATCTTAGGAATAGTTTAATATTTGGGTTCATTTTGTGAAAAGAGATATGGGTTTCACTCCTCATCATCAGAAGATACTTAAAAAAGATATACATTCCATTTATGATTTGAGCTTGAATCTACAACAAATATTTCATAACTATGGAGATTGAAGATATAGTTTGCAAAGGGACATGCAAAAGGTAAGGAGTGGGGGAGATGATGAGTCCATAAAATGACTCATTATTACTATAGTTTATGGCCTTAAATATATCAAATGGTCGAGCATTTTATGTAATATTGATTTTTAGAACTTTCATAAAGTAGTAAATAGATGTTTTTGACTATATAAACTCATGTAAAGTATAAGTCTATCTTCTTTGTATGTTTTTCTAACATTTGCATATTTTAGGCTCCACATTTTGATTTGTACATGTAAATAGTAGTGTTAATATGAGTTTTGACAAGATTATGAAGATAAGGAGGATCCAAGGAGAAGAATGAACCATATAAGACGCAACTATAGATTTTGGAGTTGCTAAAATTTTTGATAGTCAGCTATAGATTTTGACAAGTGAGATATGGATTTTGACAAGTGAGCTATGAATTTTGATAGTGAGATATGGATTTTGACAAGAAGCTACAAATTGTTCCAGTTTTGCTATAGATTAACCTAGATTACTCCAGAATTGACCTTATTAGATTCCAAAGGGTTTAGATAGCTTGTCCAACCTCTTCATGACAATATGAAGAACTTTTTTTGACATTTCCATTTCTGTACATGTATATAAATAGATGTCTATGTCTATTTAGTCTTCCATTTTGAGAGTTGCTACTCTAGGTTGCAATGATGGAGATAGAAGATATGAGTATCAATATATGTAAATATTTGGTTGATATAGTTAGGAATGGTAGTTTTTATCTATGGAATCTTTAACTCCATAAATATCTCATTATAATGACTTTCTCTTCTAACTATATCACTGAATTTGTCTAGAATATCATCTCTTTTTAAGTTAGTTAAGTTGTTACCTATGATTTAAGGGTAAAACAATTTCTTAGTATAGAATAAATAGATAGATCCATGCTTGGATCTATAACTTTTGTTACTACATACAAAGATATTGTAATTTTGGTGATTTTTTGAAATACAAAGTACTACAACAATTCCCTCTCTCAATCTGTGTTGAAGAAATATCTTGAGTTGAGTTAATTTGGACCTAAATCTGAAGGAGCAAAGGCCTACTCCTAAAGAAATAGGAAATTTATTTGGTATTTATAAGTTTATTTGTATTCCTTTATGTGTGTGTGTGTGTGTGTGTGTGTGTGTGTGTGTGTGTGTGTGTGTGTGTGTGTGTGTGTGTGTGTGTGTGTGTGTGTGTGTGTGTGTGTGTTTGTTTGTTTGTATAATTTAGATTGAAAACATGCAAGGAAGATTGAATAGTTAATCTGCTATTTCTAGCATAAGCATTTATTTCATTCTTTTAGATTCTACAAGTATAGACTTATGATGCTATTAATCAGTGAGTAAAGATTTGATATTATTTTAATTCTAAAAGAGTGATTAAGTAGGTTTGTGTTATATTTGTGTGAAACATTTTTAGATTCTACAAATTAGAATAGATTGAGTTATTTATATTTTATGCAAAGAGTGTTTCCTTTCAAACAAAAGCATATAATTTAGAAGTAAATATATATTAGCATAACATCCAAAAAACCCCAAAAACATGTACTATTAACCTAAAATCCATAAAGTACCTCACTAAAAATAGTTTTAGGCATCACCTTGGTAAAAATAGACACCAAAATATGTTGGTTAAATGAAGGGGTATTAATGGCACCTGCCAACCCTCCTCTTTGGCCTTCTCAACCACCTGTAACTCTTCTACTATCTCCATCATGCTAGACTATAGATACCCAATCTAACCCTATAAAGTGACTATCTAAGTTTCATGACTCTAGATTTGTCCCTACAACAGAACCTTTTACCCCTGTAAGGATACTACCTATCCTATCAAACCTGTGACCTATTCGAGTACTCTAGCTAGCTAACTATCCCTCTGTGTAATCCACCAATGTAATTCTATAGCCATTATGTCTCTTTTGAATATAATCCATAAAACATTTATGGTTTAGGCTTGTACCTCTCTCAACCTATTTAAAAGTGCTTTCTCATCCTCACTTAGAGGTGGCCTAGATGACCCTACCTCATCTACACCCCAACTCCTACTTGATCTTTTCCTCAACATCTCTAGTCTTTTCCATCAACATCCATCACATTTGACCCCTACTATATATCATGATGGCCTTATGCCTAAGGTTATCTTATTTTAGATTGCCTCCTTTATAATCTAACCCATTCCTATATAAATCTCCACATAGCCCCCTCCTCACCTGAGCCAACCATCTGATTAGTTTGTGTAGACGTATCTATACCCACCAAGATGTGTATGTTGCCATCACTCTAAGATCTAGGATCAAAGTTTGGTAATCCCACACAATTGAGGCAAATCTCTCATTATAAAATCTTATTAATGTCCTGTCCACTATAACTCCCCACTGAGATTTATCCCTATAATTATGATGAAATAAATTTTACTCTCTAAGAATATATTATAGCCTCCCAAACTATCATTGTATAAGATCAAGCCTATACTACTCAGTGATATAATCTTAGCATCTAGTAAGATATCACTTCATCAGCATGAATTATGTGATGTATTCATCCTCTACCCATCCCCATTGGACCTATTTATACAACATATAGGTGATATGCTCTAGTTTCAAGCTATCAAAGGCATATCTATAAAATTGAATCTTCTCAACATGAAACCTCTTCACCCCAAGAATCACATACCATCTAAATACTAGGGGCTGGTGAGATTACCTATCTGTGTGAGTTTCCAAAGATCTTTTTATGGAAATGTGCTACCAACTCCATATCTATATCGATAGAGAGGAACTTAAGCTAGCTACTCTTTTATATGTGCCGATATGTATCTCTTTGTATAGGTGGGATAACACAATAAGACCCCAATAAAACACTTAGTAATCTTGGACCATGTGTGAAACCACATCCCCCAATCCCAAGTGAAACCACTAGCTGCTCTTATCTGGAAAGAGTATGCTGGTCACAAAAGACATCATTATAAGTGTTAATTTTTCAATCATGCCCTCCCTTAGGGCCCTGTTAATATCCCCTCATGAATTTTTCACCCCAATTTGTAATCTTCTAACCAACCTATACACTATCACACTAAGGGTATGTGAGTACCAATATATCTTATAGCCTCTCATAGGTAGATGGAAAATCTATAACACATCCTCAAGAGTGATTGTCATCTACCCAGTCATAAAATGAAAGGTGTTAATCTCATAATACCACCTCTTGAATAGGATTGTGATCAATTCCATTTTTATCCTCACTACCAGTATTATCACAACATAATATAGGCCTATCATATCTAACACTCCATACTCCTCAAGTGTCAGCAAATGCATCTTTTGTAACACAACTAGATGCCATAGTCAAGAAACCATCACCCCTAAATCCTCTTACACCAACAACTCATCCTATCAACTCATAATGATCTAATCAAACCTAAATTTATCCTATCTTATCCCATCAACATAATACCTACATCCCCAACTCACTCATTAAACATTAACCACTCCATCATATCTCCCTAATTATCATTTTCCCCCTTTTTTGAATCATACTAACTCACCGTATCCATGTTATCCATCATTATTAATTATCTACCCCTTCATATAAACCCCCTTCATGTCATTACACTATTCTCTAACCCATCCTGACTTACCCTATCCCATTTTATCACCCCTCATCTCCTAACCTCTCCTAACCTACTCCATAACCTATATCAACCTTCTATAACCTAGTCATTTACCTCCTATATTCCACAACCCAACCACCTAAAATACTTACTTACCCTAGCCTAATCACCCTAAGTCCCTAATCCCTCAAACTATCCATCTCCTACTCACCCTAAGTCCCTAATCCTTCTAAATTCCTTTTCCAACCTAACCCCTAACCCTTATCCCTAACTACCATAATATCATAACTTTTGACCTTTTCTTAACATGCAACTTTGATAATAACACCAATTACAATCCATGGCTTTATAGAATTGTAGGTCTAACCTTATGGTTTTTCAAAATCATAATTCTCCCCTCATGGTAATACAATATCTCAAATTGCTTGTTTTGGTATTGCAATACCAAACTTCTCCCATCAAGGTTCTATAATATCACATTTTATGATTGTCATATTTTAACTTGTAAGGACAATACCACCACTAAGGTCATTACCCTCAATTGTGATATTATCCTTATAGCACATACATGCAATTAATGCTCAAATGAATATAGAAATGAAAACATTAATGGGCTAGTGATGGAGTACTCACTAGTGGTCCTACATTAGATAACCTCTAGTTGTCCTAGACTCTCTCCATTATGTGATAAGCAAGGGATGCAATCCATTAATAATGATCTAGAGCAACAAAGTCAAAATGATAAAAGACAAAATGAACCTTTTTCACTAACCTTTTCCGATTTTACCCCCTAATTTTACCCATCATATCCAATTTGAACCTTGATACTCACATTATCATACCCTAACTACTAATCTTGGTCTCTAAATCCCTTTCCCTGATTGATTATCATAATTCATCATTTTTTTTATCAATCGTAAGTCTCCTAGGGCATACTCTTTTATTCCCCATTATAATTCTACAATCTCAAGTCAAAACTACAATGGCTTGAGGTCTTTTTAGAATATGTAGATATCCCCTAATCACATTCTTGTGCCTAGGGATAGATCATCCACTATTAACATCAAATCATGTCTCATCCCCTATCGGTCACTTGATGTCATTAAATCATATTGAGATATGCATCTAATATAAAGTGGTTTATTATCACTAGTCATCTAGTAAATGTCCTCTATAGGCTTCTATCCATCCCTAACATGTGTCCTTACTATGATAATTATCCTTGGCTTGTGTCCTATCTCATCTCTTTATTCCCTAGATAATATCTATGTCTCATGAATTTAAATCTTATCATCTTAATCCACTTACCTCACTTTTAGATATTGGTGAATTGTGTAGAAGTCATCCTTTAAGGATAAGTCATTTTATCCATAACACTTATTATTAGGGCATCTAAAGCATATTTACATCATTATTAATGACATCCCAACCTTTTATCCTCATCTTGGTCCTATCCAACCATGGGGATTTCTTTCTAAGTGACCATCTGGTTCATTCCTCCCTGTATGCTCTCTCAAGGGGGCATCATGCCTACTAACAACATTCTCATTCAATAAATGATTTTTAATTTAAAATTCATAATTAATTATATTTATTTTCACTCATAATATCCTTTAAAATAGGGGTAAAGTGTATGCACCTGAATCGCTCATCTTAATAATCCCATTAAACCTTCTAATTTAACCCAAAACTATAACCTTAGAGAATCAATCAATATCCTATTTCCTTTCATAATATTCCCTACATCCTATAAACCTTAACATACCCCTATAACCAATTAATTACCCCATTAACCTACTAACTATCCTACATATCCACTAATCTACCCACTAGCCCTCTTGTCAATTCTAATTACTATTTATTCAAATATGCCTTAGATACCTTACCATGTTATCCTTTATTAAACTTATATGAATTTTAAACCTCATTAATTTCCATATAATCCCCAATTATCCCATAAAATAATCAATAAGCATTCAGAACTAGGGAATCTCCTCTAAGATTTTAGAAGTCTCTAAACTAGAGACTTCTAAATAATTTAAAATTCCTTAAAATATCCTCCACCAACCTATAAAATCCATGCTTGGACCATGGACAAACTAACTTTTAAATCAATAATACCTCATTACACTCTCATAATCATCCATTCTCAAGCATCCTCATACTTTTGTTAAGCCATTCAACAATCTAAGGAAGTCATTGGAGTCACTTTAGAGCTCAAAGCAAGCAATCCATAACTCAATCAATTTGGTGTTCAAATTCGCTTGAAGATCTTGGAGAAAAGTTATAAGGGACAAAATGATGGTAATAATCCATATTTAATTGACTAATTGTTCTTTTATTCCCCACTATTGATGTTGTTTTTGTTATTGGGTTTTAATTACTAAATATAGTAGTTTTTTGTGAAAAACTCAAAATACTATCACACAAAAAGAATAAGCACAAGGGTGATAAATAGATCTATATTAGGCCAATTCATTATAAAACTTATACAAATCATAAAATGAATTTATTATGGTAAGATATGCTAAAAATGGAAAGTATAGCTATGGTATATATGGAAATGATAATGAAATAAGATACATAGCTAGTTCTGATGCTAATATAATTCTAGATCTAGAATAGACATGAAACAAACTAGAAGAATATTATGGAACAATCACCAAACTATGGATTAATTGAATATGTAGATGAGTATACTTACATCAACTTGGGATATTTATGTCGATGCTACTATTTAAATCAAATAAAAGTGTCTAATATGGAAGATGTGTTGAAACTAGATGTGACCACATAGATTCTTCTAGGTTTGTCATTGATTTCACTCTGGTGCATTCAGATATGGGTCATAGACTGTCTCTCCTTATCAAATTATCAAACCCTAGATTTTCATCTTCATAGTGACCTAGATAAAAATGGGTTAGTGGTCTCACAATGTCGAGATAATACCAAATATCCCTTTATTAATGGGTAGTTCCTATATAGCCACTACTCTAAAGAGGGCCTCAGACTAATGCAACTCTCCCCTAATATTTTTTATTATGTGTGTACGAGGGTGAAATATGTGGAATTCAAGTATAGTAGTGACCTATCTTATAAATTATCAAATTGGGAGCTTTGGCTTCTCCTTTAATACATCAAACCTATAGTTATGTTGTTCTTATGACTAATATAAGAATAGGGGAAAATAGGAAAGCTTTACTCAATTGATTTTTTTTTGGTATGAATTCTAGGTGAGGTTAGGATGAGGACTGATATTAAATATATACCAATATTTTTAGGATAATATCTCACATAAAATCACTTAGGCCAACAATTAGGACATGCTTCATTTCAAAATTAGATGACTTTAGGGCACTAGACACTTGTGTCAGGGTAAGACAATTGCATTGATGTAGGGGTATTGGTTTGATGTAGGTGCCCAGACATTTATAAAATAGGTATAGCTCTAAAAATTGTAGAAATGGATAATAAGTAGGTTCATATCATTCTAGGAAATATATAGGACTTGGGTCGTAAGAATGATATTGGCTGGACTAAGAGATAAACAATGAGCACATAGAGATAGTTGATGCAAGAATTTCAAAAAGTGGGAAAGGTATAGAACTAAGAGGAATAGAAAAAATTTGAGTTTATCAAGTGTATAATCTTGAGGTGATATGTAATTCATAAATATTTTTTACATTCACCCCCCAACTTTAATCTAGTATTGAAATTGCTATTTTAAAGTAAATGAATGCATACATGGGTGTGTATAACACACCTTGCCTTTTCATGAGCCCAATTTAAGTGATTTATTAGTGGCTGACCTAAAACCAAGAGAATTTTATAGTATTAAAATAGTGAACATAATCTAAAATTGATTTAAATTAATAGATTAAGGTTTTGGAGTCCACCTATGTATTGATACAACCACCTTGCTTATTGGAAATTTGATTTGAAAATCTGTATCATTATGAACATATAACTAAGATTAGGAAAAATATATAAATATGGAAAGTGTATATATAGATAAATATTAGAGGACACATGACCCCAACTTTGTAGAGAGATGAAGTTTCACCTAGAAGTTGAGATTAGCTCAACCATGCAACCTAATCATACTTATAACCTAGTGAGTATGAGAAAACAAAGTCAACACATACTCTATATCTAGTGTGGTTGGATGATGTAATCAAGTACAACCTATAAAATTGGCAAGATTGATTGATTTAATCACCTCAACCATACCAAAATTAAACCAATTACTATAGTATGGTGGGTGATGGTAATCCATAAAAGAGTTTTGAAATATGAAATTGATTTTGATTTTACAATATTAGGTGCACATTGCATAACATATACACCTTAGATATGTCTCATGTTGAAATTATGTATAACAATGGTACCAATGTATATAATTTTGGCATAAATGTGTATTTAAATCATATAATTATGTGTTTTAGTCAATTTGTAAATTTGATCAAGTGTGGGTGGAATGTTACCATAACATGCTCCCCACTATAAATGAAGAAAAAATAAAATTGATATAAGTGTTAATGTGGAGGACATGTTTCAAAAACATGCTCTCACTAAATCTGAACTATGAGTATGTGGAAGCCTTTCCTCTATGGCATGCCCTAGTTGAATCTAAAATTTTGAATATGTGGAATCCATGCCCCCCTAATATTCCACCCCTTTGAGGGGAGGAAAGAATATAAATACTAGTTACCTCACCCCAAAAGGATAAGATATATAGTTTTGAATGAACCATGCATCTTATAGGAGAACATGTCTAGGTAAATGTAACATTGAAGCACCATAATGTGATCACATCAAGGCCTAATATGAATGATAAATATCATGGAAATGTCTAGATAGTAACTTTATAATAACAACAATCAATCAAGTACACACACAAGGGCACTCAAAATCAAATCAATAAGCAATAGTCTAAGGAGACACCAAATAAATGACATATTCAAATTCCACATAATTAAATGCACATGACTTGTTCAAATATCCATAAAATAAATAATGACACATTCAAGTTTCCATATAATAATAAATGACATTCAAATTTAAAAGAGGCAAATAAAGGAATAGGGGCTAAAAATAATAAAACATATTCGAAAGATCAAAAAATTAAGACAATAGTAAATCAAGACACTCAAAAAAGTTCATAAATAAAATCATAATCAAACATCATAAAAATATCATAGTATCCCATGGATCAAATGTTTTTTCAAAAATTGTCAATAATATAGCATATCAACTACACTAAAAAATATATAAACATGGATAAAGACATATGTAAGTACATATGAGCTCAAATATGATAATGTAAAGTGACCATAGAATTATATAACATGGATTTATCATGATTAAATAAGGTTGAGTCCCCCAAAGTCCTAATGATGTCAGAAGAGAAAATCCCAACATATAAAATTTCATAGATCATATATCTATATATTCTTGTATCACACTCAAATAGAAGCATGAGACACATGTGTATATAAAAGTAATTGGTTGCTATCTATGAACATGGAACTAACATATATATGCCAACGAGACAATAAAATATGTATATGCCAAATTGTTTTTGTATTTTTGATTTTTTTTGGTATTTTTGGAATATTGAAGGATGAAAGATCACCCTATGAACTCATATAAAGGATTCTCATAAGTATGTCCCCGCTAAGAACTTGGTGCAATAAACTAGTGTTACTTCCAAGGAGCATGTATAGGTGTAATATTTTTCTTTGTAGTATCAATGATTCTCTACATATGTATAATAAGACTCTAAGGTCATGAAGAATCAATAAAATTAATAAGGGTTCAAGGAACCCATTTTTCAATGCTCTATAGTTTATTTGAATTAGGAGTAATAGGAACATGCTTATTTTCTCTTAGAGAATTTAAAATGTAGGAACTATCTAAAAATATCAAGATGAGGATGTGAATCTATGATAAATGTTAAATGAATAACATTACTTAAATAACATGTGTTATATGTATGCATAGAGTAATCACAAACAATATCATGTGCCTTTGGTAAATTTGTATTTGGTATCTTTACTTTAGATATGTTTTTCCTTGTTGTTAGTAACCATGGTTTTCTAAAATTTTAATTATATTTAGTACAAAATGGACTAATATGAAACATAGTAGAGCATGATTATGATCCATGCGTGACATTACATTACATAGATCTAACACACAAATGTTTAACCTTAAATTGGATGTGATCTGATTAGGATAGATAGGGTTACGAATATAGAAATGAATAAGCACAATGGTGATAAATATATCTATAGTAGGGAGATTAATTAAAAAAATTAGATAAAACATATACTAAATTTATTATGTTGAGATATTCTAAAAATGGAAAGTATAGCTATGTTAGATATGACAATGATAATGAAATAATATACTTGGTTGATTTTAATTCTAATACAGTTCTATATCTAGAATAGGTAAGTAGACTGGAATATTATTCTTTAATAGTCACCAAATTCTAGATTGAGTGCCTCTCTAGCTAAGGAAACTTGTATCATCCTAGGATAGTTGTGTCGACACTACTATCTAGATTGGATGTAGGTGTCTAATATGGAATACCTATCGAAACTAGATGAGACCACCCAAATATTTTTAGGATTATTATTGACTTCACTTTGGTACATTCAAATCTAGGTCATGGAATGTCACTCTTTATCAAATGATCAAACCCTAGTTATTCATCTTCATAGTGAACTTGGGAAAAATGGGTTAGTGGGCTTATGATGTTGATCTAACCCCAAAGACCCATCTTTAGTGGGTGGTGCTTATATAACCAGTAATATGAATAAGAACTCATACTAATGTTTTTATCCTCTAATATTTTGGCTTGTGTGTGAAAAAGGATGCAATATGTGTAAATAAATTAAAATAGTGACCTATCTTGTAACTTGTAAAATTGATCTCCTGGGTTGTTCCTTCAGTAATTCAAACCTATAGGTATGTTTTTCCTATGACTGATATAAGAATAGGATAAAATATGAAAGATTTAATAAATTGAATAATATTTGGTATGAATTTTAGGTGAGGTTAGAATGAGCATTGATATTTAATATATATTATCCTATTAGGAGAATATCTTGCATAAAATCACTCAAGACAATAAGTAGGGCATGCTTCATTTGTAAATTAAATGATTTTAGGCATAGACACTTGAGTTAGGTTAGCACACTTGTGTTAAAATAAGTTTCTTGGTTTTATGTAGGTGTTCAGATAGTCATAAAATAGGTACAAGTTAAAAACTTATAGAGATGGATAATAAGCAAGTTCATATCATTATAGGCAAGATATAAGGCATGGATCATCTGAATAATGAGCATACAACGATAGCTTATGTGAGACTTGAAAAAAGTGATAGAGGTGTATAACTAAGAGTAAAAACTAATATCTAAGTTTACCAAGTGTACAAGACTATGGTGCTATATAATTCATCAATATCATATGTAATTCTATGAAATTTATCTAGACTATGAAAATTATGATAAAGTGTTGATAAAGCCCTTTCTAACAAGTATCAAAGAATATTATCTTATATCATTTTATGATCTTCCTCTTCAATCATTAAAGGCTTTAAATCATTTTAAAAACAAAATTTTAACATAATTTTATAGTAATATTGGTGAAAATCTATCATATGCTCAAATTACAAAGCTCAAACAAGGGTCTAATAAAAAACTAGTGAATATTTTCTAAGATACAAAACTATTCTATCAAAAATGGAAAATCAAATGGTTTATAATGAGTTACAATATAAATTCACTCAAAGATTTTTATCTCCACTCTAATATTCAATTATATTTAATAATTTCAAATCTTTTTATGAGTTATTCCATACAATCAAAGAACATGAATTAAAATTCCTTTGAAAAAAATTAAGTATACTTCAAACACTCATTATAATTTTCATGTAAAGATTCACATAAATCTAGATTATAATATCAAACCAAATTAAATAAATAATGATTCTAGGATTATAGTTAATTTTATCTCAAACCAAAACCAAAGCTTCAATTACAAGCTCCACCAAGGAGGACATTTTAAAGGTTACCATCACCTCCTTGTGTATTATTTCAATAACTACTTGAATGCAATATTATCACTCTTCCTCCACCAATTTAATTTGACATTTTTAGATCACAATATAAAAATTTAATGGTAATAAATATTGTGACTACCATATATGTATTGGGCATTCCAAAATCAAATGTTTCAACCTCGAAAAACACAAAATTCAAGATCGTATTGTCGAGAACATTATTGATATTAGAACATATAGTGAATAGGTTAAACCACAATAAAAAGATAACTCAAATCCTAAAATGTACAAATCTACATTTCTAAATAATGAATAAATAAACAAATCTAATTATGAATTACAATATACATACAATACTTGGCCTCCTCCTTCTACATATAGGCATCTATTTGATAACATCATTGGTAAAGTTACAAGAAAACAAGCATCATGTCTTATGATTACATGTGATGATATTGAAGTTGATGATGATTAAAATAAACATGAAATTTTTATTCAATTATATGTTTATAAATAACCCATACATATTATTGTGATAGATAATGGATCAAACAAAAATATGTGCACCATAACACTCCTCTACTATCTTGGTTACACAAAGAAAGATATATAATATACTTCTATATTTTTAAAATTATTTTGTGGTCATACACAATATAATATTGGAAATATGTTATTACCTTTACAAGTTGGTACTCTCATAGTGCCCACTCAATTCTTAGTTGTACCAAGCACATGGGTCTTTGATATGTTATTAAGACACCAATGAATATAAATGATTAGATTTGTACCTTATATAATGAATAAATGTATTAAATATATTGATGATAATCAAGTGGTCAAAATTTTAGGAATACAATAATAATATCCTTTGGAACCAATGGTATTTTATTCTTATAGAAAATAATTGGTTGGCACATACACATGGTAATCAAATAGTTTACACAACTATTCAAGAACATGATATACATATTCCAAAGCACATTAAAAAATTATTTTTTCCATCCATTTATGAATATGAGAATATTATAGAATCAATTTCTCCATCTAATTTTGAGCATGGTATATTTACACATGAACATACTCAATTAGTTATAAAGATCATGGTACATCCTCCTAATCATAAAATGACACATAAAAAAGGCTTTTATCTCCCTAGGCATCATAGGTTATTCATAATGATCCAAAATATGTAAAAGTTGTCACATCTTATCCTATTATACATGATTATATAGGTTCACATCGGTACATGAGTATTGGTTCAGATGGATACATTACATCATATTATTACAATTCAAAATCAGGAGCATCTATAGTTGGCATCTAATCTTCACAAGATTTAACTCCTCCATACAATGTGATTGGGAAAACATGTGCATCCTCTTGATGAGATCCTTGGTTGGAAATAATATCCTACTTCTTCCCAACCCACTAATTGGGCTAAATATCTTGATTAGCTACTCACTTTTTTCCATTGTTCATAGCTTTCTTACTTTCACTATCCTAAATTCCAAACATTATTCTATCCCTTGGATTTATTTTCCACTTTGGGAGCTTTACCTCTTGATTTTAAAACTAATTATAAAAATTTAAAATAACTATATTTAAACTACTTTCAATGCATATTTTTGTTTATTATTGCACATCTATCATGGTATGGCTTTCTTTACACTTACATTCTCACATCTTCCTACTTTCACATAGAACATGAACATACATAGTCCCTTTCCCATTGAGGGTCTTATACATTATTACCTATACCATTAATTTATGCTATGTTTCTATGATTCAAATAAGCATAATTTGGGGGCACATTGATTTTCTTCCTTCTTGTCATTCATGCTTTAACACCTTGTTTTGGATTGTTTGAATCCTACCTTTTACTGAAATTTCAAAGACTTTATTTTTAGTTATTTTACAATTATTTTAAATTATAATTTTTGGGAAATTTTCAAAAATTATAAATGTTTCAAATATTTCAAAAATTCCAAAAAAATCCTTTAATTGTCAAAAATATTACAAAAATGAAATATATTCAAAAATTAAAAATCAAGATCGAAGAAGAATTTTTAAATGTTACTAGCTTACTAATTTTCATATGTAATTTATTTTGTGATAAGTACATATCATATTTATGTTTTCAAAACAAACACTTTTCACAAGGTATTTGAGTGTGATATTGGGCATACTATAACATGGTTTTTTGATGTTGGTTTTCCTATCATGTCCCGTTTCCAAAAAAATCTAAAGGGTGGCTAAATTGCTCCATTCCCATAATTTTAGAGAACTAATTAAATAATTAATAAATAATTATTTAATATTTTACAGTCCACCATAATACATATTTTCAAAAATGGGCTATTAAATATTATTATTTTATTGCACAAGTGGGGCATGGTTTTCTAGGTGGAGTTAATGAAGAGTGGATAAGGAAACTTTACAAATGGGACGTTGAATTATTGGATAGGATATAGATGGGAGTCCATGGAAAATTTATATTTCATAAGTGGGTCAATTAGTTGAAATATAGTTGTTTTAAAGTAGTATGGAAAATTGACATTAGTTAGAAAATGTTAATTTGGTATACAGATTTGTGTTTGTGATTAAATCTAGAAAATTTATTATGTATAAAAGCATTAGGACATACCATTAATGATATTGGATTTTATTTATCAATACTTTGAGTCTAATAAAGTTTCCCATATGCATTGTGTTAAAATTTCCATTTTTGGGATCAATCGGTATAGGAAAATTTTGGGTTATTTGAAAGTTGAAATAAGATACATTTTCAGCCTGAATATTATTTTCATTTAATTTTGGGAGGTACATGATAGTGGTATCAGAGCCTTCATATTTCCATATTTTTGGTAAATTTCACATATTTATGTAATATCAAATGCATACAAGTGGTATTAGTGAAAGATAAAAAAGAAAGGTTCATCTACCAGATATCGAAGAAGAAAGCATGGGTAACAGAGAGAAGGGAATTCCTTGTAATGAAATTATTTATCTACATGAGACAATGAATAGAGGTCAAAAAGATATAGATAAAACAATCCAAAGAACCTTAGAATAATCCATGTCAAAACTAATCCCAGCTATCCAGGGTATTAACCCAAAGAAAGTAGATGAGGGAAAAGGAAGCTCATCAAAAAATGGGTGGGTTTCAATCACCCCACATTCAAAAACATTTTGGGCTAAATTAATACAAATTAAGGAAGAACCACCTAATAAAAAAGAATTTATGTAGATAGATCCAGGTAATGATTATGCATCCATACATGTAAGGTATGAAGAGCTTAATTATGAAGTGAAACAAACCCTCTCTTTTAGGGAATTTTGTGACTTTGAAAGGACACAAAATCCTAGGGGAGGTAGAGGAAATCAATAGGATCAACCATGAAGGGATGATTTGCATGTGAGGGGGGAGAACATCCAAGAAGAATTTAAAGTTTCCATGATGGGAGTGGACAATGAGGTGATGCATGTAAGTGCACATAAGGATATCTAGGAGAAAAGACCCAATAATGCATTGATAAAGAAAGAATAAAACCCAAAACCAGAGATACAAAAAAGAGAATTGAATAGTGAGTAATAACATAAAGAATCCACCATGCACATTGAAGGTAAAGAGAACTCAATAGAAAAAGGTATGTAGTTTTATAACATAAAGACTTCTAAGGGTATTGATCAACAAATTAATCATTTTAATGAAGTTAAGGATGAAATACCACTTGTCAAATACATGAGTGATAAAGTGACTCTTGTTTATAACTCACCCGTCAATCTTAAAAAGTTGAATCCATTCCACATAAGGATGATTTGAAGAATATGGATACATTGGAAGATGAGGAAAATATTTTGGGTCATCATGTTGATGGTTTTGTGTCATCAAAAAGGTCAACAAAAGTGAACATGCAATCAAATCATTCTGATGTAGATGAAAAGGAAGTCTTGAATCAAGTAGTTTATGAGGAGGAATATCCAAACGGCCTTATTAGGATGCATGCACATGAGAAAAGAGCCTCATGGGATACTAATTTGGATTTTCATCTTGCCAAAATTTGTAGATCATCAATTATAGGTAAGAAAGTTGATTATTTTCATGATGTTATCTTATGGCATAAAAGTGATAATAATAGAAGAGATGTGATGCTTGACACTTTATTTGTGCAAATTGGCACCACCAAAAATGTTGTAAGAAAGATGAAAAAGTTCCAAATTATTCTTTTGTATATGATCTAGGTACTCTATTGAGGGTAAATGTAGATAGAGGTATTACTATTGAGTTCTCCATCTATTGCAATTGGAATGAAAATAAGTTCATGAGGAATTACAAATGGTTTTATGTGTTTTCTAACCACATTGTAAAACATCAATGCTCATGGTTTATAGAGAACTTATGGGAGATAAGTAACAAAATTGAATATAAGATCATGAGTGATGGACAAATGGATATGTCCATACCAAAATATTGATGCTAGATACAGGTAAGCAAATTAAGTTTTTTCTTTATGTCCAAGATTTTCTGAATAAGATTTTTATAGTGTTTTGGGTATCAATTTACAAGCAAGTTGGAGGACTCATTAAGAAGGAGAAACTATAAATTCATAATATCATGAAGGAAAGTCCATTAATCACCCTTTTGGGTACACAAAATATATGCAAAGAATTCTATATCATGAGCCTAGAAGGAGTCAATGAAACATGAAACTTGCACGGTATAAATTTTGTGGGAGAGTTCACTTTGGATTTGGAATCCCAGAAAGAATATTTTTTAGTCACTTTTTAGAGAAATTTTCAACCTAAAGAAGAGAAGGTAAGAAATTGTGATTTCATTTATGTTGATGAAATGTTGATCTCCAAAAATACTTGGTTACATGAAGGAGAATTTAATAAGGAAAATTAGATTTTTCCACTTTATGCAAATACTTTTATATCATGCATCTTGGTGTAAATCTACATCATGCTTGGGAACTTCAAAGGAATATGGTATAGAGAACAACTTATGCGCTGCAATTTATAATGATTTTTTATTACATTTTATATGGTGATGTGAAGGATGAAATTTATATTCTAGCAGATGGTCTCATTTGTTATAAACATGGAATCTTTCCAATGCTTGAACTTAAAATAAAGCATATTATTTTGACATATTTTAATGACACATATATGGTTCTTCACTTTAGAGCCTACAATATTTGTAGATCTAAACAAGAGGTATTCTCATTAAATCATCACACAGAAAGGTCTTATCTCCATGGACAAGTGGTTTGGGTAGCAATTGTATGTACTTATCACATTGGCAATTTTCTTAATAACAATAGAGAGGTGTTTAGTGACTTACTTCCAGGGATACCACCAAATATAAGACTCAAGTACATTATAAGAGTGGGATAAATTTCTAAGTCTATCATGATCATTCTATACCTCTATCATAGAATTTAAATAGAGGATTTTATTACTGAGATAAATTATTATGTGCAAAGATAGATTTGAGGTCTAGGTATAATCAGACATAGATAAGAAGAAAATATGTTCAAGAGACTACTTTTATGGATCACTAGGGATGCTTTGAGATTTTTATTACACCATTGAGACTCAACAATCGACTGACCATCATCCAATTTGTGATAAGAAAAGAATCTAGATTGACCTTAGATGAACTTAATGGAAATATGGTGAATGATAATAGGATTCAATGGTTAGAACACATGGATAAAATGTAGGGAACAAATTAATTAGATATTTCTCTGAAGGAAAGCAATAAGGAGACAATTTAGAATCTAGGTAGACAAATTCATATTCATTTAGTTGGTTTTAGATTTAACATACAATCCATGAGTGCAGTGGTAGATGCATATGACATAGTGATTGATAGTTTTATTCCATAAAAGTTCCATGGTATGTTATATGGATTAACAAAAATTTCATCTTCACATATTGGTTTTGATTTAGCTGCTAGCTTACCATCCAACCATGGTATGATATTTCCCCTATGTGATGAACAATGTTTATATGGAGATAATATTCCATTCAGGAGAGGACTAATTTACAACATCAAGAAATAAAATATTTAGGTATGTTTAAGGGTATAGGATCTAGGTTCTTGGTTAATGAACTTATTTATAAAGTTTAAAATAGATCATGTCATTGAAAAGACACTCGCCAAATTTTAGAGAGGTGTAAGGGTAATAAATTATGATTTCATTTATGTTGATGATATTTTGATATCTAAAGAACTTGGATATATGGAGGAGAATTAAAAAATAATGTGGTGCTTATAAGGGTTTATTATGGATCATCACTAAATGGATTAACATATGTTATTTCACATACTTATGTCCATCTTGGGCATAATTTTGATACAAATAAGCACATAGATCTTTTTGTTCAAAGCTACCGATACATCATAATATGGGATATAGGAGATATATTTAGATATGAGCAAGGTAAATATTATGATAAATTCACATTAGTTGTTATTTATGTTATAAAGGCTAACTTGGTTGTGAAAATTTGGATAAATATTAGAGTGGTGTAGCAGACTTATGGTGTAGAGTTCTTGAGAATTGTTTGAGATATTGGTAACACTCAAAGTCAAGGGGCAGGTACAATCACATTTCTATTACTTAACAAAGTCAAGGATGTAAATTCATGCCTCACATCAAGAATAACCTAAAGGCACATGATATAGATTATATGATCATTACAGTTTACTTCATCACTTTGGCATGATGATTTTGTGACATTTAGATTTACAATTGCTTGAGGGCAAGCAATTTTGATAAGAGGGGATTTGTCATGTCCCATTTCCAAAAAAACTAAAGGGTGGCCAAATAGCTCCATTCCCATAATTTTGGAGAAATAATTAAATAGTTAAGAAATGATTATTTAATATTGTGTGGTCCACCATAATTCATATTTTTAAAAAATGGGCCATTAATTATTAAATATTATTATTCTATTTGCACAAGTGGGGCATGGTTTTATAGGTGGAGGTAATGAAGAGTGGATAAGGAAACTTTCCAAATGGGATGTTGAATTATAGGAGAGGATATGGATGGGAGTTCAAAGGAATATTTATATTTCATAAGTGGGTTAAGTTTGGGAAAGTTGGAAGTAGAGACAAAGAAGGAAAAAGTAGGATCTAAAGGAGAATTTGGAAAGTTGCTCAAATATGGAAATGGGTTGTTTTTATAACTAATGTCATCTTCCCCAAATAAATCATTTGTTGCTTATATTAAGAAATATTGTTTATTAATATGTTATGCTTTCATTTTGTCCATTACAACCAATTTTTATAGATTATTACATTTGTGCTTCAACAACATGATTCAAGGATGAAACCCCTTGGGTTATTGGTGATCAGTGGACAAAAACCCATTTGTTACTATAGATAAAAGGATGAAAACCCTTTTATTTTAAGATGGTGATATCATTTAGATGTTGTATAATAGCTTCAAATATTATTAATTTCCCCATATTTAGTCGGTGTATATGTTTACATGTTTGGAGTGTGTAGTTTGAATAGATTCCAGAGTGGTGAGTCCAAAATTATTTATTATTGTTGTTATTAATATAAAACATCCCATTATTTGTTTTACTTTATTTATATATATTATTAATATATTTGGATTTTATAATTTGACATTTCTTTGACTTTTGGTGAAATCAAGTAGATTGAAAGTGCTAGTTTGGAATACAGATTTGTGTTTGTGATTAAATCTAGAAAATTTCTGATGTATAATAGGATGAGGCCATACCATTAATGATATTGGATTTTATTTATCAATATTTTGAGTCTAAGTAAGTTCCATTTGCATTTTGTCAAAATTACCAATTTCAAGATTAATCAATATTGGAAAAATGTGGGTGGTTTGAAAGTTAAAATAAAATACATTTTGAGCTTGAATATTATTTTCATGTAATTTTGGGAGGGACATGACATTTACCTTTTTACACAACAACCTTAATAAGACATGGAACATCTCTTAGTTATTCATGAACACTTTAAAAAACTATATCTATCCAATATAATTCTACCATGTTGAGATATATATCACACATTTTTTTTGATATTCACTTATACTTTACATTTTTTTATATGAATATGTTAATTTTCAGCAATGACACTGATACATACAATTGGTGTAAGCTAGTATCATTTGATATGTGCTTATTTATTACTTTGATACATGATAATTTATGACTTAATTGATTATT
Organism: Torreya grandis; assembly: GCA_037957365.1. Lineage (NCBI taxonomy): Eukaryota > Viridiplantae > Streptophyta > Pinopsida > Cupressales > Taxaceae > Torreya > Torreya grandis. Next base: position 8,624,877 of record JARHVA010000067.1, on the reverse strand, counting down.
TTGTGTGGCTTTTGTCCTTGTGTTTACAACATTTTTATTTTGTGGCATCATTATACCATTTACGTGTGGCCCTTGACCTTGTATGTTTATGATACATTCACATGTCCCACGCATGTGACCTTTAATCCTTATGTGTGATGTTCTATGAAATTTTTTTGGCATTAATTATACGTTAATTTATTTTTAATATGGTGTTATAATTCATATCATGCATTATTTCAAATTATTACTTTTACTCTTATGCCATGATACATATCATGCACATGCTACTTATGTGCTTCAATGATTTATCAATCTAACACATGTTTCATATGAAAAATATAATGTTAGAATAAATACTATGATGAAATAAATTTTCAAATAATCATAATTATATTACATGATTATATCTTTCACATATCATATAACTCATCTTTGGAGATAAGTGACTAGCAGGCTATATCTCTCATCTCAAAAGGGGATCATCACAATGGGCTTATCTTAAAAAATCAAGTCCTCATGAAAAATAAATTTAATATTTATCGAAATATAAAATTTTATAATCACAACATGATTCATAATTATTATATTATGGTGGCATGTGACATGCGTGTGCACTTATTCTTATAGCTACTTCAATACATATTCACATATACTTGACATATATGCATGAAAATGTGAAAATAAGTTATAAATTACAAGTTGTAAGTTTAAAATGGTAATAATTATAATTTTGAACATGGTTAAAAATTATATTATCATTTAATATCAATTTAGTATAATACACGGGGCATTATACTCATTCATATTTAAGTTACTACATTATAAATTTCAAATTTCTCAAGTTCAAAAGTTTCAAAGTTATAATGTTTTAAATATAACATATATCCATCTAAAGTAGTGTGATTAATATCAATGTTACAAGTGGGCCATGTTAGAGTCAAGTGATACTCAATATATATGGTTTCACTTTTTATATGTAATGAGCCATATTTGATGGTTCCACCCCTTAAATTCTTTTATAGACTGCTATACATATTCAGATGAGAGTTAAAGCATAAAATATTTCCAACTCAAGAGCTTTCACTAGTTTTTAAACTAAGAATTAATCACTCTTAATTTTCCATAGGTTCAACACTTCTCCAAGTGCCTCAAAAAGGGGGCACATGCATACTTATCCATTTTTAAGTTATAGGGCAACTAGATTGCATACTCTTTCAGGTGTATATTTTCCTTACTATCTTTTCAAATTTAAAATATTTAGAACATCATTAAAAAATCCCTATTTTACTTGAAAAATCATCTCAGACCAATTCTAATAGTTATTTTTCCTTCTAGGATAGGACCACACTAAGATGGACAAAGTTGTATTGTGGCCTTGTCCCCCACACTTAAATGGTAATGTTTCAAATTTGAGACTTTTCCTTGTACCCATCTAACATTTTTATAAAGGTTCATTAATAAAAAATTCTAAAAATTCTTCTATATAAGCACATCAAGTTCATTCAAAATACATCTGGTGATCACTTGGCAAGTTCTACTACACATTGAGTAAAAGAATATTATTCTTTCCAATTTCAATTATGTTACATGTTAATAGTCATAGTCCAAGCCTGAAGTTGATTTATTATGAGTCAATGGCACTCATTTTAAATCACTTAAATAAATATATCTAGTTGAATTCATATAGAAAATTTAATAGTTAAACCTCACTCTAGGAGGGAGAATTACGTCAACTTGAGACCCATTTTGGATATGTAAGAAGCACTCAGATTACATGAGGTCTTATAAAGACAATTCAACTATTTTTCTTTCTTGATTTCCCTATTAAAATTTCATATATATTTGGTTTATTATGCATGAGATAGGGTTTTATTATTATAGATATTCTACATGGTAAATCATGACACATATTCAAATAGTCAATCCTCACAAATAGGTGCATGCACAAAGATCAAAAACTAATCACACAATCAACCAGGACATGGTCACCATCAATATAAAAGGCCATAGTGCAGCCGTATTCTCCTAGTATGGCCTTGTCCCAACAAAATTTTAATTCTTACTTTCAATTATGGCATAGTTCACGGGTCTTTTTAGATAGTATCTATCCATAGTCAACCTTAGTAGTCAGTAAACATCTAGTTTTAAGCTAAGTACATGTATTTCATTAAAATTTACTATTTATAGTTCATTATAAATTATGTATTTTATTGTATTTTAGATTCAATAGTTTAAATCTATTTTTTTGATTCATTTCAATTCAAAATATAATAAATAGGTACCCATTTACAATAAAAGAAAAAAAGAATAATGGAGTTGTTAAAGTAGATGTCTATTAAATCTGATGAGGCCTCCAAAGGAGTGAATCACTTTTACGAATCTAGTCATCTAAAAA